>CM074718.1:192703535-193128535 GCA_037306005.1 Rhinophrynus dorsalis | reverse complement strand
GCCTTCCTCCCCCTTACCTCTCTTTACCCCTCTTGATTTGAATGCTCCCCCTTCTGCCTTTCTCCCCCTTACCTTTCTTTACTACTCTTGATGTGACTGGCTTCTGCTGACTGCTCCCGCTGGCCTCCCACTCAGATAAGCTCTCTCTTGTCTCCACTGCAGTTGCGTTAGGTGCGGCCGCCGGCCGGCCAGCCGGCCTACCCGGTGCGCAGCAGACGCAGTGCTCGTCACTGAGTCTACACCCGACCTGCCTCCACTCACTAGACGCGGCCAGGTGCCAGCGGATACATTTAATTGGACTGGAGCTTTTTTTTTAACCCTTTGAGCGCCAGAGTGGTACGACCGCTCTGGCGCTCAAAGGGTTAAGAAGCAGGCAGCCCCAGGGGAGCTTCATGGTACATTGAAAAAATCAATAAATGCAAAACAAAAAAATATATATCCTCAATTTGGCGCTCCAGCACAAGTCTTTCGGCTCCGCTCTGGCCCGCAACCACACTTCTACTGATTATTTTTTTTTTTTTTTTTTTTAACATGGCGGCCCGCTACACGCACTGGCCCTGCGGCCCGGGGGGCAATTGCCCCCCTGCCCCCCGGGCCAGCCCGCCCCTGTGTGTGAGGAGGGCTAATCACAGACAGCCAATCATGATACTCAGCAAGTGACTGACACTGAACAGCACCAATCACGGGCACCGTGATAGGTAGACAAAGGCTGGAAACCTCATATGGAAAGAAAAATCACCTGACAACAAATACATAAGATTACAGAAAATATATGCCTGTCACTGCTCACTGGGTTTCCCTTGCACCAATGTAGGACAAAAGCTTTCAACATCTTGTCACAACCAGTAATCCTGCATCTGGTTATGGTAGCATTATTGAAGGACAGCAGCATGGTGGCTCATACAATTGCCACAGCACTTTGAGCATGCAGAGTTCTGGGAGACAAACCCACAAAGTCATAGATATGTTAAATAAGCTACAGCAGGTGACAGAGGAATGGCTTGTACCTCGTCCCTTTAAAGCTGTTTTGTGTATTCTTATAATAGAGCAAACGTAATAGCTACACTGTGGATAGGTCATATCGGTGCATGCACCCTGGTTTGCCCATGTCCTAAATTTAGTTTGACTAGATTCCTCTCAGAATCCAAAATCCTCAAAGAGATGTTTAAATCACCAAAATATTTGTGCAAATTTTAGCCACTCCTACAGTGCTTGCAATGCATTATTTTCCACACAAGGGTCTAACAACCTGCCTCATCACCAGCTGAAAATGAAGTACCTACTAGGTGGGATTCTTCATTATACTTGTCAGAGCATTTGTACAAGCAGAATAAGGCCATTTGCTGGTATGCAATGTAAAAGCGGAAGATTTTGGAGGAAGCATCTTTGTCTCCAGGGCAATGACAAATAATGTGTGACCTATGTGAGCTGCTGAAATATTTTGAGGAGGCCACCTTTCTAGTTAGTTGTATAGGGGCAGGAATTAGCAAAAGTCTGCCTCTGATATAATTACTGCCAAAAAACTGATAAGCGTGACTGATTATCATACAATAATGGCAACACAGCCATGCACCAGCTGCTCCAGGATTTGTTAGAATGCTTTGAGCAGGATCCTTGCATAGTGTCCATTAAAGCAATGAGGGATATATCCTTGATACTTTTCTGGACCCAACTTAAAAAATAAAATTTCTGAATTTCTCCCAAAGGGTAATCAGTCTATGGCCAAGGCATAACAATCAGCTGCATCTTTCTGAGGAATCAGAGCCTGTCAAAAAATATAAAAATATGCTTATAGATCAAATGGAGAATTGCATTTTAGAGGATGAGAGTGAGAAAATTAGGGACATGAAAATGGGTAAAAAGCATAAAAAGAAGTCAGCAGAGGGTTTATGCCAGCAGAAACAGCAACAACATCAACAAGAACATTCCATTCTCAAAATATTTCTGAACACATGGGATCATCTTGTCAGAAAGCAATTCAGGTGCCCCAGGAGAAGGAATCTAACATTTGTGGTGGTGTTGGTAGTGACACATCTCTATCGGTCTTGCAACCAAAGTATTGTTCAGTAACTGACACACACAAACACAGTGTAGCTCCTAAGAGGGCCCCACTGCATGTGATTTGGTTATAGCATACTTGCAGGATAGCTACATTCTAAGCAGCAATAATGGCCCCATTTACTACTGGCAATCAAAACAATGTGCGTGGCCAGCACTAATGGATACTGTTCAGGAAAAAAGGGGGCAACTGCATTTTATCAAAAAATGTCCTACTTGGTAGGAAGTGCTATTTTTCTCCTGTTACAATTTTGAGGCAAAACATTTCCCCATCCCTATTTCTGCAGGGACTACCTGCTTTGAGGAGAATTTTGTGTGAAAAACAGAGGTTTCAGACAATCCCACAGTCTTACATGTTTTAGAAACATATAGAGGTAGATAACTGTCAGAAAAGTAAAAACAAAAATGACATAGTATAGGCAAGTTATGCTCTTGCAGTTTAAGTAAAGTCAAAATAAAGATGATACTATCTCATTAATTGAAACATTGAAAAGAGCAGTTTGGTGGCTCTTAGGACTTCCACCCGAATCTTGTATTCCTCCCGGGTTCAAAAGTTCTTCCAGCAAGGATGCCACCGTGAAAAACTCATGCCTCCTCTAGCCACAGCTCTATACAAACAAAAAGGCTGCAGCGGTTGACTCCATGCAAAGCAAGAGCAAAAATAAAAGTCCAATGTTTATTACAAAATCTTCATAAAATCAACACAATTTCATACTTCCATTACTCACATAATATTAAACAAGTACAGTACGTGTCAGTGTGTAGATCCACCCTTTTCACATTATGCACGCTTAGTCAAGATCATCTAATCATGACTAAGCTTGCATAATGCAAAACACGTGAATCTACACACTGACGTGTACTGTACTTGTTTAATATTATGTGAGAAATGGAAGTATGAAATTGTGTTGATTTTATGAAGATTTCTTAAGATTGGAGTTTTAATTTTGCTCTCGCTTTGTGTAGAGCCTACCTAAAAAGTTGTCTGATTTGAATAAATAAATTAATTATTAATCTAGGCATTGGTAATCTGTCGACCTTCAGCTGTGAACTACTACAATTCCCATTGCTGGCTGGGGATCATGGGAGTGGTAGTCTCTGTAGATGTAGGGCCTGAGGTTGCCTACCTATGATCTATGGGCAAAAACACATGCAAAAATGTGTATTCACCTTGTTTTATGTATTTTCTAAAATAACCTATAATAACATAAGAGAAACTTTCTCATTTACATCAGATGATGTGCTGCTTTCTCTGGTGCTTATATAAAATATTCCCCATAATATACTAAAGTGAACAATAAAAATTAATCCATTTGCTTAAATGTGAGTGTGAACTCTCAGGCAGCTATAAGTGTTACAGGTAACCCCTCCCACAAAATCCAAAACAAATCATAATGATAAATAAGAAAATAAACATGTTTCACACTAAAAATAATGTCAAGCATATATCAAAATTTATAATCAAAATATTGATTGGTGGTTTACTATACTGTACATAAACCAAAAAAAAAAAAAAAAAGATATAAGGAGACAACATAGCTTTATACTATTTTAATCAAAATGAAAATTGGCAAATTGACAGCTACTCACAAAGGCAATGACAAGAATCATATAAGCTTGCAATATTTGAGAGTGTGTGAGCAAGTGTTTGTGTGCTTATATAATACTAAAGTATTGATTTGGTATAAACATACTGTTTCTTTACCCTGTATCCCCTGTATGTTAAAGACATCTTCAGTTCAGTGTGAAGCAATTCTTTTGAGATGTCTTTAACATTACAGGGATTAACAAGCATAGAAAGGTCATACATATAACAACATTCCTTGATAAAAAAAAAAGCAAATAGCATAATAATTCTAGAACTTCAGAAAGCTAACAGATGACTGTCAGAAGGAAGGCTATTCAGTTAACATAGTTGTCATCACCTTATAACCACATATCAACTGAAAAAGAAACAATTTTAAAATTGTCATGCTCTATTTTTGGAAGTTGTTTTTCAACCCATTAAATGTCATCTCTACAATTTAGCAGACAGTAATGCACTCATGTATAAACTTAATAATGGTGCTTATTGACAATCGACACATACTGTACATAGATTAAGCCAAAGGAAACTGACTGACAGATATTGTACAGTAATAAACAGGAAAAGTATTGTTCCTTAAGAATGACATATCAGTTTTAGAAAGTGTATTCACTCAAACACATATACGCACACTGATATCTTTTTTGCTTTATATTTTCCTCATCCTGATGGTTCCTGTGTTGTATCTAGTTGTACTTCTGTCTGTGTAATCTTGGAGAAATGTAAAAAAATAACTCCACTTAAAGAGGGGGCACTGGAATCAATTGTCTACTCAATTATCTAACTCCAATGTATTAAGATACTTAAAAGAGAATACTCCCTTTAATAACACTTGCACCACAGGGAGGACAGTGGAACATTACATGGGTTGAAATATTGTTACTTTACACCATTTTCTTGTACATCCTTTGGGGATGACGTAAGGGGCTTACTTGTAGTAAAGTCTTAAGGATGGAGCAGTGGGATCATCGTTATGCACTAAAATGATAATATGCAGTAGTGCTGTCAAGGGTTTCACATGAATCACCCATGGTGAGCTCTTACTGACTATCTTGTTGTTTGCCTACATTATAGGATCCCAGGACTTATGTAAATGAAAACTAGTATCTGATAGTTCCCTGTCAGTAGATTTGCTCCCCTGGGAGCAGACTTGCCAAATAATCTGGGGTTGTATTGTCAGCTGTATTGTTATCTGTGATCCTATCTGGTGAAATACAGATCCCAATAGACCTTTAGTATTAATCTTGAAAGCTGAACAGATGGATCTATGGGGACTGCACATGTAGCATAGGAGTGGCTGAGCGCTATGCTACATGCTGCACATGTAGCACAGGAGTCTGTGGCTGGTTACTTTCCAGCCAAATAGTTCAGTTTTCTGTCCTCTGACCAGCACATAGGAACAAAGTGAAGCTGCAGTCTTTTTACAAAGTCTCTGCATATTGGAGCAAACTTTTTGTTATTAAAAGAATAAGACATAAATATTATTACATTTATCATTTAACATTAACTATATGAAATTCTTGTTTAGTTAAGATGGAAAACCCTAAGGCATATCTACTAGGAAAGGCTCTGTTTTTTATTTGCCATATCTTTTACCTTTCCTACCCAATGCGCTTAATGCTGTCACATACAAGCACTAATGTATTGCTCTATCATAGAGCCTTGAGTATCTTTGTTGTATATTTATAACCAAACAAAGCTTCAAATGTGAATGATGTTTTACTTAAACACAAATTATATGGGCTCCAAACCGCACCTCACTGGCTCATGAATTTCCCACAGGTATTAATATAGTTCATCTTGGCCTTTTTGGCATCAATTCCCTGAGTACTTTGTGTTATTGAGGGAGAATGGTAGTTTATGAAGGATTAGAGCACAACAAAAAGCCTAATAAGTTCCATAATATACACACATATTATCTCTTGCCAGAAAGATGAGCGATTTAGCTTTAGGAACAGCTGACACATAGCAGGTCAAGCCAGCATATGTGCAATTAAAATGAAACAAGTTAATTTCTAAAAAGCCTTAGTGATTGATTTTTATAGCATCAATGTTGACTATACACTGAGAAGAAAATTAGGAGCCAGTTTAAAACAAAGTTTTTAATCCTTGCTTAATGGATTTTAGTACCTCAGGCAGTGCAATGCTGTAAAAATGATTAAAATGTGCCCTGTCTCTGTGTAATCAATAAACCTTCCACTATAAGATTGGTTTTGTTCCAAGTACTTCTCAACAGGACTTGGTCATGCTGTGTTTATAGAATTCCAAATAAGTCATCTATCACTATTTATATACACAGCACTCATTACATACCAAATCCTGAAGCTTATTAGCACTGAAGTCAGCCAAACAATCAAATGAAAAGGTCACAATTTAACAAATATGTTCTTTAACCAAAACATACATCATGTCACTAACAGGGAAGTGTCAAATTTAGATATAAACAGATACAGTATTTATTGTGGGGCAATCAAACCCTTAGCATGCTGGAAAGATCTTCAGTGCATTTTCTCATAATACATTGGAAACCTCTTATGATCTAAATGCATTCTTGCGCAAAATACATTTTTTTAAAAGCTACATGGAAAAAATTATAATTTAACAAATAGTTTATAAAGTCTCTCTCTATCTCTCTCTCTTTATATATATACTAGTATGAAAGCCCATGTACACAGGCTAAAGTGCCACCCAACGGCCCTGACTGCTGCCCCGGAGCCAGGAGCAGAGACAGGCAGTCATCCGTTCGGAGTTCACCGCTCCGGATCAGCGCGTTCGGCCAGTCTCTACTGCACATGTGCTGTTATGCACACAGAGAGCATCACAGGCTAGAACCCTAGCACCCTAGATTATTCATTAAATCAGTATCACAGGCTTTTAATTGGCTCTCTTACCACAATGTAAGCCTTACCTTTCTGGTACTCAGAGGGTTAATCCAAAAGGATAAGACATTGCAAAGCATTTATTAATGTAGTTCATCCTTTTTCTGTTTATTTTTATACACTGAGCCATATTTACTAAACCAAAGTGCAGCAACTCTGGGACAAACCAACTCTACCACAGGGAATACGTGAAGATTTCCCCTAAATTCAATGGGGCTTTTAACCCTTGGATTGCTACAGAGGACTTCAAGAACACTGTGTTTACCCAGCCAGACAAACTTTACAACAGTGGTTCTCAACCCATGCCCTCAGTGGCTACTAACAGGCCAGGATTTGAGAATTTCCTTTTAAGAGCGCAGGTGAGTTAATCAATATGACTGAGTCTCTGATCAACACACTTGTGTTCTGGCAGGGAAATTCTTAAGTCCTGGTCTGTTAGTGGCCACTGAGGGCATGGGTTGAGAACCTCTGGTCTACAATATATACTGTATATACTGTAGTTAATCAACAAAATGTTACTAACCCTATTAGTTTTATTTTGCAATTTCATGGAAAACTTTCTAACAATCAAAAAGAAAAAACATGTCCAGGTTTTATACGTTTCCAGTATTTTAGCAAAATTATTTAGTTATTTTATTACTTTTTTCTAAGTATACACTCAACATGCATATTTCAAAAATGCAATTTCCTATCTCTGTGCACAAGGGGGAAAATCAGCCCTTAAACCTTTGAGTGCCAGGGGGTACACAACGCTTTGCTTTGCAACATGTTGGGTACCCCCTCTGGCGCTCATAGGGTTAAAGGGAAAAGTGTGCTCAAGGATGTTACCTCTTGCTCTACATTGAAGTCAGAGATATGGTGACATTGGAAGGGATACCAATCCCCTATCATGAGGTATGGTTAAAAAACACACACATACATTAATAAATAACTAATTAAATAAATAAAATCCCCACCCTGGAAACATGGCAGCCATATAATGTCTGATACCCCTTCCAACCAGTCTTGTTCCCTTGCCCACTGGTAACCAGAGAATCCCACCTACACTGAGTGACCCCACCAGCCTTGCTACCCTTCCCACTGGTAGCCACAGATCTCCACTTACACTGTCTGACTTCAAAGCTGGAACCAACTGCACCTGGTAGCCATAGATCCCCCATATACACTGCTTGAACCTCCAGCCTGGTTCTGCTAATAGTTACAGGACTCCACATACACTGTCTAACCCCCACCCTCAGCCTTGTTCTACTGGTAGTCAGAAAACCTCATATACACTATCCCCCCTCAGCCTGGTGCCACTGGTAGTTACAGAACCCCACCTACATTGTCTGACTCCTAGCATGGCTCCATTGCCCCTGTTAGCCACAGACCCCCATATATACTGCCTGACACCCAACCTAGTCCCATTGGTATCCACAGAACTACATTTTACTCTGCCAGTCAAGCCTTGTTCCACAGGTAGAATCACACATACACACACTGTTTGCTTCCTCAGCCTAGTTCCACTGGACCCCCAGTGTGGGTCTCCTTTGTGATGCAGAGTCTGTCTCCTAAATTTTTTGATTGGCTCCTAAAATCAAAACAAATTTGTCGAGCCCTTGATTAACGCGTATATATATTTTAAGACAATATTTTGAAAGATCAACTCACTTCCTTAGTTCAAGCAATACGGAGTCACAAAGTCTTTTCATTGTCATATTTGTAGCTGGCCCAGTGGTACAGCATTTATTTCCCTCTTGATGTGTTAATAATTTAATGTGTGTAGAGTTTGTAACTTGCAGTATAATGTTGAGTCTGTTCAAAACATGAGACAAGTAGAGTAAAAATGATACCTTTACTGGCCAGCTGAGTGGCTCTAGCTTTCACGACACTAAGGGCTCAATATTATTAGCACTGATAAATCCATTGTTGGGGCAAAAGGAGCTCTGAGTGGTGCACACATAATTGTATCGTCAGAATTCTATTGTTTGGCCACCATCCACTCCAACGAGCATTGATTGCAAGAAACTCATGTTGTGGTTTAACGCTCCTCACAGCTTTTTGTTCCAAAATGCATGCTACATAGCGTGACTAATAGGAACATCAAAGGAAACTAGCATGCTCAATGTTTGACATATTGTCAAACATCGACTGTGAGCTAGTAACATCCTCTCCCACCCTCCTAAACACTAACTCTAAAAGTTACCCCCTCATCCTATACTACACCTAACATTAGCAATAAAGTTAAAAAATACTAGCCCTAACACTATCTCATGGCCCATTCCTCACAGCTGTAGCAATATAAATGTACCTTGACGTCAGAGGTCCAGCTGGGTCTTCTGTACCCTGTCTTCCTCTTCAGGTCTTCTTTCTTTTTCAAGTCTTCTTTCTCTTCTTTAGCTTTAAAGAAGAAGAAAGAAGATTTGAAGAATAAGTAAGGAGGTGTTTATTTGTTAATGCTGTGGGGAAAGGGCCATGGGATAGTATTAGAGAGTTAATCCTTTGAGTGGTAGAGGGTATGCAACTCTATGCAATGTATTGCATACCCACCTGACACTTAAATGGTTATTTATTGTTTGGTTTATTTTTATGTTCGTGTTAACTTGAATATATTGATATGGGGCTTATGGCCCAATATCAATACATTCATGGGGGATGCCTAGCTGTGCATGCATATATATACATTTTCTACATTTTTCGGTTGCATGTCGGTGGTTTTTAACATGCCTTAGGAACTCAACGCCTAGTTTTGTTAGGCGCTAAAATAATGCCAAAAAAGAGAGTCTCTGAACACATATTTCTAGCCACCGCATATAACTGAATAGCAAATTTATGTGCAGTTTCATTGTTTTCAATGGACACTCCTTTTGTGTCCATTGTCTGTAGTTTGTAACAGCACAGGTAATTGAATGCCAAGCCTTGACTTAAAAGTACGATGTTAGTTTCATTTTGCTATCAGTCCTTATAGAATCGAGCAGTTGGTCTCTTCTTCAGGAACATTAAGATTGAAGGCTGAATACATAATATGTGACAAGTTAAATATTGTTATTTTAACAATGTTCAAAACAATGCAGAGTTTCCAAATTAGACACCTTGGGCTCTATACTATTTCCACCAGTAAAACAGCCAGAAAGGGAAAAAGACACAGAGTGAGAAACCTACTTTTGTACAGCTATCCTATAGCTTGACCAGTACGTAGATTAACAACCGTTGGTGGCCAAGATCCACATTGTGGCCAAATGCTCGGTGCAGATTTTTGTTCTCACAACTCATGCTTAATAGTGTCAGTTGTGGGAATATCAAAGGAAAACAGCCAAACAACGAGAGTGAGCTCAAAACACTAGCCAGTCTCTGCTCACAATGGTTTCCACACTATAATTGGCTGGGATGTGTGCTTACGCACCTCCCAGCCAATCAGCTCCTAGCAGGTTTCATCATCCCTAAGCCCCATATCTATACATCCAAAATACTGACAAAAGTGTGTAAGAAAAATTAACCCTATGAGTGCCAGTGGGGTATGTAATTCATTGCAGAGTGTTACCTACCCCACTGGCACTCACAGGGTTAATCCCCACTAAACCTAACATTATCCCCTGAAAATAAACACTTACCTGCAAGTCTGCTGTCTAGCAGGGTCTTCAGCACCCTGGTCATCCACTCTCAGTATTCTTCTTTAATCTTCTATCTTGCATTGTCTTCTTACTTCCTTCTTCCTATGTTCTTTCTTCTAATCATCTTATTAGTATCAGCTTCTAGTGGGAGGGATGACAAACCTGCTAGAAGATGATTGGCTGGGAGTTACAAAACTCACATCACATCCAATAGTAGAATGGTAACCATTTTGAACAAAAACTGGCCATAAATTGGGTGGGGGGGTTTGCACTTATCTCCTGCCGCCTACGACAAGGGCAGCAGCAGTGTTGGCAGCATACACTTATGGAATATCTTTGGGGGTATGTCTTATTTTAACATGGTTTTTCTTTTAATTATCTTTATAGTGGCATACTTATGGAAAAATTACAACACAGAAGATTAGAAGAAAGAAGATAGGAAGAGGGAGGATAGAAGATTAAAGAAGAAGACAGATCTGGGTTATCAGTGTTAGGATAGTGTTAGGGCTAATATTGTTTCACTTTCTTGTTACTGGTAGTGTAGGGCAGATGTTCTCAACCCGTGATCTCAGTGGCCAGTAACAGGCCAGGACGTAGGGATTTCCCTGCTAGAACACAGGTGTATTGATCAGAGGCTCAGTCATATTGATTAACTCACCTGTGGTCTTAAAAGGAAATTCTCAAATCCTGGCCTGTTAGTAGAGACTGAGGGCATGGGTTGAGAACCACTGGTGTAGGGTTAGTGTTTGCGAGGGTGACTGTGTCTTAGCTGACTCTCTGTGTTTGACACTGTCAAACACAGTGTGTTAGCTGTTATCCTTTGATGTTCCAATTTCCAAGCTATTTAATGTGAGATTTGGAAACAAAAAACACATGTCGAACTTTGGTCCAACAGTCACTGTGGTCTAATGTTCGTTGTAGTTTATGTTGGTAAGGCAATTGGATACCTACGGTAGCACAGTGTGGGTATGTGCCGCCTGGTATCCATTTTTGCCCTACCGACAGTTTTACATGGGTTTGTTGCATAGAGCCCTATGTTTCCCAGTCTTCTATTCTATGGTGGGTGGGAACGTGAGTGTTTACTTTTTAAATTAGGTAAGTTTGTGATATTACAGTTGTTATGCTCTATTATTGTTTCTAACCTTGAGTATGTCTTAACTAAAGAAAAATAATGTAAGAAAATTAATAATTAAAATCACCCCTTCCTGTAGTCATGATATGAATGTGTCTCTCTGGAAAGAATAAAACATTGTTTGTTCCTGGTTTCTCAACCTATAAAACATAATGTGAAAAATAACCTTCCTAAAACACTTAACTTAGAGGACTAACATTTTCTTTTTAAAGAGTAGTGCTGTACACATATTACTGAATAATATTAGCAATTATTTAACATATAGCACTTTTCCAAGAAGTAAAGTCTCCTGGAGGAATAAAATAGTAAAAGGTAAATGCTTAAATATTTAAAGCGGTTTTCCAGTGAGGAGTATAAAATGAAAGTTATTGGCTTATGACCAAAAGCAAAAATGCAACATGAATTGAGTAATAAATGGATAAATATGCCCTTTAATAAAGTATTCTGGAGATCTGTAAAGAAATAGAAAAATAAAAATACATGAACTCATCTTCTACACTGAGGAAATGTACAGAATGGTAACTGGATTCATGTCAATTGTTTCCTTTTTTAAAGATTAAAGGCGCAAATAAAAAATGTTGTATGTGGTCATTTTGAGGTTCTGAGTGATATTAAATGCTAATAAATCTTCAAGGTTTAGTATATACAGTTAGTACAATAGCTTACTGCTGTGCAAAGCCCTTCTTTTTAAGTACTGTCAAAACATATATAGGAAAGGGGAAATGGGAGTATGAAGGTAGAGAACGGATTAAGGACTAAGGGGTCAATTTGGTTAGAGTTTGGAGTTGTCTGAAAATGGAATAGTTCTAGGGCTAGATTCTATTATAGGTGCTATTTTTATCACTGCTTTTATCTCTGGTTTTCCCCATAGACTTCAATAGGAAAATGATAAAACTGGTGTTAACATTTAGTACCTGCAATAGAATCTGGTCCCTTGTGAGGTTTACAATTTCTGTTTTTCCTGTCTTCTCTATAACACCATTCATTGTGTTATATCTGGGTTTGCAGGTATTTTCCAGTTTGGGTTATATTCTTCTAATATTGCCATGTCTGTTTATGACATCTCATTGATGGTAACATAAGAAAGATCTTGATTGCTATGATCAATAAGGTAATTGGTGGTGGATTACTTCAGGACTATCGTCAGCATATATATTTATTTAAAAAAAATATGTGTTAGGCTTAGACTGCAGCCTTAAATAAAATGAACTCCCTGACAGTCATTTTTACCTTTTTTAAAGAACACCATTCTTTTCTTAGTCATCTTTACACTGCACTGGTTTTCATATAATATACTCAAAAAAATATATATTTCCTACCTATGTGATATCAATTAATGCAATAGGTTTAGATGCCATACTAAGGTGGAATAATTTAAATCCACAAAGTATTCAAAAGTATTACCATTTTTGTAGTTGTTTATCTGCTGGTGGATTATAATGTGCAGATTTGATAGTTGGTGGAGTTACGAAGGTTAGAAGTCTTCTATTCAAAATACAGCTAAAAGTTTTTTCAAGTGTGCTACTGCCACAGCTGCTTCTGTAATTGGAGATTGGTCTTCTTTTCAGGAGAGTATCCAATAGTCATTAATTAAAAAATGTTTGTCTTGCACTAAGCCACCTTATACCATGATGGTATATTGATCTGATATTGCCATGCAATTAGGTAACACTCTTTTGAACTCATGTAATACCAGATCCAAAAATTGTTTACTGACCTGAAAATCACCTCTGATTTCTCATGAGAAATGTGTTTCAGCATCTAAGACAAAATGTCACCTGCATCACTTGTTTTTCTTGGGAATTCATTAATTTGTCTTTGTGTTGTTTCTTAGGTTGCATCTGGTACATCCACAAATTTTGATTGTCCTTAATTAAGCATTATTTTGCTTTTATTTATGTAATTATTTGTTGTACACATTTATATGGTTTAGATACTTCTTCATATAGGCCATCAAAGTAATTCTTCCAGATACATCAGTTTAAATTTGATTGAATAAAAACTGATTGTTGTACTTAGTGCAAACATGGTTCCAAAAGTTCCAAAAGTATTTCTTCAATTTTATCTATAATTATAAAGTCAGCATGTCTAAAATATTTCAGCATTTTATGATATTTTGTTCTTAATTCAATGCTGATTAGTTCTCTGTTTTTATATGAGACTTAAACAACATGACTATTAAGGAATAGGGATGGGTGAATGTTTCTACCACGAAGTCAAAACATAAAAAAAAATGTCAGTTCCTGCTTTTTGCAGGAATTCCAGTGAAAAGTGTTTTTTGCATGTTACATTAAATGTAATTCCCTCCACATGAGAAGAATCTCCTTTTGTATTCTAGAGATCAGAGAAAATGTTCATATCAAACTAAAATCATCAAAAAATAGTACTTCCAACCTGACAGAAAATTTCCAGCAAAAAGCAATGATTTTCCTCTTTTTTTCGCCTAGCTCATTGCATTGATATCTATGGGAAGACTAGGGGTGGGCAAAAGTTGTCGTCGTGTTTTCACTGGAAATTTCACGAAAACCACATTGTTATCTGCTTTTTCGCAGGAAAATCCGCTTTAAAGCTAGTGGTTAAAATTTTTGCATCTTTCGCCCATTGGCCAAAATCTTTTGCCATTTTTTCAATGGCTAAAAAGTTTTCACCCATTGATTTACATTGTTTTCTCACTTCCGCTATAAAAACGTGATGTTTTCGCTGAAGGCAGACACAATAGAAGCAGCTACAGAGCGAGATAGACTTGCTGTCCTGTTCTCTTGTGATATTTAGCAAAAATTGAAGCAGGAGAGGCTCATAGTGACTCCTATCACTATGAGCAGCAAAAAGAGGAACTGGAAGGACCCTTATTATGTGTCCACTGACTCGCGAGGAGGAGGAGGAGGAAGTGACTAGCAGTACTCAACCAATGCTGTCCAGTCCCCCTAAATCACCCCAAGGGATCTTGGGGAATTTAATAAGAAGGGAGGGAGAAAAGGGAATGAGAAGGAAGGGAGAAAAGGATAGTGAGAGCAGGACAGGCCAGCTGCCTGTGCCTGCTGCAAGACGTGCTGCCCCTGCTGCCAGTGCCACCATTTTTGTAACTGCAGCCACTAGTGTTGTACCTCTTGCTAGACGTGCTGCCCCTGCTGCCAATGCCACCGTTTCTGTAACTGCAGCCACTAGTGTTGTACCTGTTGCCAGACGTGCTGCCCCTGCTGTCAGTGCCACCATTTCTGTAACTGCAGGCACTAGTGTTGTACCTGTTGCCAGATGTGCTGTACCTGCTGCCAGTGCCACCATTTCTGATCCTGCAGCCACTAGTGTTGTACCTGTTGCCAGACATGCTGCCCCTTCTGCCAGTGCCACCATCATTTCTGATCCTGCAGCCACTAGTGTTGTACCTGTTGCCAGACGTGCTCCCCTTCTGCCAGTGCCACCATCATTTCTGATCCAACAGCCACTAGTGTTGTACCTGTTGCCAGATGTGCTGCCCTTACTGCCAGTGCTGAACCTGCTGCTACTACTGAACCTGCTGCCAGTGCAGAACCTGCTGCCACCAGTACTTTGCCTGCTGCTAGTGTTTCATGTAGTACTCAGGGGGGAGGAGAAAATGATGCCAAGTGTGACAGCAAGGGACCCTAAATCACACTTTCCATTCCCAAGCAGTCCTGCCACTGCTAGTACTACTGCTACTAAGGTCCAGCAGCTTGTTAGCCTTAGGAGTGGAGGAGGGGGTAATCAAAAATATCCTGATATTACTAGTGACCGTGAGACTGAACTTGATGTGGTTGGAGTTAATAGTAGCAATAATGGTGAAGCAGCCGGAGTGGTAGGGGAAACATTTTACAGCATCCAGAGTAGCGGTCAAGGGAGCCCACACCATTCTCCTGACCCTGGGACTGGGAGTCCTCCCCTTCTCTTCATTACAGTGTCCAGGTGGAACATGAACCTGAAGTGGCCAGAACTGGTGTTGGGGGAGGAGAGCAAGCTGAGAATTAATACCACCATCACCAGCAGGAGCATAGATCAGCTGCCTGTGCCTGCTGCTATTTCTGCTTGTGCTCGTCTGCCTTCTTTTTCAGGTCAAAAGGCAATGGAAAGTGTGACATTAGGGGACCCTCTGTCACACTGCTTGTCACCTCCTCCAAGCAGCAGTGAGATGACTGGAATAGAGCAGCAGCAGCAGCAACAACATGTGGGGACTAGCTGTGGTGGTGGTGATGATGCTGGAGAAGCTGGAGTGGAAGAGACATTGATGGCCTTTTTAGCAGAAACTGAGAAGGAATGGGATACAGGAATGAGAATGGGCATCACCACCACCACTAGCAAGGACATCTTGGAATTAAAGGAATTTGCAACTGCTCTAATTCCTTCTGATGCTGAGATGCAAGGGCAGCAGGATGCTGAGGAGCAGGTTAGTGTGCCACAGACCACTGTGGACACAGTAGGAATGCGGTCAACAAGTGATGCGGGACTAGGACAGGTTCCACTTGCCAGCAGTAGCAATACTCCTGATCCTAGTTGCAGTTCTGACTCTGAGGCAGTAGCAGCAACAGCAGCAACATTATCCACTGCTACAGACAATGAAGGGGAATGTGGAGAACAAGAAGAAAGAGGCCATTCTTCTCTATCTGTTCCCTTCCCTCTGAAGTCATCATGGGTGCGGGACTATTTTTCTGTTGGGGCAGGCACAGTACAGTCATTAGCAACGGCACTGTGCACAATTTGTGACAAGTCAGTGAAAAGAGGAAAGGAAGGAACACACCTTGGCAAAAGCGCCCTCATATCACACACATGAAACACAGACACCATGACATATACCCCAAACATGTTCAAGCCAATCACCCACCACAGAAATTAAGCGCTGCTTTTGGTGTCCCTGACTCACCAGAAAGGCAACAGGAGGTGAGGGGGAGATCAAAGAGGAGGAGGAATAGAACAACCCAGGAAGAGACTGGAAGTTCCAGGACGAGTGAAACAACTAGCTCGCCATCACCTTCTACATCTTCTGCCAATCCTCCTCGTTCATTACCTACCCCGCCAAATGGTAGCCACTCCATTGAGGTTAGGATGTGGCAGTTCGTCTCTACCCATTGCACACTGTGTGGTGCACTGCCCACACATGCCAGAGTGGTGGAGGAGAATCGCAATCAGTGCATAAAGAGGCATCTGAGGAGATTCCATCCTGCAGAATATGCTAAGATGGTGGCAGGGAGGGTTCATCACTATTATTAAACTGTCAGCAAATTGTCATGTGCCCTTAGCGGGTGTGGAAAAGGGGTACAGTGCCAGCAGCAGTACTTGGTTTTGGGTGTCGTGGTGTTTGGATACAGTTGTGTCCCCATAAGTTATTTACCACACACATACTGTGCACATTGCAGTTGCTGAGGAAACCCACTGATCCCGCTCTCAAGGGAAAAAATATATTCTAATAACAACACACCCATGATGATTTTGGAGGAGGGGCAGGTGGAGAAGATTTAATGGCCAACTTGTTCTTTTCTCCACAAATACTGGGGGTTACTTATTCTGCTGCTACTGCCTCAGGTGCATCACTGGAGCCAGTCATGGCAAATGGAACCTTCATCATCCATCTTCCATGTTACTGCTATTATTGATCCCATTCCCTTTCAGCTGCCTAATCATCCTGCTGCTTAAACAACTCCAACAACACCAGTTGCAACTCAGGACTCCGGAGGACATTTGACAGTGGCCACTGGCCAACATGACCTGCTGGCATTAGGCCAGAAGGGCATTTTTATTTTTTTTCTCAGGGCTTGTGTTTAAAAAAATATAAATAAAAACTAGTCCTACAAAAGAATAAACAATTTTGGGGGGTTTGTTTCTAACAAGTCTACAAATCAGTATTTCCTTAGGGCTTGTGCCAAACAAGCTTAAGTCCTACAAAGGCCTCTAACAACAAATCAAACAAATCATCCTCTACAAAATACTCTATCTAGTCAAGTATCAGTCCACCCCAGTGGCAGCTTATGCAGGGGGGTTCCTGCCTCTGTCCCTTTAAATACAAATGTCTTATTTTATTTTATTGATTTATTTTTTTATTAACTGCCCCCCAATAGCAGTCAAGAAAACCCCCAAACAAATTCCCTGTTCAAATGATTCATTCATTCACCAACACAGGCACCCTCCTCAGACCCCTTTATACCATGTCTTATGGTTTTTATTTTATTTAGGATTTCTATTTTATTAAGTGCCCCCCCAATTCCAGTAAACAAACCCCCAAAAATCATCCCATGTTCAACTGATTCTTTCCCCACAGCCCGCCAACACAGGCACCCTCATGCCCCTTTTATACTGTGCCTTTGGGAAATAAAATATTATTTGTAATGTTTTATGTGTCACTTCTATGTTCCCATTGATTTCAATGGGCGAAAAAAGTGGAAAAAAGCAGAAAATCTGCACTTTCCGCTGGAAATTTTTCGCCAAGCGGAAAGTGCCATTTTTTGCCGATTTCAGTTTGAGACGGAAGGTTTCACCAATCCCTAGGGAAGACTGAATTTGCGCACAAAACACAGCAAATTTTATTTTATTTCCCACATGTATGGTATAAAAGGAGCCTGAGAGTGTTGGTGGAGTCTGGGGAAGAATTAGTTGAACAGGGAATTTTTTTGGGTGTGTGTGTATGTATTGTTGACTGGTATTGGGGGGACAGTTAATAAAAAAATAATTCAAATTAAAATAAAAAATAAAAATAAGACATGGTATAAAATCTGATGAGGATGTCTGTGCTGGGGGAATCTGGGGAAAGTATCAACTGAACAGAAACATTTTGGGGGGGTTTGGTGAATGGTATTGGGGGGACAGTTAATAAAAATAAAATAAAAAAACGGTATAGTGTTGTGGAAAAAGGACAAAGGTACTTAGCCTGCTAACAATTTTTTTCAAACCATATATTGCTGTAGGACTCTGCCTACTCAACCTAACTACTCCAACCTAGTCCCAACTGTGTGTGTGGGGGGGGGGAATTATTCCTTCCTGACTCCAATTAGTAGTCAAATAGTTCCCCGGATCAAATATCCTATTTGCTTTGAAGCCATCTGTCATAATTGTCAATATTGTTATGTGCTAGATAGGCATCCATTGCTTTTTTGAATGTAGTTGCATTATCTGCAAGCACAACATCCCGAGGCAAAGAATTTCATAGCCTTACCACCCTTACTGTAAATAATCCCTGCCTTTGTTTTAGTCAAAAGCATCTTTCCTCTAGTCTTAATGGATGACCTCTTGTTCTTAGCTCAGCTCTTTGCATAAATAATTCATTGGATAGTTCTTTATATTGACCTTGAATGTATTTGTAAATGGTAATCATATCACCTTAGACGTCTCTTCTCTAATGTAAACAAAATCAGTTTGGCTAGTCTCTCTTTATAACTCAGATCCTCCAGTCCCTTTATCAGATTTGTTGCACATCACTGCACCTTTTCCAGTTCAGTAATGTCTTTTTTTTTAGAACAGGCACCCAAAATTTTACTCCATATTCTAGATTAGGCCTAACCAAGGATTTATACAGAGGTAGGATAATATTAACATCCTTTGCTTCTACACCTCTTTTTATGCAGGCTAGTACTCTATTTGCTCTTGCAGCAGCTGAGTGACTCTGCACACTGCTGTGAAGTCTATTGTCTATCAGTACTCCTAAATCTTTCTCTAATGAGGATTTCCCAAGTTGCTTCCCATTTAGAGTATATGTAGCAAGTTTGTTTCTACAGCCCAAATGCATAACCTTACATTTATCTACATTAAATGACATCTGCCACTTTTCTGCCCATCCACTTAGTTTATCTAAATCCTTCTGTAGGGAAAAACATCCAGCTCTGTATGTATTTCCTTATACAGCAAAGATTGAGATGTTACTTTCTATTCCCACTTCTAGATCATTAATAAACAAATTAAAAAGCATTGGTCCCAGGACTGAACCTTGCAGCACCCCACTTATAACCTTAGACCAATTTGAAAAAGTTCCATTTACAACAACTCTCTGTCATCTATCATTTAACCAGTTCTCAATCCATGTACAGATAACACTGCCCAAACCAAAGCCTTTTAATTTATGCAGTAACCTGTTGTTAGGCACTGTATCAAAGGCTTTTGCAAAATCCAAGAATACTACATCAACAGCAATTCCCCTGTCCAAATTACTACTCACTCTTTCATAAAATGTAAGTAAATTAGTCTGACATGATCTGTTCTTCATGAAACCATGCTGATTCCTACTAATGATATTGTTTGTCTTCACACAGTTCTGAATACTGTCAGTTAATAACCCTTCTAGTATCTTACCCACTATGGAAGTCAAACTCACAGGTCTATAATTTCCTGGTTTGGATCTTGCTCCATTTTTAAACAATGGAACTACATCAACTTTCCTCCAATCACAGGGCACTATGCCTGATGAAAGTGAATCAATAAATATTAAGTATAATGGTTGTGCTATTACTGAAATAAGTTCCTTAAGTACCCTTGGGTGTATACCATCCTGTCCAGGAGCTTTATTCACTATAACCCTTTTCAGTCTCTTTTGGACCTTGTCCTCAGTAAGCCATGTAGATGTTGGAGGAAATTCCGTAGTTTTGTCAGTTTGCCCATAGCTTGTCATTGCTGCTTCCTTTGTATATAATGAAGCAAAGAACGTATTTAGGGTGTCAGCCATAGCTTTATCCTCGCTAATCAATTCACCTATCTCAGTTCTAAGAGGACCAATATCAACCTTAACTTTTTTGTTATTAATATACTTGTAGAATTGTTTAGGGATTTTCTTGCTCTCATTTGCAATGTTTCTCTCATTTTCTATTTTAGCTAACTTAATTGCTTGTTTGCAGATTTTATTACATTCTTTATATTTTTTAAATGATGCATCTGACCGGTTTGACTTAAACACTTTAAAAGCCTATTTTTTATTTCTCATTCCCCTGCTAACCACATTATTAAGCAATATTGGTTTTGCTTTACTTCTCTTGTGCTTATTCCCCAGTGGTATATATTGACATGTATATTTGACCAAGAGCATTTTAAATACATTCCATGATTCTTGTGCATTTTTATCTTTGAAAATGACATCCCACTGGATATCCTTTAACGCTTCTTTTAACTTTGTAAAATTAAACTTTTTGAAATTGAATGTTTTGGTTAAACCCTTGCTATTGGGTTTCTCATAACAAACTTCAAAGGATACAATATTGTGGTCACTGCTGCCCAAATGTTCCCTTAATTGCACATTGTTTATCATGTCAGAATCGTTTGAGAGCACTAGGTCAAGCAAGGCCTCTTTTCTAGTTGGCTCCTCTACTAGTTGGGACATAAAATTATTATTTATGATACTTAAAAAATATTTCCTTTGTTGTGCCAGAAGTCATATTGTTCCAGTAAATTTAAGGATAGTTGAAATCTCCCATTATAATTACCTTTGCTGACCTAGCAGCTTTTTCCATTTGCAGTAAAAGTTGGGCTTCCTCCAACTCCCCAACATTAGGTGGCTTGTAGCAAATCCCCAACAATATATTTTTAGTATGTGTGCCCCTAGTGTGTATTTCAACCCACAAGGCCTCTACCTTTTCATTGAACCCTTCATTTATATCTTCCTTTAAACTAGGTTTTAAGGCCCGCTTTACATATAGACATACATCTTCCCTTTTATTAACCCTGTCCCTCCTAAAAAGTGAATAACCCTCTAGATTGACTGCCAAGTCATATGTATCATCTAACCAGGTTTCAGACACTCCAATCAGATCATACTGCTCATGTATTGCAATCATTTCTAGTTCCCCCATCTTACCAGTCAGACTGCGAGCATTTGCATGCATACATTTTATCTTTTTGCCATTCCTAAAGATTTCATACTTTGTCAAATGTATTTGTCTTTTATCAGGCTGTAACAATGGCAACTCCCTATTAGATGAATTAGCCCATTCCCCCTCTCCACCCCCATGCTCCTTCTCTAATCCCATTTCCTCAATTATACTACCTTCCCCAGCCTGTGTTGCAGCTCCCTCCCCCCCTTTCTAGTTTAAAGTCTCCTCCAGCCCTCTAACCATCCTATCGCCCAGCACCATGGCCCCCCTTCTACTAAGGTGCAATCCATCACTACTATAAAGATTTCCCCCAAGGGAAAGATTGCCCAGTGCTCTAGGAACCCAAACCCTTCCTGTTTACACCAAGTCTTTATCCACACATTTAACTCCCTAATCTCCTGTTTCCTTTCTAATGTAGCGTGTGGCACAGGTAGTATTTCAGAAAATACTACCTTAGAGGTCATCTGCTTAAGCTTTTATCCTAAGTCTCTAAAATCCTTCTTAACGGACTTCCATTTTCCACTGACTTTGTCAATAGTACCAACATCCATTTTCCACTGACTTTGTCATTAGTACCAACATGTACCATGACAGCTGGGTCATGCCCAGCGCCTCCCAACAATCTATCAACCCGATCAACCACATGTCAAACCCGAGCACCCGGGAGACAGCAAACTGAACGATTGTGGAGATCTTGGTGACAGATTACCCTGTCTGTCTTCCTAATAATAAAATCCCCAACCACCACCATCTGTCTAGGTCTGCCTGAGTCCCGGATCCCATCCGTGCTAGAGGGGCTGTTCACCTGGCTGTTAGAGAGAACAGTCCTCTCCAGCAAAGACATTCCTGTATCAGCATTCCCAACATCATTACTCAATGTAGCAAATCTGTTAGGATTAGTAAACACAGGAGTGTCCTCCCTATTCCTCTGTCTACCCCCCTTGCTATGTCTAACTGTAACCCATCTGGCCACCTGCTCTTTCTTTGTGGAGTCTCCACCCCCAGAACTACCTACCACCACTTCCTGCAGCTCAGTCAGCAGACCCCTCTCAAGATTGGCTGTCTCTCTCTCAATGTTGCAACCTGCCCCTCCAGATCTCTAATACGAGCTTCAAGAGAAACCACTTGCTCACATCTGCCACAGAGTTATGCACCCTGGAATGGTTGTTCCAGGTGTGCAAACATTTGGCAGTTTGTGCACTGAGTTAAATGGACAATCATGCTACCACTCATATGTGCCAGTTACCACAAGCTAAAAATGCAGGCAAAAAATAGCTACACAATAAGATTGATAAATGTGTTCCCCTGTGTAATCCCCTGTATTTGAATTTCCCTGTTTAAATTCCCACACTTACCACACTTCTGCACTTACACACACTGAGGCAAGATTCACACATTCAAGTATTCATTATGTATCTGCTATATAAGCCAGGAATCCACCAATTACAAACACAGCAATTAGTCACTCCCACTGCACCAGACTTCAATTATTTTCTTGTATCACAGCAAAGAGAGGGAAAACAAAACCCAAAGAGATTTGTTTTTTAACCTCTCCCTTACCACACTACACCACACACAATATAATTATTCTATTTTTCCAGCAAGTATCCAAACTCAGTCTTTCAGGGCACAGGTCACTGATCAACTTCAATTGCAATCAATGGGAACATTGAATTTACACACAGCAAATATTATTTTATTTCCCAAAGGCAAAGTATGAAAGGGACATGAGGGTGCCTGTGTTTGTGGAGTGTGGGGAAAGAATCAGTTGAACAGGGAATGTTTTTTTTTGGGGGGGGGCTGTTTACTGGGATTGTCGGGCAGTTAATAAAAAAGAAATCCTAAATACAATTAAAAAAAACATAAGACACAGTATAAAAGGGATCTGAGAAGGGTGCCTGTGTTGGTGGGTGGAGTCTGGGGAAAGAATCAGTTGAACAGGGAATTTGTTTGTGGGGTTTGTTGACTGGTATTGGGGGACAGTTAATAAAAAAAATACAAATAAAATAAGACATTTGTATATAACAAGAAAGGTACTCTCTGAAGTAAGCTTCCACTGGGGCAGTAATGTATTTAGGTTTTGTGCTGCCCTACGCCTGACTAAACTTACGCACCCCCCTAATCTTCATTTGCCCCACCCTTTCCTCTTCATGCCATGTCTCTTCCTGTTTAGGATCTACCCTTTCCTGTGTAAACTCCACCCTTGCCGTGACTCCCTGGAAATTGGTACCTGAAATGTTAGCATAATGATTTAATCCTGAATTAAATATTAGCACTCTAGTATATGTGATACTGATACTGTGTTAGAGCCATCTGCATGCTAGAGAATGTTAAAGGAGCACTAACGCCTAAAATGAACTTGACAGCTGGATAGATAAAGGATCTGGTACTAGCCTGACATTCTATGGGCCTTATATATAAAAAGTGCAGCAGTTTTGGAGCAGACCAACTGCTTCTGCACTGCAGAAGACAAAAGTCTCCCAATTCCAACTGATTTAGAGACCTAGCTTTAAAGGGATAGTAATGTTTCATAATAAAAGCAGCTCTAATTAATCATCATAGTATTTGGACTTTGGAGAGTGTTATTTCAATACTGTCAGAGTTATAGTTCAAGAGTAATTCAAAGTGTCCCCCTCCCGCCTCTTTTACTAATGTAACACTGCTCAGCCAGAGCAGAAAGGAGGTGCCCAGGTAGACTGCAGAGAGGGACAATCTTCAATTAAGATAAGGGAAAAACCTGAAAAACTTGTCAAGGGGGGCAGGGCTTTCATTGTTCTGATAGGAAGAATATTGTCCCTTGCTGTTATCTGTCTGGTCTATGGACTGCATTCCACATCTGAGAAGAGATTGCTTACACTAGGTAAAAGGGGCGGGAGGGGGAAACTTTGCTTGTGAATATCTCTAAAACCATAAAGGTTTGAGAGATAAGACCTATATCGTTCTTCATGTTTTTTTAATGCCTACAAAATAAAATAAAGATAAAATGAAATATTACTATCCCTTTAAAATGGTTAAAAGCTCAAATTAAAGGGAAAGTAAAAACTAATATCTCCCACTTACTACAAGAAAATCCTCATGACCCCTATGAATTTTTCCTTCTGTCTTTGTTAAAAAGAGAACATTTTCATTCAGCCCTACATGACATGTCAAAGGAGGTGGACATGATAGCTGCTGGCAGTTTTTTCAAACCAAAGAAGGCAGATTGCATCAAAAGCAATGTGCTTCATACATCTCTGGTCCTTAGATTGATATTATTACCATGTACTCAGTGTGTTTCCTCTGGTCCTGCTAGTAACTGTCATGTCTATCTCTATGGACTGACATCCAGATTGTAGTTCTTGATTCAAGGAGCAAGGCAAAAATCCATAGGGGCTATTAGGATTTGCCGACTATAATAGGTGGCGTTACTTTCCCTTTTACAGTCTCACTGAGAATTTGTATTTTGTTCTTTGCAATAAGTTGGACACTCCTCTAGCATGCAGTGGGTTAAACAACTGAAACCAGTATAAGAAACAAAAATACAATGGGGCAAAAAAGGTTCTAGGACAAACCAGCTGCACCATAGGGGAGAAAGAAATCTCTGAAATACCCAGTGATTTAAAATAGACTTTTAACCCCTTCAGTTCTAGAGTGGTCTCCAATACATTAAAGTGTTTAAAAGTCAGATGTAAATCAATTGAACTTTTTCGTTTACTTCCTAATGTGAAGTTTGTCCCAGAACTGCTGCAATGCTTGTACATGGTTTTCACACTCTTACACCATGAAATCAATTATGCCTTTGGATGAGCTTGAACAATATAAATTACTGACTTGCTATGCTGCCTGCTAAGACATCCTTATTGATCCATTTTCATACTGTTTTTCAGTATACCCCAGACCCCTACATATTTACCCTCCTTCGGCTTGTTAGATATAATGCCATGCTGCCTATCAAGAAAGGCGGTACAAGCTCTGTGGTGTGGAGAAATGTGTTGGTGTTAACAATTAGCTTGGTCAGATATGAGTTGAGCTGCGTCTCTGTGGCCTCCAGTGACTACTCCTCGTGTGCTGCTCTTGGAAATCAGGCCTCCTCAGTCTTGCATTTTATCACCGCTTCTTTCCGCTCCACCTGTCATATACAGTTGGCAGCCAATGAGAGAGGAATATTCTGGCAAAATTCTCCTCTATCATTGGCTGCAGTCCGACCTGTGTTTCATGTGTGTTATCAGGGCGGTTGTGCCAAAGTGTATTCCCTCCTTTCCCCTTCTCATTGACTTGTCACAAATTGTGCACAGTGCCATTGGTAATGACTGCACTCTGCGTGCCCCAAGAGAAATATAGTCCCACACCCATGACGTCAGGTGGTAGGGAACAGGTGGAGAAGAATGGACTCTTTCTACTTCTCCTCCACATTCCCCTTCACTGTCAGGTGCAGATGATGAAGTTGCTGCTGGTACTGCTACTGCCTCAGAATCAGCGCTGTAACTAGGACCAGGATTATTGCTACTGCTGGTAAGTGGAACCTGTCCTAGTCCTGCATCAATTGACCCCATTCCCACTGTGTCCACGGTGGTCTGTGGCACCTGCTCCACAGTGTCCTGCTGCCCTTGCAACTCAGCAGCAGAGGAATTAGAGCAGTTGCAAACTCCAAAAATTCCAAAAACTCACTGCTGGTGGTGGTGGTGATGCCCATCCTCATCCCTGTCTCCAATTCTTTCTCAGTTTGGGCTAAAAAGTCCATCAATGTCTCTTCCCCGAGCTTCTCCACCATCATCATCACCACCACCAGAACCAGTCTCTCTGTGCTGCTGCTCTATTACAGACATCTCACTGATGGTTGGAGGATGTGACAAGAAATGTGACAGAAGGTCCCCTAATATCACACTTGCCATTTGTGGGTGACCTAAAGAAGGCAGACTGGTAACACTAGCAGCAGGCACAGGCAGCTGATCTGTGCTCCTGGTGGTGGTGGTGGTGGTGGTATTATTGTCGCACCTGCTAGCCACCAGTTCTGGCTTCTTGAGGATCATGTTCCACCTGGGTAATGCAGTGGGGGAGAAGGGGACTCCCAGGGTCAGAGGAATGATGTGGACTCCCTTGACCGCTAGTCTGGAAGCTCTCAATTTATTCCCCTACCACTCCCCTAATGTTATTCCCATCAGCTGCTTCACCATTACTGTTACGACTACTAACACCAACCACATCTGTTTCAGCCCCTGAGTCTTCCTCCTCGCAGTCATTAGTAATATGAAGATATTGATCACACCCTCCTTCAATCCTAACACTAACAAGCTGCTGGACCTTCTTAGCACTGGCGGAAATACTTGGGGATGGCAAGTGTGACTTAGGGACCATGCTGTCACAAACGAGGTAGTCTTCTCCTTCTTCCCCTCCAGGGTATTACAAGACACACTGGCAGCATGTTCAGCACTGGTGGCAGCAGGTTCAGCACTGGTAGCAGGCACAGCACCAGTGGCAGTAGGTTCAGCATGTCGGACAGCAGGCAAAGCACCGGTGGTTGCAGGGGAAGCACGAACAGCAGGCACAGCACTGGTGTCAGCAGGCACAGCACTGGTAGCAGGCACAGCACCGATGGCAGTAGGTTCAGCATATCTGACAGCAGGCACAGCACTGGTGGTTGCAGGGACAGCACCAACAGCAGGCACAGCACTGGTGTCAGCAGGGGCAGTACATCTGGCAACAGGCACAGCAATGGTAGTAGCAGTAGCAGGGGCAGCACCTCTGGCAGCAGGTACAGCAATGGTGGCAGCAGAGGCAGCATGTCTGGTAGCAGGCACAGGCAGCTGACCTGTCCTGCTCTCACTACTACCCTCTTCTTCCTCCCTTAACATTAATTTCCCTAAGATCTCTAGGGGTGATTTAGGCGGACTGGCCAGCATTGGTTCTGTAGTGCTCACTTCCTTCTCAGACTCAGTGGACAGATAAGAGCGTACCTAGTTCCTCCTTTTATTTATTTTAAACTTTCTCATAGTGATAGTAGTCATTACGAGCCTCTCTTGCCTCAATTTTGCTATAAATACACAGCAGAACAGCATAGCACATCTACCTCTCTCTGTAGCTGCTTTTATTGTGTTTCACTTCCTCAAATACGTCATTTTTTATAGCAAATAGGAGAAAAACACGTAAATCAATTGTTAGAAACTTTCTAGCCTTTGAAAAAATGGAGAAGAATTTTGTCCAATGGACAAAAAATTTGAAGATTTTAATTGCTGTTTTTACAGCAGATTTTGCAGTAAAAAGCAGACAACAATGTGGTTTTTGCATGGGAACACAGCAGGACCTTTCTCCCACCCCTAGTCAACTATCGATTTCTTCATTTCAGTCCTCGGCAGCAGTATTACTGAAGTGGGAAATATTGCAGCCATAGAAAGCACAGTAGAAAAATTGAAACATCCTCATGGTAAATTAATTGGCAGTGGCGAAAAGGCAGAAATGTAAAGTATTTGCTCTGGGCGTGAGTTTTCACAGAAAATACTGAACATTTCTAATTTTCCCACAGAAACCATGTGCATCAAAGAGGGCAAATAAAAATCTCCATTATTTAAATAGAGCTTTTAAAGGGATAGCAACGTCTACAATAAAGTAAACATAACACTTTGCACTATGTTTAATAACTTACTTTTCTGTAGTTCAGAAGATATTAAATGTAAAAAGATCCCCCTTCTGGCCCGCTTCCTTTAACTGTGGTCCAGATGGAGAGCAGCGAGGGACAAACTTCAATAAGCAAAGGAAAATCCTGCCCTCCTTCATCAAGGGGGCAGGATTTTCCTTATTCCAGTAGTTCTCAACGCCTGTCCTCAGGACCCACTAACAGGCCAGGACTTAGGGATTTCTCTGCTAGAGCACAGGTGTGGTGATCAAAGGCTCATTCACATTGATTAACTCACCTGTGCTCTAACAAGGAAATCATCAAATCCTGGCCTGTTAGTGGGCCCTGAGGACAGGAGTTGAGAACCACTGCCTTATACGATAGGGATAAGAATATGTCTTCTCCTTCAGCACTCCGAAGGCCAGGGCTGAGATGCACTAAGGTCTGATAAGGTTTCAGGATGTCAATGTTGTGTTTCATATGTGTCTACAGCATATCGCCAGTATGCATTAAAATGTATTCAACATCACATCTCCTTCAATCTTCCATCAACCCTCTGTCATCTCCATGAATCTGTCATGCAGGTTATGATTCTGCACTGAACAATAGCTCATTTCTGATTGCTGCCTCTTCTATTAGTGTTCACAGTCCTAACATTATCTGCTAGAAGCTGGCAATGTTGGAGTCACCCTGCAGCTCCCTAAGGAGCCAGAGGACAGTGCGCTGTCTCTGCTAAAGAGCAGAGACAATGGCTACCCTCCCTTAACTCTTCAAGTGTCAAAGGTATGTGCATTGTATACCTTCATGTCACTAAAAGTGTTAAGAGCTGCAATATTACAAACAATTGTTTTTGTTGGTAATATTTCTTTAATTTAAAATGTAACTCATAATTAAATAAATAAAAAAATATTTGTAACAGCAAGCTCGCACATTATCAACATGCTACTTGGAAAGCCTTGTGAGAAAACAACAGGGTACACTATGTGCTATGATCATCATATCAGGCACACAGCTTGGTGAATCATCCTCTGCCAGAGTAGAGCCCACTTGGCAAAGTAGTGGATGCTTACTACATGTGAGCCAGTGAGGCTTTGCACTTTTTATTCTTTAAACACTTGATTATTCTCCACTATATAATTGTCTTGTATTTAGTGTCTGACTGTGTATGATTGTAACACATGAGGAATTTGTTGCAAGGCAAACATGACTGTTATTTGCAAATCAAAATAGCTAGGTACTTCATACTGAACACTTCAAAGCTCTTTGCATCATTGAAAAAGATTGCATTAATCATTTCCACATTGATGTGTTGTAGGTTTCTTTATCTGCTCTCTTGCACCAAGCTGTGATCTGAATTTGAGACTCATAGTGCAGAGCAGTGTAACAAGATTAATGCACTGAACTTTATTTTATCCTAAGCAACACTAAGACATGACATCCATTCTATTCAGGATCTTAAAGATGTGAAATTAAAATAGGCATCATAAGAGCACAACATTTATATTTGACCTACTTTCTATTTTTGGATGCTAGTGTATTTCATATTATTATTGATTATATTAATTTTGTAAGTTTTAAAAATGTTCAGTGATATTTAAAGGATGTGTTAACTTTTTTTATAAAAACATTTGTTTGAGGAGTTTTAGTGCTGAATAGATTGGTACTCACACTGTTGGTAGATGCTTTATTCAAATGCACTAAATTTCGATAAGGGCTCAGGATGGTGATGTTGTGTCAGATCTGTGTCAAAGGCACATCACCAATTTGCACTAAGATGTCTTCACCATCACATCCCCTTCAATCCACCACCAATGAGCAGTCATTGCCTTGAATCCACCATGCCTTCAACAGGTTTACAATTTTGCATCAAACACATTGACAATGGCTCATTTACATATGGAAATACAGGTTAATGAGCCATTGTCATATTAATTTGATTGTGTTCATATGTTAATGTGGCTGTTAACAGGCAGGCATCCAACGCATTTCCTTAAAAGCACTCTAAAATGCTCAAAAAAGTGATCCCTAATTAAGGAGACACAAATGTTGTGCAATATCTAAAGTCAACCGGCTTTATTAAAGTAATATAATTAAAATAGTGTATAAAATAAAAATGAAAATATCTGCAGTAGCCAGAAACAGAAATCAAGGGATGACTAATGAGAGAAATAATACATGGATAATATTGCTGCTAAGCAAAAGTCCATGACTCTTTAATGTCCACTAGTGTGTGAGGTAGCTATCTCTTCAGTATAAAAAGACAGATCTTGATATGATAACCAACTAAAATCTAAGCTTGAACTTTCCTTGATGGTGACCCCGCTTGGCAAAGCTTTTGCTGCCTCCGCTCACCTAGCCAGCTTGCACAGTGAGTCTGGCAATGTGAGGGTATGTGCCCACACAAAATGGTACAGCACATTCTCTTTCCTGCCCTTTGTCCCTTTGCCCCTTAGCTCTCTTCCCCATCACTCACCACTCATTTAATAATGCTCCCCGTCACTAGTCCACCTGTCCTTCCTTGACAGGGTTCTAAAAGAGTACCAGTTTATTATTTTACAGAGGCACACTACTATGTGCTAGAGGGGTTTTCAATGCATTGCAGAATCATACTTACATTGTCTGATACCCAAGCTTTGTTCCATTATACTGCTGACAGATGTAGAAACACACATACACTCTCTGCATATCTAGCCTTGTCATACTGGCACAGAGCCAGGCATACACTTTCTGACAGCCAAGCCTTGTTCCACTGGTAGTTACAGAACCACACACAGACTGCCTGCTTCCCCTGACTTGTCACACTGGCAGCCATGCTCCTTTACAGAATGTAAACTGTTATCAGTTTTCCTATGCTGGCTCTAGGTAGTTAATACAGTAGGAAATTCCATTTTGTTGGAATATTTTGGCATGTTTATAATGACTGAAGAATGTGCTTATTCTGTAGCACCACTTTCTGGAAAAAGTTGTGCACACTTTCCTAGGGGTAGAAAGACAAGTCCCCTAATCTGATGCAATAAGTAGTGTTACATCTCCAAATCAAATGATACATACAAAATTAGTTGCATGGGTCATCACTTGAGAAACTATGCAGATCAGCAATGCAATAACCAGAGGTAGCTTCTCAAATGAAAATCAAACCAAGAGGGGTCAATGAATCAGGCACGGACCACAAGGGAGAAGTAGCTACCCCTGAGGCCACCTCCAGTGATGCATGCTAACAGAGATGTTAAGAGTAAGAGATGAAGAGAGTAGGATACAACAAGAAGAAAGGGGAATATTAGGGGAAGAGTAGTACAGGAGAAAGGAAAAGATAATCAGTATATTCAAGACTGAGGATCAAGGTGGGACCAAGAGCTGGACTGCCAATATATGGTAAGCCACAATTAGTCAACTTCCCATGGTGGATCATAGGCCAACCATGGTTCTCAACATGCAGACATGAGATCAGGTGTACACCTAGAGGGGGCCCAAAGGTGATGCATATTATAAATATGTGTCACTCACTGACACCAGACAGTCACAGTCGGAGGACTAGTGGATCTCCATTGAAGCAGAATCAAGAATTTGGTAGCATTCATAAGATGATAAAATAAATATTTATAGTGCTTGTTAGAAATTTACTATTGAAATTTTGAGCTCTATTTGCCGACCATCAGATGGGAGAGATCATAATTTCACCAGATTCAAAAGGAAGATATCAGAATGTTTCCCGAATCAAAAGGGTGACATCAGAATGTCACTCGCATCAAAGAGTGACATTCTGATATTGTAGGCTTAAGAGTCACCAAATAGAGGGCGACATTTATATATCCAACGTGCAATGCCCTAGATGCCTATAAAGTATAAATGGCTCAGGGTGACAGTTATATATCCAATGCCCAACGCACAATACCCAAGATGCCTATAAATGCTAAGTGGATCATAGTGGCTCCCATACCTCCCTGTAGCTTTTCATCTCTGACTCACTGCTATCTGTGTCCAGGTCTGGCTCCTTCTCAGCCTCAAACAATACACTTGAAATCGCACCACTTCTGATGTTTGTTCCTTCCTATTGCAAAGATGTATGCAAAAACTCTATGTCTTAAAATCAGCTATATCTTTTGTTTGCAAAGTTACAAAAACATACCTGCTTCCATAGTGTTCAAACAAATAGGGGTTAAGACTTACAGAGATCTACAGGTGTAGGGGTGGACAAAAGCTCTTGCCGTGTTCCTGGGAGAAATCCCTTGAAAACCACATTGTTGTCCGCTTTTTCTCTGGAAAATCCACTTTAAAACAAACAATTAAAATATTTGCATTTTTTGAGTATTGGCCAAAATTCTTCGCCATTTTTTCAATGGCTAGAAAATTACCCCCGTTGATTCACTTATTTTTGCCTTTTCGTTATAAAAATGTACCTTATTCCAGGAAGTGAAACAGTAAAAGCTGCTACAGAGCAAGGTAGACATGCTGTGCTGTTCTGCTGTGTATTTATAGCAAAACTGAGGCAAGAGAGGCTCATAGTGACTGCTATCACTATGAGCAGGTTTAAAAATAATAAAAGGAGGAGCTGGAAGGACCCTTATGTGTCCACTGAGTCTGAGGAGGAGGAAAAGTGAGCACTACAGAACCAATGCTGTCCAGTCCTCCTCAATCACCCATAGGGATCTTGGGGAATTTAATGGACAGTGATGAAGAAAAAGGGTAGTAGTGACAGCAGGACAGGAAAGCTGCCTGTGCTTGCTGCTAGAGTTGCTGCCCCTGCTGCCACCATTGCTGTACCTGCTGTCAGATGTGCTGCCCCTGCTGCCACCAGTGCTGTGCCAGTTGTTGTCAGACTTGCTGTCCCTGATACTGCTGCCACTACTGCTGTGCCTGCTGTCAGACATACTGCCAGTGCTGCCACCAGTGCTGTGCGTGCTGCCAGTGCTGCCCCTGTTGCCACCAGTGCTGTGACTGCTATCAGTGCTGTGCCTGCTGTCAGACATGCTGTTCCTGCTTCCACCAGTACTGTGCCTGCTTCCAGTGCTGAACCTGCTGCCACCAGTACTGTGCTTGCTGTCAGATGTGCTGTCCCTGCTGCACCCAGTGCTGTGTCTGCTGCCAGTGCTGAACCTCCTGCCACCAATACTGGGCCTGCTGTCAGACGTGCTTCCCCTGCTGCAATCAGTGCTGTGCCGGCTGCCAGTGTTGAACCTGCTGCCACCAGTGCTGAACCTTCTGCTAGTGTGTCTTGTAATACTCAGGAGGGAGAGAAGGAGGAGATGATGCCAACGTGACAGCAGGGGACCCTAAGTCACATTTGCTATCCCCAAGCAGTCCCGCCAGTGCTAGTACTACTACTAAGAAGGTCCAGCAGCTTGTTAGTGATAGAAGTGATGGAGGAGGTAATCATATTACTAGTGGCTGTAAGGAGTAAGACTCTGGGGCCGAAATTGATGCGGTTGGTGTTAGTAGTAGTAAAAGTAATGGTGAAGCAGCTGATCGACTAGTTTTAGGGGAGTGAGAGGGGAAGCATTTGAGAGCATCCAGACTAGCGGTCAAGGGAGCCAACACTATTCCTCTGGCCCTGGCAGTCCCATTCCATTCACTACAGTTTCCAAGTTAAACATGATCCTGTTGCGGGATAGCAGGCCCAGAATTAATACCACCACCAGGAGCACAGATTGGGTGCTCGATTCTATTACCAGCGCTAAAACTGGCGTTACAAGAAAAACAAGCAACGTGAATTTTGCATGTGTTACATCGGTATTCTGTTGCAGAACCACAGTAAAACAAAACTGGCATAGACAGCACATTTCAGAGTACTAACAAAATTGGCACTGTCTGCTTTTATTTGACTACCACCTTAAAAGGATAGTAATACTTCGTTTTATCTTTATTTTATTTTGTAGGCATTAAAAAAACATGAAGAACGATATAAGTCTTATCTCTCAAACCTTTATGGTTTAAGAGATATTCACAAGCAAAGTACCCCCCCCCCCCCCCCGTTCAGCCAGATCAGAAGGAAGGTGCCCAGGTAGACTGCAGAGAGGGACAATCTTCAATTAAGATAAGGGTAAAAGCTGAAAAACTTGTCAAGGGGGGAAGGGCTTTCATTCTTTTCATACAAAGAAGATTGTCCCCTGCTGTTATCTGTCTGGTCTTACAACCAGATTCACATCTGAGAAGAGATATCTTACACTAGGAAAAAGGGGCGGGAGGGGGAAACTTTGCTTGTGAATATCTCATAAACCATAAAGGTTTGAGAGATAAGACTTATATCATTCTTCAAGTTTTTTTAATGCCTACAAAATAAAATAAAATTAAAACGAAGTATTACTATCCCTTTAAAAAAATGGGCAAAATTTCAAAGTCCAAGGAAATAGGTGTACATTTGATGACAGAAAGATCAAGTTCATTGTTAGATGTGTTCCCCACATTATCAAAATCTGACTCAAAGTGCCCCACTTCGACATTTTAACCCCCCTTTTTAAAATTTGACTTACAGTGCTTTCTTTCACCACTTTAATTCGATAAATATTATTCACATTCCACATTTTAACCCTTCCCCTTCAAAATTCGACTTACAGTGCTTTTCTTCACCGTTTTAATTTGACAAATAATGTTCACATTCAAATTTTAACCCTTCCCCTTTTTATAATAGTTTCACTTATTGTTATGTAAATTGGGTCACACTTATTCAGTAACCTTCCTCAAAACAGTAAAGGAGGGGTTACTATAATTTCTTACTGTAGCATTAACACATCAAATGCTTTTAGCCAACAAATAGTAGGAGTGAGAGGTCTTTCACACTTAGCACAGCAAGTTATACAGGGATCACTGTGATACATAAAGAGTCTGTATTTTGCAGTAAAATTGGAGAATAAACAATGTTGAATGGGAGCAATAGTATTCAAATTAAAATGGAAAAGAAGGTCATAGGAGCACTCTAAGTCAAATTTTAAAGGGGAAGGGTTAAAATTTGAATGTGAACATTACTTGTCAAATTAAAATGATGAAGAAAAGCACTGTAAGTCGAATTTTGAAGGGGAAGGGTTAAAATGTGGAATGTGAATAATATTTGTCGAATTAAAGTGGTGAAAGAAAGCACTGTAAGTCGAATTTTAAAAGGGGGGTTAAAATGTCGAAGGGGGGCACTTCATGGTGGATTTCTCTGCTATATACTGTATTCTACACTGCTTTTGTTCAAACAACATGGTTTTGAAACTATTGTTGTGGCTTATATGCCTCAACCTCTGAGGCACAGAATTTCCAACTTAAATTGTATAAACAAAACAGGCGGTAATACTGAGCGTGGGTAACAGGATACTATTTGCATGTTGTTTTGAATTGTTGGGCTTTTTTTTGACTGGTGGTAAATGTAATTGCCTCTGATTTTGTTTTTGCAAGTCAGGTAATAGGATACCAAAACCCGACTTAAAAAAACACAGCGCCTGTTTTTTTTTTAGCATTGGTAATAGAATCGAGCCCCAGCTTCCTGTACCTGCAGCTACTGCTGCCAGTCTGCCTTCTTCATGTCACTAAGAAATGGCAAATGTGAGACTAGGGGACCCTCTGTCACATTGCTTGTCACCTCCTCTAGGCAGCAATGAGATGCCTGTAATAGAGCAGAAGCATGTAGGGACTAGTGGTGATGGTGGTGATGATGATGATGATGGTGAAGAAGCTGTGGTGTAAAAGACATTGATGGCCTTTTTAGCAGAAACTGAGAAGGAAAGGGGGACAGGGATGAGGATGGGCATCACCACCACCACCAGCAGTGAGCTTTTGGAATTTGCAACTGATATGATTCCTGCTGATGCTGAGTTGCAAGGGCAGCAGGATGCTGAGGAGCAAGCTACTGTGCCACAGACCACTGTGGACCCAGTGGGAATGGGGTCTACAAGTGATGTTGGAGCAGCAATACTCCTGGTCCTAGTTGCAGTGCTGATTCTGAGGCAGTTGCAGCAATAGACAGTGAAGGGAAATGTGGAGGACAAGAAGAAAGAGGCCATTCTTCTCCACCTGTTCCCTATCCCTATCCCTGTCCCCTGAAGTCATGGATGTGGAACTATTTTTCTCTTGGGGCAGGCACAGTGCAGTCATCACCAATAGCATTGTGCACAATTTGTGACATCAGTGAGAAGGGGAAAGGAGGTAACGCGCCTTAGCACAACTGCCCTAATGTCACACATGAAAAACAGACACCATAACATTTATGTCAAACATTTTAAAGCCAAACAGCCACCAGAGAAATCAAGCACCACTTTGCTGTACCCCCTGACTCTCCAGAAAGTCAACAAGAGGAGATGCGGAGATCAAAGAGGAGGAAGAATAGAGAAACCCAAGCAGAGACTGGAAGTTCCATGACAAGTGAAACAACTAGCTCATCATTACCTTCTTCCTCTAGGGTAACTACATTTTCTGCCAACCCACCTCATTCATCATAACCTTACTGCCAAATGACATCCACTCTGTTGATGTTAGAATGTGGCAGTTCATCTCTTCCCATTGCACACTGTGTGTTGCAATGTACACACATGGCAGTGAGGTGGAGGAAAATTGCAAGCAGGACATGATGGACATCTGAGGAGATTCCATCCCACAGAATTTGCTAAGATGGTGGCAGGGAGGATGCATCATTACTATTAAGCTGTCAGCAAGTTGCCTTGTGTTCTTAATGGAGTCTGGACAAGGGGTATAGTGACAGCTGCAGTGCTTGGGTTCTGGTGTTGTGGTGTGTGGATACAGTTGTGCCTCCATATGTTATTTACCACACACACTGTGCACATTGCAGTTGCTGATGAGAGGCACAGTTCCTGCTCCCAAGAGAAAAATGTATATTACAATAACAACACACCCATGAATTTGGAGGAGGGGCAGGTGGAGAAGAATTATTGGCCAACTTCTTCTTTTCTCCACATAAACTGGGTGCTATTTATTGTGCTTCTACTGCCTTAGATGCATCACTGGAGCTAGCCGTGGCAAGTGGAACCTTCATCATTCATCGCCCATGTTACAGCTCTTGTTGATCCAGTTCCCTTTCAGCTGCCTAATCATCCTGTTGCTTATACAACTCAGCAGCAGAGGCAAGAACAGCAGTTGCAAATTCTGCAATTATGGACTCAGGAGGACATTTGACAGTGGCCAATGGCCACTGAACAACATAACCTACTGGCACTAAGCCAGTAGGGAAATTTTTTTTCTCCTAAGGGCTTGTGCTTTTTAAAAAAAAACAAAAAAACAAAAACCTAGTCCTACAAAAAAAAAAAAAAGCAACAATTTTAGTGAGTTTGTTTCTAACAAGCCTAAGTCTTCCAAATCAATGTTTATTCGGGGCTTCTGCCTCTAACACGTCTAAGTCCTACAAATCAACGTTTCCTCAGGGCTTGGGCCGCTAACAACAAATCTAACAAATCATCCTCTACAATATACTCTATCAAGTCAAGTAACAGTCCACCGCAGTGAGAACTTATGTCAGGGGGTTTCTGTCTCTATCATTTTACATGCAAATTTCTTATTTTATTTATTTTTTTATTAACTGCCCCCCCCCAATACCAGTCAAGAAAACCCCTGCTGAAGTAAATTCCCTGTTCAACTGATTCATTTCCCAGACTCCACCCACAAACACAGGCACCCTCCTCAGACCCCTTTTATACCATGTCTTATGGGGGTTTTAATTGTATTTAGAATTTTTTTTTTATTAACTGCCCCCAAGTGGATGGTTGACAGAGCTTATGAAATAGCAAAAGGAAAAAGTGAGGATTTGTTAAAATATAAAAAAAAAAGTAGTTAACCTTGACGGCGAATTGGTGACTCAAGATGGAAACCCATTTGTCTTCTCAACAACAGCATCTAGTAAATAGTATACTAACATTATTAAAATAATTAAGAAACATATTCCTGTGCTTAATAATGATGAGAGGCTACAGGAAGTAGTCTCAAGTGGACTCAGATTTGTCTCAAGGAGAGCACCTACAATAGCTTATTATATATCCTCAAGTATGTTTACCAGAACTAAGAAAAAAAAATATGGTTGACCACAATAGGTTCTTTTAAGTGCGGCAGTTCACAATGTGGGTGCTGCAATTATATGAACGTATCTAAAAATATTGTGTCTTTTGCAACAGGTAGATAATTTAAAATGAAGAGTTATATTAATTGTGCAACTAGGGGAGATCTTAAATATGATACATAGTGTAGACTACAATACATAGGAAAGACATTGCATTGAAATCAATGGGAACATTGAAGTTACACACAACATAAAACAAATATTATTTTATTTCCCAAAGGCATAGTATAAAAGGGGCATGAGGATGCCTGTGTTGGTGGGGAGTGGGGAAACAATCAGTTGAACAGGGGATAATTTTTTGGGGTGGTTGTTTACTGGGATTGGGGAGCAGTTAATAAAAAATAATTCCGAAAACAAACAAACAAAAAAAAAACACTATAAGACATGGTATAAATGGGGTCTGAGGAGGGTACCTGTGTTGGTGGGTGGAGTCTGGGGAATGAATCAGTTAAACAGGGAAATTGTTTTGGGGGGTTGTTGACTGGTATTGGGGGGATAGTTAATAAAAAAAGAAAAAATAAATAAAATAAGAAATTTGTATTTAACTTGATACACAGGAACCCCCTGACATAAGCTGCCACTGGGGTGGACTGATACTTGACTTGATAGAGTATTATGTAGAGGATGATTTGTTAGATTTGTTGTTAGTGGACCAAGCCCTGAGGAAACATTGATTTGTAGAACTTAGGCTTGTTTGAAACAAACTCCCATAAATTATATATTTTTTTTGTAGGACTATGTTTTGTTTTTTTTTTGTTTTTTACCATGACCAGCAGGTCATGTTGGCTAGTGGCCACTGGCCATTGTCAAATGTCCTCCGTCCTGAGTCTGAGTCCATAAGTGTGGAATTTGCAACTGCAGGAGGCCAAGCTTAGGAGATCTGGACCATGCTAGTCACCGGTGGTGATCGGAACGCCCCACACACCACTGGAACAGGTTAGGTATCAGCCCGCATTGTGTAGCAATGACCCCGCTTTGGCCACAGGTCTAGTTCTGTCTGCAGACACAGTCCCAATGTACGAAGCACCTCAAGTTCAGTGCCCAGAACCCGCCTCTCCAAATCCAATAAGGGCAGGTCCCAATGGTGCAAGGCACAGCACGTAGAGGGACGTGCGCAATGTCTACATCACCACACAAGTATCACAGTTCCCGTGATTTCGCTGTCACTCTCTGCTGTGGTGCTCTCACATTGGCGGACCTTGATTAGCCCGCCCAGGGTGGCCTTCATATACCGGGCCTCTGGCACCTGTTAGGTGCCCTTTCGTGGTGTTCCCGTACCTGTGCATCCGTTGCTGTGTTCCTGCGTTCCTGTGTACCGATTCGTCCAGTCTGACTACTCTTGTTGTTCCTGCTCCGTGATTGACCCGGCTTGACTGACGATCCCGCTCCGTGATTGACCCGGTTTGGCTGACGTTCCTGCTCCGTGATTGACCCAGCTTGGCTGACGTTCCTGCTCTGTGACCTGCTTCCTGTGTTTCTGCGAGATTCTGATTATATGTCGCCTGGTGACATTCTGAACTGTGTATGCAGTGCTGTGCAGACTGATCACCCACTTAACCCTTGCAGAGCTTGTTGCCTCCGCTACTGAGCCTGTCTGTGAACACTTGCTGAGCTTGTTGCCTCCATTACCAAGCCTGTCCGTGAACACTTGCTGAGCTTGTTGCCTCCGTTACCGAGCCTGTCCGTTTACACTTGCAGAGCAATCTTGGCCTCCGTTAACTGTGCTTCTACCTTACACCTTATGAGCACAGAACAGCACTTGTTGCACCGCGTGGTGCTATTGGGCATTCTGTTAGCTCTTGCAGTGTTTGTCTCCGTTACTGCACCGGAAGGGTGTCTTGGCTCTGGTCTCATTCCGCTCTCTCAGTGTTGTGCCTTCGTTACCACACCTAAGGGGTGCTATTGGCTCTGGTCCCATTTTGCTCTTGCAGTGTCTCTGACTCCGTTACCGCATCTAAGGGGTGCTATTGGATCTGGTTCCATTCAGCTCTTGCAATACTGTTGGGTATCTCATGGATCTCCTATTCCTGAAGGGTTTCAGTTCTGTCCCACTGTTAAGGTGCTTCCCACCTCGCACCACTGCAGGGCTGTTATTACCATCTACTGGGCATTGGTTAATCACACCACAACAGAGACTGATTACTTATATTGGGCATTAACCCTTATACCACTACTGATTCCTGTTATATACCAGTATTGTTCCTAGCCATATTGTGCCTGAAAGACATCCATTATAATTATCCATATACGTGCTATTACCTATTCTAGCCCCTAGGGGGCAGTGTTCCTTGTTTTCACTCAATAAAACTGTGTTTTATTTTAACCTCTGGTCTGAGTGTCGTTAAAACCGTTACAACAAGGCATGATCATGGTCTTGAAGTCAGGAGCCGGTACATTACCAACACAGCAATGATGCAATACATAGGGAGGCAATGTAGCTCTGATGCTGGTCACTGACGCACATCCACTCCAGCTGATGGAAACGGCACTTGAGGATGCTGTTGTGTGGCTTAGCCCTCCATCAGCATGGAGAGCTGGCCCCCGAGGGCCAAACAGCACAATACTGGTATCGACAGGCATCTGGAAGCATGGTGGAAATAGTCCTTAAGGTTGGTGGACTGAGGTACCACTTGATCTTTATAGATGGCACAGGATTTTAGTTGGTGTATACAGAGCAATGTAAAAGTGCAACCTCCTAGTACGGCTGCCAGGCCACACCCGCTGGATGTGACATATTTTAATATAGCAAATCATTTGGCAGAAAGATTGTGTTTGATAATGACTAAGAGCTGTTGTTGCGTGAAATGCATTGATCACTATCTTCATCCGTAGATCTGCCGTTACCCACTCTGTCTTATATCCTATTTGTTCAGAACACTGTGGAAGCAGGTATGTATTTTGAACTTTGCAAATAAAGATTTTAAGACATGGCGTTTTTGCATACATAAAGGTATTATCCTGGTCTTTATCCTATCAAGCCTGATTGCAATACTAAGTAAGAGTATATGTTACAAGTTGTAACATATGATCTGAAATGACCTATTGGGTTAATGTTTCTTTGAATCCATCTCAGCCTCCTCTCATGCAGGCCAGTGATCCATCACCAACTAAACCCGGTCCAGCCACTCAGACCACGCCCGTGGCTTCAATCACTGGATGCAATACGAGACCTAGCCTGGCTGACAACACCAGATGAACATGGCAGGCAGAAGGAAGTCAGAAATGAAAAGCCACAGGAAGGTATAGGAGCAACTATGATCCGCTTATAGTTTATAGGCATCTTGGCTATTGCGCATTGAGCATTGGATATATAAATGTTGCCCTGATCCACTTTTACTTTATAGACATCTTGGTATATAAATGTCGCCCTCTATTTGGCAACTCTTTAGCTTGCAACATCAGAATGATGCCCTTTTGATGTGGGCAACATTCTGAGTGTCTCCCATTTGACTTGAGCAACACTATGATCTTGCCCTTATGACGGTCGCCAAATAGAGGGTTATATTTCAATAGGATACCCTTGTTAGCAATGTTTGGAGCAGGGAGAGTGCTACCAAATAGCAATAGCAATGGTGAATGCTCAGTATGCAATCTAAATATGTCTCCAATGTGATTGCTTACTGCATTCCAGAAGGGAGTGATCAAGGGACAACTAAACCAGATGAGTAGCAGAGAGCTCATGGCAGCGCCACATCTCCTGCAATCTGAGGAAATTGTCAGGTAATATCTGGTCAACTCCTGAGGAGCTCGATACCACCTCATGAATAATTTGTAATTAAGTAAGCAGCAATTCCCAGTCTAATAAGTATCTAGGCTTATCCATGGGCAGTTCATTCATAAGGAAATCATACCATCTGGTTAGAGTATGCTTGCATTTAGAGGGATATAGAATGAGTGACATTATGGACTCCCAAAAGGAGATGAGGTGGCCCAAAATAGTGTTTTCTAGACATGGATTGAAGCAACACATCCCTTAGAGGGCTATTCCCGGAGTTGATACAAGCAGCCCATTATTTCATGGGAATCCTGGAGCAGTGGGTAAGTCTAGAAAGTGTCTCAGCCTTGTTGTAAGGAAGCAAGTCGGGTCTTCTTTTCAAAATTGCATGCTTTATCTAACCTTTCTTCATTTCTGTAGCTGTTGCATTCTTTTTAGTAAAGGTAAATCATATCTGAAAAATTGTATGTCTAGCACCCCCTACAGTATGTCATTTTATACCAATTGGACATGATTTGCAAAAAGTTATGGTAATAGAAATTGTCTGTAGTCTCAGATCACCCCACCTGAACAAAACACATAGACATAGAAGGTGGGGTGCTTAGACATAGGAGGTGGGGGTTCTAAAAGGGGACCTATCCCACATTCTCTAACTCTCAAAATTACAGAGTACCCTTTTATGAAAGATGGGAGTTCCATCTTTCCTTCAGGGGTACAGTTTAACCTTTTAAGTGCCGGAGTGAATAATACACACACACACACACACATATACACATGCACACATACACATATGAATGCAAAAATGTGCACACATATACATGTGTACAAACACATTAGGAGGGACATATTTATCCACACCTAAAAGAGGGAAGACCCTTCTGTTAGACTTAAAAAAAAAGTACAATCAAAAGACCTATTGATTAGGGGTGGGAGGAAGCCTATCGCAGTGTTCCTGTGAGAAATTCCATGGAAACCACATTGTTGTCCATGTTCTCACTGGAGGATCCGCTTTAAAACCAATGATTAAATCTTCTCATTTTTTGCCTATTGGTCAAAATTCTTCTCCATTTTTTCAATAGCTTGAAAGTTTCTGCCCATTGATTTATGCGTTTTTCGCCTTTTCGCTATAAAAACGTGACGTATTCCAGGAAGAGGAACACAATAGAAGCAGCTACAGAGCGAGGTAGACATGGTGCGCTGTTCTGCTGTGATTTGTTTGGAAAAAAAAGAAGAGGCTCATAGTGACTGCTATCACTATGAGAAAGTTTAAAAATAATAAAAGGAGGAACTGGAAGGACCACTATTAGTGTTGAGCGAGCATGCTCGGCCGATGCTCGGATCGGCTCGAGCATCGCTCTGCTCGGCACATGGCGGTACTCGTACGAGTACCGCATGTGCTCGCCCGCCATGTTCGGGTCTCCTCCCCGCACGTTTTGCGGCTGCTGCGCAGCCAATAAACGTGCAGGGAGGCTCTGACATCGGTGTAATGCCAGCAGCCATGTTGGCTGCTGGCATTACACTGATTGGCTGGCCAGAACCCGTGGTCGGGTGCTGTATAGCACCTGACCAGCGAGTTCGGCTCAGTCTTAGCCAGGGAGAGCTGAGGATAGGAAGGGAAAGTCAGTGTAGGGAGGAAAAAAAGCAAAATTGTGAAAAAAAAAGAACCAAAAGTCCTTTTTAGGACTACTGTGTGTGGGGGCAGCAGGTTATTTTGTGTGGGGGGAAAAAAAAAAAAAAAAAAAAAAAATATATTCTGTTTAGTGTGCAAAGTTGCAGATTAGAGCACATTCTGTTTAGTGTGCACAGTTGCAGATTAGAGCACATTCTGTTTAGTGTGCAAAGTTGCAGATTAGAGCACATTCTGTTTAGTGTGCAAAGTTGCAGATTAGAGCACATTCTGTTTAGTGTGCAAAGTTGCAGATTAGAGCACATTCTGTTAAGTCTTCAAACTAAAATATCAAAGTCACATATTCCATTCAGTGTGCGTCGCCGCAGTTTAGCAGCACATTCTGTGTACTGTGCAGAGTTGCAGAATAGGAAGAAATACTGTTAAGTCTTCAAACTAAAATATCAAAGTCACATATTCCATTCAGTGTGCTTCGCCGCAGTTTAGCAGCACATTCTGTGTACTGTGCAGAGTTGCAGAATAGGAAGAAATACTGTTAAGTCTTCAAACTAAAATATCAAAGTCACATATTCCATTCAGTGTGCTTCGCTGCAGTTTAGCAGCACATTCTGTGTACTGTGCAGAGTTGCAGAATAGGAAGAAATACTGGTAAGTCTTCAAACTAAAATATCAAAGTCACATATTCCATTCAGTGTGCTTCGCCACAGTTTAGCAGCACATTCTGTGTACTGTGCAGAGTTGCAGAATAGGAAGAAATACTGTTAAGTTTTCAAACTCAAATATTAAAGTGACATATTCCATTCAGTGTGTGTCACCGCAGTTTAGCAGCCTATTCTGTGTACTCTGCACAGTTGCAGAATAGGAAGAAATACTGTTAAGTTTTCAAACTCAAATATTAAAGTCACATATTCCATTCAGTGTGTGTCACCGCAGTTTAGCAGCCTATTCTGTGTACTCTGCACAGTTGCAGAATAGGAAGAAATACTGTTAAGTTTTCAAACTCAAATATTAAAGTCACATATTCCATTCAGTGTGTGTCACCGCAGTTTAGCAGCCTATTCTGTGTACTCTGCACAGTTGCAGAATAGGAAGAAATACTGTTAAGTTTTCAAACTCAAATATTAAAGTCACATATTCCATTCAGTGTGTGTCACCGCAGTTTAGCAGCCTATTCTGTGTACTCTGCACAGTTGCAGAATAGGAAGAAATACTGTTAAGTTTTCAAACTCAAATATTAAAGTCACATATTCCATTCAGTGTGTGTCACCGCAGTTTAGCAGCCTATTCTTTGTACTCTGCACAGTTGCAGAATAGGAAGAAATACTGTTAAGTCTTCAAACTCAAATATTAAAGTCACATATTCCATTCAGTGTGTGTCACCGCAGTTTAGCAGCCTATTCTGTGTACTCTGCACAGTTGCAGAATAGGAAGAAATATTGTTAAGTCTTCAAACTCAAATATTAAAGTCACATATTCCATTCAGTGTGTGTCACCGCAGTTTAGCAGCCTATTCTGTGTACTCTGCACAGTTGCAGAATAGGAAGAAATACTGTTAAGTTTTCAAACTCAAATATTAAAGTCACATATTCCATTCAGTGTGTGTCACCGCAGTTTAGCAGCCTATTCTGTGTACTCTGCACAGTTGCAGAATAGGAAGAAATACTGTTAAGTCTTCAAACTCAAATATTAAAGGCACATATTCCATTCAGTGTGTGTCACCGCAGTTTAGCAGCCTATTCTGTGTACTCTGCACAGTTGCAGAATAGGAAGAAATACTGTTAAGTTTTCAAACTCAAGTATTAAAGTCACATATTCCATTCAGTGTGTGTCACCGCAGTTTAGCAGCCTATTCTGTGTACTCTGCACAGTTGCAGAATAGGAAGAAATACTGTTAAGTCTTCAAACTCAAATATTAAAGTCACATATTCCATTCAGTGTGTGTCACCGCAGTTTAGCAGCCTATTCTGTGTACTCTGCACAGTTGCAGAATAGGAAGAAATACTGTTAAGTTTTCAAACTCAAATATTAAAGTCGCATATTCCATTCAGTGTGTGTCACCGCAGTTTAGCAGCCTATTCTGTGTACTCTGCACAGTTGCAGAATAGGAAGAAATACTGTTAAGTCTTCAAACTCAAATATTAAAGTCACATATTCCATTCAGTGTGTGTCACCGCAGTTTAGCAGCCTATTCTGTGTACTCTGCACAGTTGCAGAATAGGAAGAAATACTGTTAAGTTTTCAAACTCAAATATTAAAGTCACATATTCCATTCAGTGTGTGTCACCGCAGTTTAGCAGCCTATTCTGTGTACTCTGCACAGTTGCAGAATAGGAAGAAATACTGTTAAGTTTTCAAACTCAAATATTAAAGTCACATATTCCATTCAGTGTGTGTCACCGCAGTTTAGCAGCCTATTCTGTGTACTCTGCACAGTTGCAGAATAGGAAGAAATACTGTTAAGTCTTCAAACTCAAATATTAAAGTCACATATTCCGTGTAAGATGAAGAAGGCGGGTAAAAAGGGACGGGGAAGTGGACGTGATCCTGATAGTTCAGGGCGCGGGTCAGGACGCGGAGAAACTGTGCCTGGTGCCAGAGCACAAGAAAGAAAGACATCCACCATACCTAGCTTCATGTCTCATTTCACAGGGCATCGCAGGACATCACTCTCGAGGTCCGACCACTGCGAACAGGTGGTCGGTTGGATGTCAGCTGATACTGCTTCCAGTCGGTTAAGCACCACCCTGTCTTCCACCAAGTCCACTCTCAGTAGCCAAGAGTCTGGTCAACATAATCCTCACTCTGATCATCCTTCCTCCCACCATACACGGTCTGGTCAAAGAAGTGATCCCACACTGGGATATAGTGAGGAGCTCGTCTCATCACCAATCCTTCATTTGACCCTCTCTCCAAGCACGCTTGCAGAGGAACATGACATCTTGTGCCCTGATTCACAACCTCTAGAGGCTACCCAATCACAAGAAGATGACAGATGTGAACGGCATTTAAGGTCAAAGGAAGTAGTGGATGATGATGATGATGATGAGACACAGTTGCCATTAAATCAACCACTATTTCCGTCTCAAGACCTTGTTGAGGAGAATGTTATACAGTTGTCAATGACTGAGTATGTGGTGGGATCAAGACATGAGGAGGATGATCAGAGTGAGGAAGTGGAGGAGGACTTGGTGGACGATGAGGTGACTGACCCCACCTGGGAAGGTGTAGAGCCGAGCGATGACAGCAGTCCTGAGGGTGAGCCATCTGCAGCACTGCAACAGGCTGGAAGAGGCAGTGGTGTGGCTACAGAAAGAAGGCGGACCGCACCAAACCGGCCCGCAAATGTTCCACGGAGCACCCCCTTGCGTAAATCTACCTTGCCAAAGGGTAGGTGTTCCGCGGTATGGCGTTTTTTTAAGGAAAGTGCGGACGACAAAAGATTTGTAGTTTGCAACCTGTGCCACACCAGAATGAGCCGAGGCATGAACACTAGAAACCTCACCACCACCAGCATGATCCGACACATGGCATCCAAGCACCGTAATAAGTGGGAGGAATGCCTGGATCGCCCATCTGTGTCTGCAGGCCACACCACTGCCTCCTCTTCCCCTGTTTTCGGTGCCGGCCAATCGCCAATCGCCTGTCGAAGGCGCAGGCCCGCATACCTCCCGCCCTGCACCTGTAGCATCTGAAGCACCATCAGCGACCACATCCACTTCCCTGTCCCAGCACAGCGTCCAAATGTCGTTACCACAGGCATTTGAGCGCAAGCGAAAATACCCAGCCACCCACCCACAGGCCATAGCACTAACCTCACACCTTTCCAAATTACTGGCCATCGAAATGCTGCCATTTAGGCTTGTGGACACTGAGTCCTTCCCCAGCCTGATGGCAGCAGCTGTCCCTCGGTACGCGGTCCCCAGCCGCCACTACTTTTCCCGGTGTGCCATCCCCGCATTACACCACCATGTGTCCCGTAACATCACCCGTGCCCTGACCAACGCAGTTACTGGGAAGGTCCACTTAACGACTGACACATGGACAAGTGCTTGTGGCCAGGGACGCTACATTTCCCTGACGGCACACTGGGTGAATGTCGTGGAGGCTGGGAGCGACTCGGACCCTGGGATGGCACGGGTGCTACCCACGCCGAGGATTGCGGGCCCTACCTCCATCAGGGTTTCCACCTCCGAATTCTCTACACGCAGCGCCACTCCCCCATCAGCCAGTAGCTGGAAGCAGTGTAGCACTGCAGTGGGGAAGCGTCAACAGGCCGTGCTGAAGCTGATCTGCCTTGGGGACAAACAGCACACGGCCTCAGAGCTTTTGCAGGGGATTAGTCACCAGACCGAGCAGTGGCTCTCGCCACTCAACCTGCAACCAGGCATGGTTGTGTGTGATAATGGGCGTAACTTGGTGGCGGCTTTGGAGCTCGGCAAGCTCACACACGTACCATGCCTAGCGCATGTATTTAATTTAGTGGTTCAGCGATTTCTAAAAACCTACCCCAATGTGCATGATCTCTTGACCAAGGTGCGCCGCGTGTGTGCACATTTCCGTAAGTCATCTACAGCTTCGGCCGGCCTGTTGAAGCTGCAGCAGCGCTTACAATTGCCAGCTCACCGGCTGCTGTGTGACGTGAGCACGCGCTGGAACTCCACCTTCCACATGTTGGCCCGGCTTTGTGAGCAGCAGAGGGCAGTAGTGGAGTACCAGCTGTTACACGGTCGTCGCCTCTCCGTTCAACTTCCTGTAATCAGAAGTGAGGAGTGGGAATGGATGTCAGACCTCTGCGAGGTTTTACGCAATTTTGAGGAATCGACACAGATGGTGAGCGGCGATAACGCTATTATCAGTGTAACCATCCCACTTCTGTGTCTACTGAAACGCTCGCTGCTCACAATTAAAACCGACGCTTTGCATGTGGAAGAGGTGGAAATGGGGGAGGAAGAGCTTACACAAGGTGATAGCCAGAGCACCCTCATTTCGTCTTCTCAGCGACAATTGGAGGAGGCGGAGGAGGAGGAGGAGGAGGAGGAAGACACGGTTGCCTCCGCTACAGAGGGTAGCCATGGAACTTTAGTTCCATCTCTTCAGCGTGGGTGGGCAGAAGAGGAGGAAGAGGATGAGGATATTGAGAGTCATCCTCCTGGTGAGGACAGCGAAATCTTGCCTGTTGGTACTCTGGCACACATGGCTGACTTTATGTTAGGCTGCCTTTCCCGTGACCCACGCGTTGTACGCATTTTAGACAACACGGATTACTGGGTGTTCACCCTTCTGGACCCCCGCTACAAAGAGAATTTCTCATCTCTCATTCCTCCGGTGGAGAGGACAAGCAAAATGGTGCAATACCAGAAGGTTCTTGTTGAAAAATTGCTCCAAAATTTTCCATCTGACAACGCTGGCGGCAGAGTACGTGCTACCTTGGCCAACCGAGAAGGGGAGAAAAGGGGAGCACACAGCAGTTCCGACAAAGGCAGGGCAACACTCTCCAAGGCGTGGGACACCTTCATGACACCCCGCCAGCACCCTCACCCTGATGCGCAGCCTAGTGTCACAAGGAGGGAAAAGTTTTGGAAGATGGTGAAGGAGTACGTAGCAGACCGTGTCAGCGTCCTCAATGATCCCTCTGTGCCTTACAACTACTGGGTGTCCAAGCTGGACACGTGGTATGAACTGGCACTCTACGCCTTGGAGGTGCTGGCCTGCCCTGCCGCCAGCGTTCTGTCTGAGCGGGTATTTAGTGCTGCTGGTGGCATCATAACAGATAAGCGTATCCGCCTTTCCACCGACAATGCTGATAGGTTGACACTTATAAAAATGAACAAGGCCTGGATTTCCCCTGACTTCTCCACTCCACTGGAGGAAAGCCCCGGGGGAACATAAACTCACTTTATATATGTTATTTACAATGATGGGAATACTCTGTATTCCCATTCACCCCTTCCACCCAAAAAACAGGTATATGGTTGACTCTTAATCTTCTCATCCTCCTCCTCCTCTTCCATATGCCCTGTGCTATAATTTTTATATAGGGCCAGCTAACCAGTGGGCCCTGTGATATAATTTTTATATAGGGCCAGCTCACCAGCGGGCCCTGTTTGACAATTTTTATATAGGTCAGCTCACCAGCGGGCCTTCTCATATAATGTTTTATTGGGTCAGCTCTCTAACGGGCCCTCTCATATAATGTTTTATAGCGTCAGCTCACTAGCGGGCCTTCGCATATAATGTTTAGGATGGTCAGCTCTGCAGCAGACCCTCACCCATAATGTTTTAGATGGTCAGCTCAGCGCACGTTTCCCTCTTAATCATGGCCTCAGTTCAATAAAATCAAGGAAATTTTTGGGAGAATTTGCCTCTGCGCACGTTTCCCTCTTAATCATGGCCTCACTTCAGAAAATCAAGGAAATTTTTGGGAGAATTTGCCTCTGCGCACGTTTCCCTCTTAATCATGGCCTCACTTCAGAAAATCAAGGAAATTTTTGGGATAATTTGCCTCTGCGCACGTTTCCCTCTTAATCATGGCCTCACTTCAGAAAATCAAGGAAATTTTTGGGATAATTTGCAGATAATATACAAGTAAATATACAGCAAATAATGTTTGGTAACAATTTTTCGCCTAAAGTCGTTTTTATTTTCCTTTTTGTGTGTTTTATGGTCAGTCTGTAAAAATGGCGTACTACGGGCGAAAGATCGTTCCCAGCAGCGATGTTGGAGTCCAAGATGCATCCAGACATCCTCCCTATGCTGTCCCTGAACCATTTCTGTGGTGTTTCCATCCTTTTCTGCCCTTTTCCTATGGACCAGGCACCCTCCCCTCATCAGAGCAGGGGGTGCCTGGTGTAATGCTCGAGTCCTCCCATTGACTTCAATGGGGCTCGGGTGCTCGGCCGAGCACTCGAGCCTCCGGGGGCGCTCGGTCAGAGCACCCGAACACCCGAGCATTGGGGTGCTCGCTCATCACTAACCACTATGTGTCCACTGAGTCTGAGGAGGAGGAGGCAGTGAGCACTACAGAAGCAATGCTAGGCAGTCAAGGGAGGAAGAAAAGGGTACTAGTGAGAGCGGTACAGGTCAGCTGCCTGTGCCTGCCGCCAGACATGCTGCCCCTGCTGCCACCATTTCAGTGCCTGCTGTCAGACGTGCTGCCCCTTCTGCCACCATTGCTGTGTCTGCTGCCAGATGTGCTGCCCCTGCTACTGCTTACCACTACTGCAGTACCTGCTGTCAGACGTGCTGCCCCTGCTGCCACAAGTGCTGTGCCTGCTGTCAGACATGCTGCCCCTGCTGCCACCAGCGCTGCGCCTGCTGCCAGTGCTGTCCCTGTTGCCACCACTGCTGTGCCTGCTGGCAGTGCTGATCCTGCTGCCACCAATACCGTGCCTGCTGTCAGATGTGCTGCACGTGCTTCCACCAGTGCTGTGTCTGCTGCAAGTGCTGCCCCTACTGCCACTAGTGCTCTGCCTGCTGCCAGTGCTGAACCTTCTGCCACCAGTGCTGAAGCTGCTGCTAGTATGTCTTGTAATACTTAGAAGGGGGGGAAGGAGAAGATGATGCCAAGAGTCACAGCAGGGGACCCTAAGTCCCAATTGCCATCCCCAAGCAGTACTGCCAGTGCTAGTACTACTACTGCTAAGAATGTCCAGAAGCTGATTTTTCAGGGCTTGACTCCTGAGTCTAAAAAATCACTGATTCCTCGAGGATTGTGTATCTAAAAAGGCAACATCCTACAAATTAATGTTTCCTCAGGGTTTGGGCCTAAGATCTACACATAAATGTTTATTCGTGGCTTAGGCCTAACAAGTCTAATTCATACAAATAAATATTTACTCAGGGCTTGTGCAAAACAAATTTAAGTCCTACAAATCATTGTTTCCTAAGGATTAGGCCTAACACAATTCTAAGTTCTGCAACAAATCGATGTTTCCTTAGGGCTGCTGTGCCAAATAAGTCTTAGTTCTGCAAACTATTTTCCATGCCTGTGGGAAATAAAATTAAAATTGCTATGTGCTGTGTGTAAATTCAGTCTTCCCAATGATTTCAATCAGTGAGCTAGGTGAAAAATAGCACTTTTTGCAGGAAATTTTCCATTAGACGTGAAGTGTCATTTTTCGACGATTTTAGTTTGAGGCAAAATGTTTCACTCATCCCTAATGTCAAGGTGTGTCCCCTCATCTTACTTTTCCCTACATTTTGTCACACATGGTGCACAGTGCAGTCACTGATGACTGCAATGTGCCTGCCGTAAGGGAAAAATATTCCCACACGTATGATTTCAGTGAGGGGAGAGGTGGAGAAGAATGGTCTTCTTCTTCTCTAGAATCGCCTTCACTGACTGGTGCTCATCATAAGCACTAGATCTAGGAAGACGAGCATTGATGGCAAGTGGAATCTGTCCTAATACCATATCACTGCATTCTGAACGTAATCTCATAGTGACCACTGTGGTCTGTGGCACACTATCCTGATCATCATCATCATCCTGCAGCTGTGACAGATAAGTGTCTAATTCTGATTCTGAAGCATTAATTATTGTAGCAGCAAATTCCACAGTTCCACTGCTGGTGGTGGCAGCAATGCCCATCCCCATTTGCATCCATTTATCCCATTACTTATCACTTTCTGCCAAAAACACTCTCATAATCTCCACCACCCCATCAGCTCAACATCTCTCATCATCACCAACAGCAATCTCTTGCTAGGACTAGTTGAGGTTGACAAGTGTAACTGGATCCCTTGTCACAGTCAGCAGTAGCAGCAGGCATAGACAGCTGACTTGTACTGCTGCTCATACTGCTAGCCAGTTCCACCTTCTTCAGTAAACTTCCAAGAGGGACAATGCTGGCGGAATGGGAATCATTGGGTCAGGGGTATGTGGGCTCCCTTTACCACTGGTGCTGCTGATTTCATCCTCCATCTCTATATCAGCAACATCAGCATACCTGCTTCTTCATCAGTGATGAAAGGCTACTCCAAAATTCAAATTTTATATACCCAATAAAGCATACCTTCCTTAGCTAAAGACCTGAAATTGTAATGGGTAAAAAACCCAATCTTGACACCAAAAATTGCAAATCAGAACATAAACCCATCTTGACATAAAATAAATAAAAAAGCTAAACCCTCTATCTCTACCAAAAATAAAATGATCGCTCTGGAAGTAGAGTGATTTTATATTGAGCAGCTTCTACACTTTCTGGATCTGTTTTCTTCCACCAGTGTGCTATATGTATGTTTTTTTAATTTTATACGACTAGTTGATAAAACTTTTCTGCATTTGTTTTGGACTTTGTTGATGAAAAATGTATAATTTTTGGATAATTTCCAGAATGTTACAGCTTCTCTGATCTCAGAGTCTGATGTTCAAAGAACAAACTGCACAATTCCCATGAATCCTATTCCATTGGAGATCACTCTAGCATTCAAGAAATGAGAACTCCATCCACACCCCAATAAAATCAACGCAAATATGCATATATCGAAAGTGGTGGTAACTTCTTTATTAATTACAGAAGTGATTAAAAACCCTTATGGTTCAGACTACACTCTGCCTGAACCATTAAAAACTACACCACCCTGCTTCTTATGTTATTAATATATCAGTCTTGTATGTAAATATATACAAGTAAGCAGTTGATAATGGTTCTAAGCTTAACACAAGATATTATAGAGACTCATTTCCTAAACGGTATTGTTCTAATTTCTGGACCATTAGTTCAAATGATTTTACATGATGCATTATCATATAAAGTTAGTCTGTAAGACACTATATTTCGTGTCCCTATGGTCTTACTAACAGAAAGCTGCTACATGTGTAAATTAATCTTGTGTGGCTTTAATTATAATGAGCCATTTCCTGAATATTAAACTCTATATGCCTCTCTTGTTAGTACCTTTGTTTAAGGGACAAGCGGAGAGAAAAGAAAGTTAAACCATTTACATACGTCACAGTAGGGACTTATTTCAATCAATCAAATTGATATAATTGGTAACTGTGAAATGTCTTTACTTCTTCACTTAGTAGCAGCGAACATCTCTTGGAAGTGTTAATAGTTCTCTCAGACTTGAGTGAGATAGGTAACTTATACAGAACTGTATTTACCTTTCTTAGCTTTTCATTTCTTCTTGTTAAGGTGATGCACTATCTACCTGGACAAATCATGTGCAAGGAGATGGGAGGAGGAAGAGAACCTTGCACTCAATAAGCTTAGTGTTTACCAGTATACATTTAGAGGAGACAGAAGAAAAAGAAACCTTTAAAGGAGCAGTAAACTTTTTTTTACGAAAACACATATTTTAATGAGCATTTCCTGCTGAATAAAACGAGGTCACTCCCATCGCTGTCAGATGTTTTATTCAAAAATTATAGCAGTTCAAATAATCAGGAAGTGAATTTACTGTGTTTACTTCCTGATTGTTCTGACAGGATGTGACTCAGCAGTTTCTATCACATTCTATGGAGAACTGTATGTCCCTGACTTTTCTGACTTTCCTCTCCATTAGAATCTTACAGGAAACCTAATTAGAATTCAACCACTAGAGGGCACTGCTAATGTAAAAAAACATGGGGTTAAACTGTAATAACTCTGGAAATATATATCTCTCAGCAGTGGAAGTATCCTTATTTTACTCAATAGGAAAATCCCTACAATATATATTTTTTCATAAAAAAGGTTTACTGCTCCTTTAAACATCCATTACACTAGTGTAAGACTGCACACATATTAAACAAAGAGATGGGGGGACAAGAACCCTGCCCACTAAGGATACCAGGAGAACTGGCATTCAAACAATACACAGTCACTGTATCCTCTATTGCAGGGTAAATTTGAACTTTTACCAATTACAGATTCCAAGCAAACTGGCATCTAATCTATATGTTATTTACCATTATGGCAGAAGATTAACACCTATTTACAGATTTGCACAGATATAGGCAGATCTCACAGATTGTCCATGCAGGTGTTTTCCCCATGTATACCATTAGACTGCATTTATTTGTGGGACTTCTATACAGTGCTTTCAGTATTTACACTATTATATCATATGTACAGTTTTTTATTCTGTTGTGATCTTATGCTATATTCACTTAATGTTACAGGTATACTTGTTTTTTATTATACATATTTCACAGTAAATACAGTCTCTGTATCCCAATTCCTTCTTTCCATTACTTGATTATAACATATTTTTTTTTATACACAACACTTAGTACACTCTGCTGTTACTAGATATGTTGTTTCTATTTCCCCTTGACCATTCACTCTGTGGTCAAAACGGAATAGTAGCTGCCCCCCCTTTTTTTTGTTCTTCTCCTTTCTTATTAAGGTATATTATAGATAGAGAGCCTTTATCACTAATTTTTTGTCTTTAATGATTCCTGAAATTTATATTAATATCATAAAATGCAAATATTATATAAAGCATAATTCATTGTGTAAAAAGGCAATAAATCAAAAATTAGCAAAGGGAAAAAATTAAGTTTAGATACCCTTAATAGGTTGTTTCCAAGCACAAATAAATCCTAATGTCCCGGGATACAAATAGAACTAACACTTGTCTAAAGGAACTTTGAACAAATTCTGCAAAATAGTGCAAAAATGAACACCGTCCCTCGCAATCAATCTTTAATATTACTGATACAAATATTAACTAGAACTAGCTCATTAGGAACATTTCTTTTCTCTGAATGCATTCCACTGAAAATGACAAACTGCCTCCTATTATTTAAACACTTTATATTCCAGTAAACTGCATTTGACTCCATTTCTTATCCATGTATTTCATCAATTAGTGCATGGGACAGTTCCAAATATTTTACTAGAACCCAGATAAAATACATTTACAACTCAGCCCTTATACATAATGTATTTGTATATAGACACAGTCACTCAACTAGTTTTGTTATAAGATCTTGTTTCAAAGCCATGCTGCTATTGATCTTGCAATGTTTTAGAATTCAGATATTCAAAAAAATATTTATTTTACTAGTGTTTCCACTATTATTTCCATTATAAAAGCATAGCTTCACTTCACTCCATATTTTGTGTCTGTAGTAAGGCTATCCTCTGACTAAATGGTTTGCTACAGATGCAGTATGTGCAAGGATATCTGTGGAAGTGAAGCTATCCTTATATGCCTTGCATGAGACATGACAATAAACATGTTTGTTGGTCTTTGAACTAACTTTTTTTTCTAGTATGTTTAAGTGACCAACTGTTTTTCTTTCCCCTTATCTGTTTTTCAGTTCAGAGTATAGTCGCTTATAAGGCTGCACCTCCACAGGACCAGAAATCCCAGCAGATACAAGCCATGCATGGTATGAGCACACCTTTCTTTCTATTCATTCATATTTTAGTAAATTTGAGTATTCACTTTACTGAAACACATACTGCATTTGAATAATAGAGGGATGGCTTTCCTCTCTTTTTTAGCAACAACTAATCCTAAACAATGAAATTGTGTCTGCCATGTAGAGGATCTTAGTGCAGTTATTTTCTGGTATTAAGTAAATGCTGGAAGAGTTTAAAATCCCTGCAGCAGATTAATGATCATTTCAGTTGATATGCAAATTAATTTACTAGTGAGTACCATGCAGGCAACTATAAATCTGATAAATGTTTATTTCCCTGCTGTGTTTTCCAGAGGCTTTAAGTGAATTTATTTTCCTTTGCAAATAACAAAAACACACTGTGTGAGTTCTATAATTTAATTCATAATTTGTTGCAACCCAACATTATTTATAGTTTGCCAGTGAAACGATGAACAGTAGCATCTGAAATTATTAAATAACAAGAAATATAGACCAGACCCAAATAACAAATGCTTTTAGAACATAACTGAATAATGTCATAATGCAAGTCAAGCCTAATTCCTGAAGCAGTTCCCTCAGAGAATTGTACCACAAGACCTACCGCACACATCAATGCCTGAAAGAAAAGGGTTATAGTGATGCTAAACAACAATCAGGAGGAATGAGCAAAATATTTTTGTTTAAAGGCAAAATAGGCAAAAAATGCCACTTCCTGCCAAGTGGGACATTTTTCACAAAAAGTGCTGATTTTCTGCTTTTTTTCCACCTTGCTCACTGTATTGAAATCAACGGTAAAAATAAATTCCCCCATGTGGAAAGTTTTCTTTCTTTTTCCCCCTGGGTTAGTATGAAAGGGGGTATCAGGTTTCACACCATGTTACTCTGTGTTCGTTGAAAGAGAAAGTAACTAGACAGTGGAGTCAGAGTTTAGTTTAGGGAGTCTGTTGGGTAGGCAATTTTTTCTCTGTGTTAGAGGAGTCTGGGGGAGTGTGCAGGGAGAATGTAGATTTAACCAAAATGCCCCAAAATCTTGTATGATGAAGAATAGAAAGGGAGGTTATCCAGTTTCTATCTGAGCTGCATGAGACCAGAAGGGTCTGACAAGTAAACCTGACAATGACACCTATGACAGGCAGAGAAAGAAATATCAGCATATTGACTAATGTCTATCCTCATCCTGTACTGCAGTGACACTGGGAGAGAGCGAAAGCAGCTGATGAAATCCTTGAAACTAGCTACAGGCAAAGAGGGGCATAAGTAGTTGCACTTGCAGGAATGTGGTTGTTTGTAGACAGTGACAAATAAGGGCAGTTAATAATAAATATATATAATAAATACATTAAATAATTAAAACATATATACATCAGGGACCCTGATGTGAGCTGTGACTGAGGCTGACCATGGTACATAGTAAAGGCAGAGACTTATATGATGCAGTATTTTTAGTTTTCTTGTGAAGCTGACTGTGGAAATCCATACTACTTTGTTAATATCCAGCAAACATACTAGGGCCAGGAGTAGGGGGAAAGGAGTAGGACAAATGCAAAGATGTGTTAGTAAAATGGAAAATGGAAGTGCATCAACTGACTACTGCCATGGTTGCTGCAGCATGTGCAATAAACGATCATAATCCTTTGTGAATTTGACATAAAAAGTTCCTCTACCACCAGTAGCATTAAAACGTCACTTAAGAACAATGAAGATGTCAAGAGTCACTTTTTACTGTTTACAGCAAAGTGGGGATGTAGCAGTTCAACTAACTATTATGTCTGACTGTGAGAGTAACAAGTACAATGCCTGTCCTGAAAATAGTAGCGAATGTTGTGAAAATCCATCTAAGGGGGAAAAAATAGAAATAGTTTGAGACTTCAGAAATCTTAGTGGAATATAAATGTTGTGGGGAAGTGGTGGGTGATGCTGAGGATGACCTAATCTGATGATGATGATGATGTTGATCTAGAAAATATCCCTATAGCGTCCTCCTCTTCTTTTGATACAAATGAAGCTGAGAGAGAGGGAGATGTTGACATGGCCATAAAAATAGCTGAAAAGAAAAGGCTCAATCTTACACCACTGAATAGGAGCACTAAACCTGTTTATAAACTGCATGAGCAAATAATTGTAAAGTCTGACTTTGGACAAGTAAAGATGCTGAAAAATACACAATCATCCTGTCAGTCATCAGCATCATTACTGCTTCCAAGGCTATCCCCCATGCAGCCACACACATTGTGGCTGAGTAATCAACAACACAAGTCATCAACATCCACAAATCTTCTGCTGCTGTTGAAAATGCAGCACTGTTGACATGTAATAGTAGAACAAACTGCAACAACTAGCCTCAGGAGTTGTAGGAGCCCTTCATGTCTATGACATTTACAGTATGGAAATACTTCACTAAAGTTCCAAAAGCTAAACATATTGCTATCTGTTTTCTATGTAAAAATAATTTGAGTTGGTGGAAAGCAGGGATCATACCTAGGCACATCCTCATTGAGATTCCACCTGAAGCATAACCACTGGTCCTGTAGCATCAGATTTGACAGTGGTGTGCAACACATGACATGAGTTCTATAAAACCTCTGTTTTCTACAAAATAATAAGGCAGTGTATCAACTGCCAAGTGCCAACTGGCAACTGCTTGGTTATCGTAAATGTGAGACTTCCCCCCTCTGTCACACATCCCATCATCTTAGAAGGCACACTGACAGCAGAAGCAGGAGGAGCAGACAGCTGTCTTGTGTTGCTGATACTGCTATCCAGTAACTCCCTTTCTGTTATAATTTCCCATATGCTTATGAAAGATGTTGGTCGACTTGGGATCATTAGGGCAGGGGCTCCCTTCAGTGTTCCTCCAGCTTCTCCTGCTGCTAATTTGTGCTAGACAGCACTCCAAACACCTCTCCAATTCTACAACATGCTGCATGGCAGGAAGTTTGGCTTTTTTCTAATATGGGGAAGGATATTTTGGCACCACTCAAAACAAAGGAGAAAAATGGAATAATTCTTATGGGGAAAACTGTGTTAGCAAATCAGTGGAAAATCTATGGGTTTCTCTGTTAGTGGGGATTTCTTTGGGAAAAGCTGAAAAATTCCTTTGGGAACAAAATGGGAGTTTTTGTCCATCCCTACTAATCAGTATATTGCCTCTTTCTTTCTATAAGCTATGAGTTTTTTTTATCAAGGAGTCATATTGCATAGTGAACTTCTTCCTTTACAGCCAGCGTCTATATAAAAAATATATAATTAATAACTCATAGGTCATGTTACCAGGGGCAGAGGTTAAAATTAGGCTGAACATGAGCTGTATCCTGAAGAAAAGAGTGCGTATAGTTATACAAAAAAGTAACCTTATTAGCCGGAATAGGAAAGCCATCACAGTCCGGATCAAGCTAGATTTGTTCCATAGTAGACAATCAGGAGCAGAAGGAAAGCTTTGCTAGTTCTTTGGAACAACCACAATTATCTGAACAAGCACAGCAGCGTACTAGTTTATAAATCAAATCTGGGTGAAAAGATGCCTAAAAGGTCTGTATGATGATTGAATGTATAAATACAGGTGTTGCAATAAAAATGGTTTCTTGATCTTAAACATTTGACCACCACTATGTTTAAATAAGATCAACAAGGTTAAACCAACCAGCTTCCATGCTATGCATTGAAGGAAAACTATACCCTAGGGATAAGTCACTCATGCATTGCTCAACAGATTGACTAACCTAGGTACATGTCCTTTACACTGCAAGCAGTCATGCCTATATAGTTTATATCTCTGTATTTAATCTCTCTCTTGTTGCCCACTGCTAATAGTTTCTATTTAAAATCTGATGTGTCTTCTTAAAGTATGATAACAACAGCGTGTCTTGTAAACTGTCTACTGAAACCAATTTTTTATTATTCAGCGGCATGACCTTGAGGCAGATGTCAACAGTTTCATATTTACTGTATATAGTAAATTAGATTGAAAAGACAATCAGGTTCATCCTTGCCCCAGTATAACCCAACAAATGAAAATTACACAATGCTTCCTGACTACGGATGGGTGAAAAATTTCACCTCAAACTGAAATCAGTGAACACTGGCACTTTCTGCTTGGCGAAAAATTTCCCTCGAAAAGTGCAGTTTTTTTCACTTTTTTCTGCCTTTTCCATCCATTGAAATCAATGGGAATAAAAATATTTCTACACCACACAAAACTTTTTTATAGCCATATAAAAGGATGTGAGGCTCTCACAGCAGCCATTCTGTGTTTGTGAGAGGAGACAGCAGCATGCCTTTTAGCTAGAGGAGATAGGCAAATAAAGGGGAATTGAAGCTTAGTTTAGGAAGTCATTTAGGTAGGACATTTGTTCTTTGTATTAGGGGAGTCTGGGGGCACTCTAGGGGAAAAGAAGGAAGGAAGGAGGTTGTCCCCCAAATACTCAAATTCCATGTTACAGGCAAGACACAGGCAACCTATTTGCTTGCTGATCTTGCTGTTATTGTCCCTGTGCTGGGTGGGGAGGTCTGGGGAAAAACATTGTTGATTTTCTTTTTCAGTTATAATATTTTTTGAACAGACTGTGATAAGACAAAAGGGTGGACAACTTCAAAAAATAAAATAAATAAATAAAAAAAAATAAAAAATTAAATATCTTAGGTAACTGGGCTTAGGCAAGGCATCATGCAGCTCCATCAGTTGTGTTGTGCACAGTACAGTAAAAAAACACAGTGTAGTTGCAGAATGTCCAGCAAAAGCACAAGGTGAAGGGGGAGGGGTAGAGCAGTGTAGGGACGTGAGAGTAAAGTAGTAGTCCTAAATCCTACTGCAGCAATGTTGTTGCAGCGTGACCAATCAATGATGATGATCCCTTTACTCCAAGGGAAGATGCAGTTTCTCACGGTCCCAGCAAATCTAGGTCCAGCACCACTAGTGCCAGTAGAAATATAGAACCATATAAGAAGAACACTGAAGATGACAACAAGTCACATTCAAGTCTTGATGATGCTGGCAACAGCATAATAGAAGAAGGTGTAGCAGCTGAACCGCCTGCTGCATCAGACAGTGAGACACCAAAACACCTGTCCTCAAAGTAGTAGTGAATTTTCTTATAGTAAATGTAAAAAGAAATTGTTTGAGACCTCCAAAAGCTTAGAGGAATATAAGGGTAGTAGTGAGCAAGAACTGTCAGGTGATGCTGATGCTGTTGAGGATGATCTAATGATGACTGATGATGATGCAGATCTAGAATATATGCCTCAAGCATCCTTCTCTTGTTCAGATACAGATGGAGTTGAGAGTGTGGATGATGACAGGGCTATAAGATTAGCAGAAAGTCAAAGGCTATATCTTCCGCCACTTTTAAGGAGCACTGTGCCTGTCTATAAATGGTTTGAGAAAGCCATTGGAAAGTCTGACCCTGGACAAGTACAGATGTCAAAAAGCATACAGTCACCCTATCAATCATCCTTAACATCATTGCCTCTTCAAAGTCCAAGTTCCACTCAGCCACACACACCTGTTTTGAGTACCCAGCAACACAGGTTGTGTTAGATATGACGAGTACCTCTGGTGCTGCTGCTATAAGTGCTGTACCTTTGACACCAAGTAGTAGTTGCAGTAGAATTATATCAACATCCACTCCAGTAGCAGGGGTGGGTGAAAGTTGTTGCTGTGTTCCCATGGGAAATTTCACAAAAACCACGTTGTTATCCGCTTTTTCGTGGGAAAATCTGCTTTAAAACTAGCGGTTAAAATTTTTGCATTTTTCACCCATTGGCCAAAATTTTTCGCCATTTTTTCAATGGCTATAAAGTTTCCACCCAGTGATTTATGTTGTTTTCGAACTTCCACTATAAAAATGTGATGTTTTTGCTGAAGGCAGATACAATAAAAGCAGCTACAGAGCAAGACAGATGTGCTGTGCTGTTCTCTTGTGATATTTTGCAAAAAGTGAGACAGGAGAGGCTCATAGTGACTCATATCACTATGAGCAGGATAACAAATAATCAGTGGAGGAGCTGAGAGGACCATTATGTATCCACTGATTCTGAGGAGGAAGGGACCACTACTGTACCAATGCTGTCCAGTCCCCATAAATCACCCCAAGTGATCTTAGGGAATTTAATGGGAAGGGAGGGAGAAAAGGGAATGGGAAGGGAGGGAGAAAAGGATAGTACTAGTGAGAGCAGGACAGATCAGCTGCCTGTGCCTGCTGCAAGACATGCTGCCCCTGCTGCCAGTGCCACCATTGCTGTACCTGCAGCCACTAGTGTTATACCTGATATCAGATGTGCTTCCACTAGTGTTGAATCTGCTGCCAGTGCTGAACCTTCTGCCAGTGCTAAACCTGCTGCCAGTGCTGAATGTGCTGCCACCAATAATTTGCCTGCTGCTAGTGTTTCTTGTAATACTCGGGGGAGGGGAGAAAATTATGCCATGTGTGACAGCAGGGGACCCTCTGTCACATTGCTCGTCACCGCCACAAAGCAGCAGTGAGATGTCTGGAATAGAGCAGCAGCACATAGGGACTAGTGGTGGTGGTGGTGTTGGAGAAGCAGGGGTGGAAGAGACATTGATGGCCTTTTTAGCAGAAACCGAGAAGGAATAGAAGACAGGGATGAGGATGGGCATCACCACCACCACTAGCAGTCAGCTTTTGAAATTAGTGGAAATTGCAACTGCTGTAACTTCTGCTGCTGCTGCTGCTGAGAAGAATGGGCAGCAGGGTGCTGAGGAGCAGGCTAGTATGCCACAGACCACCGTGGACACAGTTGGAATGGGGTCAACAAGTAATGCGGGACTAGGACAGCTTCCACTTGCCAGCAGTAGCAATACTCCTCCTGATCCTAGTTGCAGTGCTAAATCTGAGGCAGTAGCAGCAACATTATACTCTGCCACAGAAAGTGAAGGGGAATGTGGAGGACAAGAAGAAAGAGGCCATTCTTCTCCACCTGTTCCCTATCCCTACCCCCAGAAGTCATGGGTGTGGGACTATTATTCTCTTCCGGCAGGCACAGTGCAGTCATCTTCAACAATGGTACAGTGCAAAATTTGTAACAAGTTAGTGAGAAGGGGAAAGGAGGGAACACACCTTGGCACAATTGCCCTGATAACACACATGAAACACAGACACCATGACATTTACTCCAAACATGTTAAAGCCAAACACCTGTTACAGAAATCTAGCACCAGTGTTACTGTACCCCCTGACTCTCCAGAAAGGTGGAGATCAAAGAGGAGAAAGAATAAAGAAACCCAGACAGACACTGGAAGCTCCATGACAAGCAAAACAGCTAGCTTGCCATCACCATCACCTAGGATAACTACATCTTCTGCCAATCCACCTCATTTATTGCTACCTCCCCCGCCAAATTATAGCCACTCTGTTAATGTTAGGATATGGCAGTTCATCTCTACCCATTGCACACTGTGTGGTGAACTGTCCACACATGCCAGTGTGGTGGAGGAGAATCGATGTCAAGTCATCAGGTGGCATCTGAGGAGATTCCATCCTACAGAATATGCTAGGATTCTGGCAAAGAGGGTTCATAATTACTATTAAACTGTCAGCAAGTTGTCATGTGTCCTTAGCAGGGTCTGGACAAGGGGTACAGTGACAACGGCAGTTCTTGGTTTCTGGTGTCATGGTGTTTGGATACAATTGTGCTCCCAGATGTTCTTTACCACACACACACTGTGCACATTGCAGTTGCTGATGGAAGCCACAGTTCCTGTTCTCAAGAGAAAATATATATATTTTAATAACAACATACCCATGATGATTTTGGAGGAGGGGCAAGTAGAGAAGATTTAACCCCTTAATGACTGGCCGATTGGCGCAGCACAGTCAGTTAAGAACCACGGAGCATTTTTTTTTTTTTTTTTAATTTCTGCTTCCAGACACCCCGAACGGCGTGCAGCCGTGGGGGAGCCCGGAATTCCATGACAGTCATAGTATGTCATGGGTCGTTAAGTCAGATCGACCCATTACGTACTATGACCGTCAAGGGTCATTAAGGGGTTAATGGTCAACTTGTTCTTTTCTCCGCATATACTGGGGGCTACTTATTCTTCTGCTACTGCCTCAGGCTCATCACTGGAGCCAGTCGTGGCAAGTGGAACCTTCATCATCCATGTTCCAGGTTAATGCTATTGTTGATCCCATTCCCATTCAGCTGCCTAATCATCCTGCTGCTTAAACAACTCAGCAGCAGCAGTATGAACAGCAATTGCAACTCAGGAAGACATTTGACAGTGGACACTGGCCAACATGACCTGCTGGCATTAGGTTAGTAGGGCATTTTTATTTTTTTCTCAGGGCTTGTGTTTAAAAAATAAATAAATAAAAACTAGTCCTACAAAAGAATACACAATTTTTGGGGGGGTTGTTTCTAACAAGCCTAAGTCCTACAAATCAATGTTTCTTTAGAGCTTGGGCCTCTAATAAGTCTAAATCCTACAAAGGCCTCTAACAACAAATCAAGCAAATCTTCCTCTACAAAATACTCTATCAAGTCAAGTATCAGTCCACCCCAGTGGCAGCTTATGTCAGGGGGCTCCTGTTTCTGTCACTTTAAATACAAATGTCTTATTTTATTTTATTGATTTATTTTTTTATTAACTGTCCCCCCAATAGCAGTCAAGAAAGCCCCCCTAAAACAAATTCCCTGTTCAAATGATTCATTCATTCACTAACACAGGCAACCTCCTCAGACCCCTTTATACCATGTCTTATGGTTTTTATTTTATTTATGATTTCTTTTTTATTAAGTACCCCCCAATCCCGGTAATGTGATGTGTGTAACCTCTATGTTCCCATTGATTTCAATGGGAGAAAAAATCAGAAAAATTCAGAAAATCAGCACTTATCGCTGGAAATTTTTCACCAAGTGAAAAGTGCCGTTTTTCACCGATTTCAGTTAGAGGTGTAAAGTTTCGCCCATCCCTATCCAGTAGTTGTAGTAGTAGCAGAAACCACACATGACAGACAAAGCCAGGACAAATATATTAATAGCAGCACAGATGAGGAGGTGGAGGACGATGTGAAGAAGGGTTGCCACCATCTATCCCACTTGGGACCACTGCTATGACCAATAAGTAATATGTGTCAATAATCTGAGAAGGAGGATAGAGTATGACAATGGTAAAAATACATACACAAATCACACCATGCCAGTCCCCCTCCCCCCACCACCACTACAATACATATCTGCCACATTGTAGGTTGTACTTTAATTTTTTTTATTTCTTGATATCATCCTGAATATGTGCCAGTGTCACTTAAGCAAGAAAATGTTGTGGGCAAAGGACAAATGCATACTGCATGCTAACACATTTTTCAAGCCATATTTTGCTGTAGGACTCACAACTTTGACTTTCAGACACTTATTTCTAAACTTCAGCCCTCAGAAGAAGTAATGTTACAGTGGGAAATGTAGTACCTATAGGAAATATAGGTGAAAATGTGTTAAAATAGGCAGAAAATGTGTTAACATAGGCGGAAAATTTGTTAAAATAGGCTAAAAGGAGGACATTTTTGCATTGGAGGAAAGGCAAAATTTTTTGCGGGGAAAGCAAAAAAATCTGCATGCTTTCACGAAATTTTTCACGGGAAATTTTTCACACTTTTTGCCCACCCCTATTCCTCACTCCTATATTGCTGTAAGACTATTTTCCAGAACTTCATATTTAACATTCTAATATATAATATAAACCTGTATTAGATAGGGAAATTGGCAGATTGGAAGGAGCAGATGGTTCTTTTTTCTCATCAAAATCTGTCTATATTCCTTTCTGCTAGAATTGTATCTAACCTTCTCTTAAATGTATCCATTGCATCTCCAATTACAACTTCCCTGTGGAGGAATCCTACAATTTAATAAACCCACTATAAAGAACTCCTTACTCTTAGGACGTTGGAACCTCCTTTCATCTAAACTTAAGGTGTGCCCCGAGATATCTGATAAGGTTTTGAAATGAAAAGCTCAAAATAGAGATCCTATTGACCTTTCATATGCTTATACAATGTAAAAAGATCCCCTCTTAGATGTATTTTCTATAAATAAAAAAAGTTTGTGTTACATGTTTTTCATATTTCAGTGCCTTCATATTTTTAAATTAAATTTGTTGATATTCTCTGTATACTCTTCTATTCTAGAATGTGGATTTTAGGAATCAATTCTCAAAGCTGCAATGAATATTCCATTTGAGGTCTTACCAATGATTTGTACAGTGGCAAAAGGTTGCTACCCACTCTTGCTTCACAGTTCTTTGTAGAACTCCAAGATTTTTCTCTAGCAATGAGTCTCCTACAATGCTTACAAGTTCATAAGTAGGATGAATATTTATTCTTTCCAAATGCATATATTAACACTTTCCTACCTTAAAACTGATATTTCATTTGTTTAACTAATCTGCCATTTTATGTAAATCCTCCTGTAGACAGCTAACATACTGCTCTGAATTTATTATCTTGCATAATTTATTGTCATCTGCAAGTATTGCATTTTTGCTTTCTGTACCTATACACAGGTAACTTATAAACATGTTAAAAAGCAGTTGACCATGCACTGAGCCATGAGGTGTTACAGTTTCAGTTTTAACTGAGTTGGAGAACATTCCATTTACGACAACACACTGTTCTCTATACTTCAACTGATTTTCTATCCAGCTATTAATGTTATCCCCTAGACATAATTTCCTTTGTAGTACATCTTCCTGCATGGCATTGTATGAAATACTTTTGCAGAATTTAGATATACTACATCTACTGCTTTACCATTATCTAGGATGCTACTTACATCTTCATAGAAGTGCAATAAACTGAATAGCCAATACAATCTTGGTAGGAAGTGGAGTGACAGTGACCTTGGTTATGGCTGTGATTGATTTTTGCAGTAGCCTCTGAATCTCCACTTTATCTGTTTTATACTCTAGTCAATCCTGATTTTCAAGGGGATAGCACCTCAAACTAATATAATCTGGATGCAACACATTTCTCTTAATTGTAATTTATCAGCCAGAAGAAATGCAATGAGTCACAGGTTTTTGACCATCTCATCTTCCTATATTGTTGAAAGACAATAACTTATTTCTCTATTATGATTCCTTGAGTGCTGGATGCTGAAGAATATATCAGCAGCTAGATTTATGTTGGCTACTATTAATAATAATTATAGGTAGGTTGGCTAGTAAAATATATTTAATGTCTGTCTTAGCTAGTAACATTAATTCTTAATCCTTAGAGTGTGTGAATTTAATTTGTAAACATTGAAACAATCTAATGCTGGTGCTGGTGGTGATGGTACTGCAATGCCAACTCTTGTTTACTCTGTTAACTCCTAAAGCCCATTGTTGTGTTTCTAAGAGAATCAAAGATGCTGCTGGTTCCTTCCTTTCTCTCTATGAAATTGGTGTATATATTTTTTGGGGGGCTGTCTATTGTTAGACACAGCCACCTATACCTCCTCATTCTGTAGACTTTTCTAGCCCATATACCATGCTGCTGATGTATGCCTATGTCCTTTGGACTAATGCTACTGCTGGTGTTGGTAAAACCACAAACCTCAAACCTTATAACTTCTCTCCTCCAAGCTATACATGTTCAGATCCTTTAGTTTATCCTGATATTTCTTTTCCTGTTAACCATTCACCATTTTAGTAACCCTTCTATGAATTCCATTTGAGTATCTATATCCTTCTGGACATGGGGTCTCCAGTACTGTACACATTACTCTGGTTAGGTCTAACCAGAGATCTGTAGAATGACATGACCACTTCTGTTTTTATTCTACTAATAGCTAGGGACATTACTACTCAGCACCATGCTTGCATTCACCACAACTTTGTTATATTGACTGCCTACCTTTAGTCATCAGAAATAATTACTCTCAAATCCCTTTCCTCTGTTATCCCTGACAGCACAGTACCCTTATTAATATATTCTGCCTTTGGACTTTTACATCTCAAGTGCATTATTTTACATTTACTAACATTAAACTGCAGCTGCCACACTCTTGCCCATATTAAAAAGAATGGGCCCCAGTACAGATCCCTGAGATATTCCACTTGTAACACAACCTTCGTCTGAATATTCTCCATTGACTACAACCCCCTGTCTCCTGTAATTCAGCCATTGCCTTATCCATTCTGCTATTTTTACATCTATGCCAAATCACTGCAATGTATTAATGAGTCTTCTATGAGGGAGAGTGTCAAATGCTTTACTGAAATCAAGATAAGCTATATCTACTGATCTCCCCGGTATAATACTTTAGTTATCCAGTCAAAACAATCTATGAGGATAGTTTGACAAGATCTCCCTGCTGTAAACACATGCTGTTTGGCATCTTGAAAGCCAATTAAATTCAGATATTTAACAATTCTTTTCTTTAACATGGTTTCCATTCATTTTCCCACTACTGATGTAAGATTTACTGGTCTGTAGTTGCTAGAGTCTTCCCTGCCACCTTTATTATGAAGTGGTACAACATTTGCTATCTTTCAATCTTCTGAAGTTACTCCTTTTGCTACTGATTGACTGAATAATAAAGGTTTGCCAGAACACTCTTTTAATAACTTTGGGTGCATCCCATGTGGTCCCATCAATATATATAGATATGTTTTTCCTTGTAGAGTTGAAATAGAACTTCCTCTGTAAACATGTTTGCTTCCCATGTCTTGTTATTTATTTTTTATAACAGAGGTCCCTTCCCTTCAGCTTCCTCTGTAAAAACTGAACAGAAATATTCATTGACACAGTCAGCTAGCCCTTTATTCTAATTTACATAACTTCAATTTTTTGGTTTTCAATCTAACTATTCCTGTTTAATTTTCCTCCTTTCACTTATACATCTATCAGATGGGTTATCCCCCTTTTTTATCGACTGGGCAATTTTTTGGTCTGTGTGTATTTTGTCACATCTAGTAATGCATTTAGCCTCCTTCAGACTGTCTCGTACCAATACCTATCTTCCTCCTTCTGCTTATTTCCTAAACGCTTTTTTTTTCTTCTTTTCTGTATTTTCCACTTCTGCAGGATACCACAGCAGTTTTATTTTTCTTTTGCCTTTAATAAAACACATTTCAGATGATATCATTTCTCCTGGACTTCATCTAAAGATCTCCAAGCTGTTAAAGACTAACATAAACATGTTTCTATTTTAGAAAAACCAGCCTTACTAAAATCTAGAACTTATGTTTTAGTGTGGCACATCTCATCCTCTGTCTTTATATTTAACTACACAGATTGATGATCACTGGAGCCCAAACACTCTGATAACATGTCTCCATTTCTAAATAATAAATCTAGTGTAGCTTCATCTCTGTTACCTCCTAACTCCTATATGATACTTCTAAAAATGTCAAAGATACTACTGCTTCCTTGCTACCAGAGATCATTGCATGCTTTTTTTGTGGGGGCTTTGCTCATGGGCATGCTACCTAGGCACGCTCATTGTGACATGAACAAATAATAAAATAAAAATGCACACTTTTATTATTTACATTTATTTTTATTATTGGCACCCTGATAAAAACCATGATGGACTGGATGGAATGGGTTGCAAATTTTTAAGTACCGTAATTTATGTAAATTAATCTTGTTCAAATGTCAGTCTAGAGAAGGTGGCAGGGGCCTTCGCAATTGAAAATAGCTGCGAACAAATTTCATCCAGTAATGAAAACTTTCCAGGAAATTCTGACTAGCAAAATGTAAAAGCAAACACAGTTTATTTTCTCCAAACATGTTTTGTTTTTTGCATGAATAATTTGGACAAAACACATTTTTCTCACCATACATAAGTCTACTAAATTATTACTTCTATAGGATAAATTAATAAAGTTGAAAACATTTTCCAATCAATTCCTTGCACACAGGAGGGAAGAGAAAAACAAACAAACAAAAAAAGAATTATGTACAAAATAAAATAAAGAGGCTCCTATGTAAATTATCAAAAAACAATAAATGAGCCGCTACTCCTCTAAACAAACAAACCCTGTGTAAGTTGAAAAAATGTTTGTAATATAAATAAGAGGCGCTCAAAATATATTCTTACTTATCAGTCAGTGAAAACCAAAGTGATACACAATATACATATCCAAATTGAATAAAAAATACAATAATATAATAAATGGTGTAAAACTCACAATATCAATGATACAATTTCAGGTGCAATATGCGTCAATACAAATATAGTGACAACTGTATATTATATAGTGTAATAAACATCAGTACTCACATACCACCCCATAAAATCCCAAAAGGACAATCACAAAATGGACAAAAGGATCACTCCAAGTGTCAAACTGTGGATTACATGAAAGAGATATAAAATAAACACATAGTGTGATCTGTTTATCTATAATAGTCAAAAAATAATCTGTCAGGCAGTATTTTATCATGAAGTAGACAGTCAAAGAATATTTGGACAGTCAATCAATGCAAACACACTTGAAGTGAGTTTTCAGTCAAGCTGAAAACGTGACAAAATACTGTCTGACAGATTATTTTTGGACTATTATAGCTAAACAGATCACACAATGTGTTTATTTTATATCTCTTTCATGTAATCCACAGTTTGACACTTGGAGTGATCCTTTTGTCCATTTTGTGATTGTCCTTTTGGGATTTTATGGGGTGGTATGTGAATACTGAAGTTTATTACACTATATAATATACAGTTGTCACTATATTTGTATTGACGCATATTACACCTGAAATTGTATAGTTATCATTTTATTTTTAAAGAGTGCACATATATGTTTATTTGATATTGTGGGTTTTACACCATTTATTATATTATTGTATTTTTTATTCAATTTGGATATGTATATTGTGTATCGCTTTGGTTTTCACTGACTGATTAGTAAGAATATATTTTGAGCGCCTCTTATTTATATTACACACAAAAAATAGATTTTTAACTCTTAAAGGTATAGTAATACTTGAAAATAATTTTATTTTATATTGTAGCCCTTAAAAAAACATGAAGAATGATATAAGTCTTATCTCCCAAACCTTTATTGTTTGGGAGATATTCATATGTAAAATATAGTAAAGTTCTCTTTTCCTGGCTGTTTCAGCCAAGTCTGCCATCTAGTGGACAGATTTTGAATTCGGTCCACAGAGCAACCGGCAGCTCTTTAGCAGTGCCGAGATCATGATCTTTGAAAATAACTACTTAATTGGAACTGTGTACAAAGTGTGCCTGGCTTGAAAGCACACTTTGTAGACCATTCCAATTAAGAAATTCTTTTTAAAGATCATGATCTCAGCACTTCTGGAGAGGCACTGCCGGTCGGGGGACCGGATTCCAAATCTGAAGGGTGGAGCAATTACATCACTCCAGGGGAAATTTTACTTCTGAATATCTCCCAAACCATAAAGGTTTGGGAGATAAGACTTATATCATTTTTCATGGTTTTTTAAGGGCTACAATATAAAATAAACTTATTTTCAGTTATTACTATCCCTTTAACCTATCCAAGCACAACAGTCATACAAGTTCCCTTAAAATAACTTTACCTGATTATTTAAAACTTTACTTCACTTCAATCCAGTGAGCACAATGATATAGATAGATAGATAGATAGATAGATAGATAGATAGATAGATAGATAGATAGATAGACTAGGAAACAGACAGACAGACAGACAGATATACTTGACTGCTGTATGAAAACGGACCTGCCTAATTAATCCATGAAACAAATTAAAGATATTTTTCCTAGTGCAAAGTTCCAATTTAAGAAGATTTAAAGATGTAGGTTAAAGCAGAATATAATTTTTATTTGATGGTACCAAGAGTAAAGCAATTATATGTTCTTAACATGCTCAAATGAAAGTATTTTTGAGCACCAGAGAATTTTTGGTATAGTCTCTAAAAGGCATGAAACACAACACATTGACATAAATATTATTTAATTTATTAGTATATGTGTTTGTTTTACAATCTTATGCAGCACTGTATACCCTGACAGATCAGCAATTGAGCCAATTAGGGGTCAGAAAAGACAAGAGTAGAATTGGTAAAATATGTTAGTTACCTTTAATAACATGAGTTAAAAGAAATGTACACATCTTTAGAAAATGCACAAATAGGTATAACAAGCAGATACATACATAATCTGAAATCTCTATTTATTCCAGCCTTAAAGCTGCCTTCTATAATTGTCAGCAAAACAAAGTTGGCTTAACTAGCCTAGAAAATGAAATGTAACTAGTCAGTGCAATAATTTAATACTACTGATTGTATGCATGTGTGTTTTATTCATATTTTTCAACCAGTAATATGTCATTGTTCATTTAAGTTGATATTCATAACATGAATGTTCAGTTCTCACAATCAAAAGATACAGTTTCTAAATCTACATCTTAACATAGAAAATGTGTAATCTGGTTATAATGCCACTTAATATCTTTATGCACGCTGAAGAGAAAATATATTAGGAGATATGTCTTATGACTATTTAAACAGCACAGACAAAGTGTTACTGATTACACATGTGGGGAAGGAAGATATTTCTTAATACTTTGCATTTCATGGAGATTTGTTGTACTTTTATTGCCACACAATCCATCTGTTAGAGTTTTACTACTAAGAACGGCTTCAATAGATATGTTGTGGTGATTTTACAAATATGAATTGAGTTTATACTGTTTATAAAGGCAAGCTAACAGAAAACAAATAAAAGGTTAACTAGTTATTAAGTTCAACTTTCCATAGAACCACTATCTCTGGAGCCAAAAAAAAAGTGAGTGAAGTCATTTCCAATTACACTTCAAATGGGAAAACATCCTTACAGACAAGACGAAAATCCAGGGGACTGGATGATAAGGGGAGACCAAGGTAATGATGGAAGAAATTATGTTAGCTCCCCATCTTGAATATATTTCTGTAACATTTAAAGGATTTAAAGTAACACATTGTTTCTGAATAGTAGATGCTGACTCTATACAAAAGAAATGTGTTCCATAAATAAAAAAATAAATTGATTTAAAACTGAATTCATAGAAACACAGAAGTTGACAGCAGATAAGTATCATTCGGCCCATCTAGTCTGCCCATTTTCCTACTGTAAAAACCTCAAACCTTATTTGGTCCTTGGTCTTGTCTTATGTTCAGGACATCAGCACCTCTTCTAAAATCATGGGTGTGTTGGAATATTACTTTTTCTTTGAGAGACGAAACTGCCATTTTAGCAACTGCAATGTGCATAGTCTTTGCAAGGAAACATTCTGAAATAAGGGAAAGACTGGGAAGTATCACAGCAATTGACACATCTGCTCTCATATTAAGAAACAGGGACAACTTTATCCAGACAATTTGATGCTTAGGTCGGCAATGAAACCCCCCCACCAAGAAATAAAGTATTGTGTCACTATGGCCTTTGTCTGCTCCACTAAGAACATGTGATGAAGAGAAGATTTAATAAAAATAATGAATCATCCCTTCTACCTGCTTAACATATTCAGCAGCATGGAATATCCTCAGATGTTCACTGATGCCCTGCATTTGGTTTCTCTCCACCACATTGCCATGTGCAGTCAGTGTTCCAGTGTGAAGTGGGTGGACAAAAACTGCCAGATCCTCCCATTAATAGAATTTCTAATAGCTGATGGGGAGTTAATGGAGGCAAAGGTCCTATGTCAGAGGAAAAGGACCATATGGGTGCTGGGGCAGGAACAATGGGTACATTTTCCCCTCTCCCGGACCCTAGTGCAAGAAGATGATGATGACATAAATGGTATGCTTGTCATAAAACATCCAGGATGGGTTTCTCTTGTTTTCTTCTGGGATTTTCACCTCAGTTTTTTGTGCCCTTGGGGAGGGACAAGGGGGTACCATGACAGTGGCTCTCAATTTTTTTTTTTTTTTTTTTTTTTTTTTTTTTAGCTTTTACATTCTTAACATACATATTGTGGTGTCTGTGTTACACATGCTTTTTGAGGGCAGATTTGCCAAGGCACTTCCCCTCCTTTCCCTTTTTCATACCATATCACACAAAGATCACAGTGCAGCCACTGATTATTATTATTATTATTATTCTTTTATTATTATTCTTTATTTATATTGCACCAACTTATTCTGCAGCGCTTTACATTAGGGAATAGCCATACAGAGATATTAAATAGTACAAATCATATGTGGAGAACAGAAGGATCAGAGGGCCCGGCTAGTGAGATCTTACAGTCTAGAGGAAGGTAGGTTGGGCACAGAAGGTGTAAGTGCTATTGGGTGTAAGTTTCTCCGGTCACATAAGCTGTCGGTCAGTGGGTGGGAGAGAGAAGTGCTATTGAGTACAGTGGTCCAGGGAAGGGTCGATTCTTGGTGATAGTATATATGGAGGTAGTTGATATGCTTCCCTGAATAGGTGAGTTTTCAGGGAGCGTCTGAAGATCTGAAGGCTAGGGGAGAGTCTGATGGGGTGGGGGAGGGAATTCCAGAGCTCAGGTGCAGCACGGGAGAAGTCCTGTAGGTGGGAGTGGGAAGATGTTATAAGAGCTATGGAGAGGAGAAGGTCATGTGCAGAACGAAGATGGCGAGTGGGAGTGTATTTTGAAATGAGAGATGAGATATACGGGGGTGAGGTGTAAGTAAGAGCTCTATAAGTTATCACCAGAATTTTGAATTTAATTCTATGTGCTAATGAGAGCCAGTGTAGGGATTGGCAGAGGGGACTGGTGTTAGAGAAGCAGTGGATGCGGTAGATTAGTCATGCTGCAGAGTTCATTATGGACTGTAGTGAGGTTAGTCGGGTGGGAGGAAGGCCAGTTAGTAGTGAATTACAGTAGTACCACTGACTGAGCCTTATCTAATCATCTAATTTGTTTTGGGTGCAAACTTCTTATAAGACATGTTATAAAAATAACCTGAAAATGTCAAATAACTATATCTAACTTGCATTGTGTTTGTGACAAAATAAGCACATTACCCATGTGAAATACACCTAGTTGCAACCAACTGTACTGCATACTAGTACACTGTTATTTTTGAGACAAAAGAGAAACAGTGATGTTAGTGCAAACTTTTGTATGTGCTATGGATGCAGTTGATATTCACATACTTGTGTTATAGAGATGGATGTCTATATTTACATCCCTCATATCTCATTTATATGTCTTTGATGCATTGGCAACAAAGCAGCAATTTTGAAACACAAAATACTTATCCATTTATATATTCTTCAGAGGAAATATAAAATAACCCAAAAGTGCAAAGATAGACATTGTGTCAGTTCTTTGGCTATGATAATTTAGCACATACTTGTAGGAGCTGGTATTCATTTGTCTTGGTGATACCATTCATCTCAGTTCAATCATGACATGATTAGGGTGAAAATTTTCCCGCGAAAAGTGCAGTTTTTTCACTTTTTTCCACTTTTTCCACCCATTGAAATCAATGGGAAGAAAAATATTTCTACACCACACAAAACTTTTCTACAGCCATATAAAAGGCTGTCAGGCTCTCACAGCAGCCATTCTGTGTTTGTGAGAGGAGAGAGCAGCATGTTTTCTAGCTAGAGGAGATAGGCAAATAAAGGGGAATTGAAGCTTAGTTTAGGAAGTCATTTAGGTAGGACATTTGTTCTCTGTATTAGGGGAGTCTGGTGGCACTCTATGGCATAAGAAGGGAGGAAGGAGGTTGTCTCCCAAATACTCCAAAATTCCATGTGACTGACAGGCAAGACACAGGCAACCTATTTGCTTGCTGATCTTGCTGTTATTGTCCCTGTGCTGGGTGGGGAAGTCTGGGGAAAGACATTGTTGATTTTCTTTTTCAGTTATAATTTTTTTTTTTGGACAGACTGTGATAAGACAACAGGGTGGACAACTTAAAAAAATAAAATATATAAAATAAAAAATAAAAAAAAAAATAAAAAAGAATAAAAAATTAAATATCTTAGGTGAGAGTGACAGACAGCTGACTGGACTTAGGCAATGCGTCATACAGCTCCATCAGTTGTGTTGTGCACTTGTACAATAAAAAAACAGTGTAGTTGCAGAATGTCCAGCAAAGACACAAGGGGAAGAGGGAGGGGTGGAGCAGTGTAGGGACGTGAGAGTCAAGTAGTAGTCCAAACACCTACTGCAGCAATGGTTGTTGCAGCTTGTGCAATCAATGATGATGATCCCTTTACTCCAAGGGAGGATGCAGTTTATCAAGGTCCCAGCAAAACTAGGTCCAGCACCACCAGTGCCAGTAAAAATATAGAATCATATAAGAAGAACACTGAAGATGACAACAAGTCAAATTCAAGTGTTGATGAAGCTGGCAACAGCATAACAGTGGAAAGTGTAGCAGCTGAACCGCCTGCTGCATCAAACAGTGAGACACCAAAACACCTGTCCTCAAAGTAGTAGTGAATTTTCTTATAGTAAATATAAAAAGAAATTGTTTGAGACCTCCAAAAGCTTAGAGGAGTATAAGGGTAGTAGTGGGCAAGAACTGTCAGGTTATGCTGATGCTGCTGAGGATGACCTAATGATGACTGATGATGCAGATCTACAATATATCCCTCAATCATCCTTCTCTTGTTCAGATACAGATGAAGTTGAGAGTGAGGATGATGACAGGGCTATAAGGTTAGCAGAAAGTCAAAGGCTGTATCTTCCGCCACTTTTAAGGAGCACTGTGCCTGTCTATAAACTGTTTGAAAAAGCCATTGGAAAATCTGACCCTGGACAAGTACAGATGTCAAAAAGCACACAGTCACTCTCTGTCACAGTCACAGTCAGTCATTCTCAGCATCATTGCCTCAAGTCCCACTCAGCCACACACACCTTTTTTGAGTACCCAGCAACACATGTTGTGTTTGATATGACGAGTACCTCTGGTGCTGCTGCTGTAAGTGCTGCATCTTTGAAACCTAGTAGTAGTGGCAGTAGAATTACATCAACATCCAGCTCCAGTAGTTGTAGTAGCAGAAACCACACATGACAGACTAAGTCAGGACAAATATATTAACAGCAGCATAGATGAGGAGGTGGAGGACGGATGTGAAGAAGGGTTGCCACCATCTACCCCACTTGGGACCACTGCTATGACCAATAAGTAATATGTGTCAATAATCTGAGAAGGAGGATGGTAAAAATACATACACAAATCACACCATGCCAGTCCCCCAACACCACCACTACAATACATATCTGCCACATTGTAGCTTGTACTTTATTTTTTTTTATTTCTTGATATCATCCTGAATATGTGCCGAGTCACTTAAGCAAGAAAGTGTTGTGGGCAAAGGACAAATGCATTCTGCATGCTAACACATTTTTCAAGCCATATTTTGCTGTAGGACTCACAACTTTGACTTTCAGCCACTTATTTCTAAACTTCAGCCCTCAGAGGTAATATTACAGTGGGAAATGAAGTACCTATAGGAAATATGGGTGAAACGTGTTAAAATAGTTGGAAAATGTGTTAACATAGGTGGAAAATTTGTTACAATAGGCAAAGAGGCAACATTTTTCAAGGAAAAAGCAAAAACAGGCAAGTTTTAACAAAATTTTTCACGGGAAATTTTTCACACTTTTCACCCACCCCTAGACAGGATCACTGGGGACAGAATTTCTCATGATAAGCTTCTTGGGAGTTTTTATTTCTCATTTTACACTGTGTGTACATTAGAGTTTATAATAATAAAATAATGTTTTTAACCCTTGAATTTGTATCATCAGTCCATATGTGAAGTACTTCCAATAGTCTTTTACAATATTTTGTGACACTGATGGCTGTTCAGAGTGTTCCTGCACTGGAATCAGATCTTGGGACAGTTGCCTCAGTAAAATAAATGCATAAAAATATGAGGTTGCTTGAGACAGGAAATTCCATGGAATCCATATATCCCCTACCACTGCTCAATGTGGCAAGAGTATACATCAGTATGAGGGGGTTGTCCAAACCAATTCTACTCCTCATCAAATATTAAAACATATAAAAAGTCTACCAAAGACAAGACAAAGATCTGTCCCAAGATCTGATTCTAGTGCAGGAACACTCTGAACAGCTTGATGATCTGTAAATAAGTGAACAGGCCAAGACAGTTCTTATAATAACTCTTGAGTACAAACTGTTTGGAAATATCACTTATATGGTTAGGACACTGAGGATTGTGATAAGCATGGGGTCTGCAAATGTTATTGTATAGTCCCTTCCTGGCCACACACCCCTGTGAGCAGTTCAGTGCCCTGGAAACTCTGTCTATGGTACTGGATGGTAACAGAACATCCATGAAGAGGAACATTAGAACAGATTTTTGTGGACCCCTATATGAACTTTCCATTAGATGTTACAATTAAGGAACATGTACCAAAAAGATAAAAAGGACTAGTAGCTATGAAGGGTGAGAGACACCACAGTAAAGCTTTTCAAGCTAGAAGAGTTTCACATGTTACTGACTATTACTTTTTTGTCTGTAAATGCAATATGTATGTATGAGAGGTAAATTGTTAATGTACTCTGCTTTTAGATTGGTTTTCTCCTTTTGTGCCCCTTCATTCTAGAAGTACCTCTCACCCAAAGAATGTGTTGTGAGAAGGAATAATAATAATATGGCATGCTTAAGAATTCATATTAAACTTCACAGTGGGGGAGGGTTTAATCTCCTTATCCCACAATCCATTAGAATCTGTAGAGGGGATATACCTAATTCCATTAACCCCCTTGGGATGATGTGTAACAGTGGTTAAAGGGTGTAAAAACATTTTAAGTGCTAGAGAATTAGGCAACATTCTTCTTGGCAATGCATTGCCTACTCTTATAGCTCTCAAACAATTTAAGTTTACAATAAAAAAAAATAAAAAATTTAATAAAGTTAAATATTTTTATTACATACATTTAATGTACTTGCCCATTACAGAAGTTCCACTGCAATCAACAAAGCCCTTGATCCTCATTTCACCTATTAATAATAAAGGGGACATCTAAAAATAAAAGGTCTCTAGCACTGAAGAAATGTAAAAAAATTAGAAAAGTAATGTAATAAAAAAATCCTAGCGCTCTGGTCTGATGGCTCAAAAAGATAATATATAAGAACACATGACTATTCTTCTATGTTGACTCCAATTTACAAAGGGTTAATGCATGTGAAGATTAAGGAACCCTGCAAGTATGTAGGAGACCCTTGAATATCTTAGAATTGTCAATGAAGGTGGAGGTGTGGTTGCAATTTTAATTTCATCTGCTTGAGTAGGAATAAAAAAAATGGCAATTATGTTGTTGGCAAGCTCCATGGTAATGATGCACATCAACTTTAATGGTAATGCTCATGAAGATAATGTAATCATATGTCATGGGGAAAGGAAAATAATTTCAAACAGTCGAATAAATATTTTGGACTGTAGTGGATTTGTTTACTATCAAATTTAATGTCAAAATAGCACAAAATGCTTTCCATTATAGAAGATGTCAAGTTTGCGGTACTCCATAGAGAGAAACTTTTTAAATGACCTGTGGCCCAGCATCTTCTCCCAGTCCCACTCTCCTTACCTTAGCCTAGGGTACAATTCTGGTGCAAAGCAAGTGCACCACAGGGAATTAATACAATTTCCCCAAATTCACATTGATTTATGGGGTCTCCAACACATCGGACACCCATCTAGCATTCAATGATTTAAAATAATGACTTAAAGCAGTGGGCATTTATTGCCTGTGGTGTGTTTGGTTTGCCCCAGAATTGTACCAGTTTTGATTATTACATCAGCTTTGTATGCTTTGTTGTGCCCCCTTACACTTTTTTCCTTTTTCTTTACTTATTGTGAGTCTATGGGTGTTGTTGAATGGGGATGGACAACTGTATGTAGTGGGTGATATCTGTCAGTGTTGAAATCCTTGGAGAGAAATGCTGAGTGTGTGGCTCTCATATATATCTGAGTATGACATGCCTGAATTAAAGAAATAGTAACCCTTCATTTTCACATTACTTATTCTGTAAGTATATAACATGTACTACCACTTGGATCTTCTTTTTTTTTAGAATTTGGAAGTAGGAAGGAATACAGTGTTATGGTAAACATTTTTAACATCTCTTATTATATATTGTTTATATCATTAGTAGGGATGGGCGAAAACTTTCACCTCAAACCAAAATCAGAGAAAAATGGCACTTCCCCCTTGCCATTTTCCTGCTTTTTTTCACCTAGCTCATTGCATTGAAATCAATGGGAAGAAAGATTTTTCCCTACCTCATGAAAATTTTCTCTACTTTTCTACAGCCATATAAAAGGGTGACAGTCCCTCACAGCATGCTATTCTGTGTTTGTGGGAGAAGAAAGCAGCACATTTTTGAGCTAGAGAAGATGCAAATAAAAGGAAACTGAAGCTTAGTTTAGGGCCTCTTTTAGGTAGGACATTTGTTCTTTGGATTAGGGAAGTCTCGGGGCACTCGGGGGAGAAGAAAGGAGGAAGGAGGTTGACCCCAAATAACCCAAAATCCTGTGTGACTGACTGGCAAGACACAGGCAGCTGCGGTCCAATTTGCTTCCTGTTTTTGCTTTTATTGTCTCTGTGCTGGGGAAGTCTGAGGAAAGAAGTTATTGATTTTGATTTTTAGTTATAATTTTTTTTTTTGGATTGACTGTGATAAGATAAGGAGGGCCAACTTATGTGGATAGTGATGTTTTACAATAAAATCAGCTTCAATTGATTTTCATAGTATTTTTGCCATAGAGAGTGTTATTTCTATGCTGTCAGAGTTGTAGTGCAAGAGTTATTGAATGATAAAATATCCTCTGCCGCCCCCTTTACTGATGTAACACTGCTCCCCCCAGAGCAGCAAAACTCTCCGGATGGATTGAGCATAAGGAAAAACCTGAAAAACCTGTGAAGGGGGCAGGGTTTTCCTTATGCTAACAGTAAGAAGATTGTCCCTTGCTGTGATCTGTCTGGTCAAGTGACCAGATTCAACATTTGAGGGGAGGTGGCTTACACTAGGTAAAAGGGGCAGGAGGGGCATACTTTATCACTCAATTACTCTTCAATTACTACAACTCTGACAGTATTGAAATACCACTCTCTATGGCTCAAATACTATGATGATTAATTGGAGCTACAGTTTTTGTGAAACATTACTATCCCTATAAAAAACAAAAAATTTACAAAATAAAAAAAAATACAAAATCAAAAAATTAAATAAATAAATAAATATGTTAGGTGACAGACAGCTGACTGGGAGCCTGATGTGAGTTCTGTGATTGAGGCAGACTTGATAGAAAGCAGACTACATTGAGAAATCTGTTAAGGGCTAAGGCAAGACATCACACTCCATCAGATGTGTACTGTAGAGAGTAAAAATACACACAGTGATTGAGTAATGTCCAGCAAACGCACAAGGGGGAGGGGGGAAGGTAGAGCCCTGCAGGGATGTGGGAGTAAAGTGGAAGTAAAAAAAGCTCACTGCCGGAATGGTTGCTATAGCGTGTGCAATAAATGATAATGATCTCTCTCCTCCTAGGGCAGATGCAGTTTGTCAAGATCCTACCAATCACACCATACCAGTCCCCCACCACCAATACCATACACATCTGCCCTGTTGTAGGTTGTACTTTATTTTTTTTTTATCACTTGACATCATCATGTTTTGGGCAAAGGACAAATGCACTCTGAATTCTAACAAATGTTTCAAGGTATATGTTGCTCTAAGACTCACAGCTTTTACTTTCAGCTACTTATTTCTCCACTACAGTCCTTATAAGAAGTAATATTGAGCTGGGAAATGTTGCACCATGGGAAATATAGGTGAAAAATGTGTTTGAACAGGAGAACAATGTGTTGAATAGAGACTATTGTGTTGAAATAGGTGAAAAATTAGCTGGAGTAGCTGAAAATGATGACAGTTTTACATTGGAGAAAAGGAGAAAACTTTTGCCAAAAAAAGAGAAAAATCATCTGTTTTTCACGAAAAGTCATGTGGTAAATTTTTCTCACTTTTCACCCACCCCTAATAATTAGACCTGCTTTCATGTTCCCTGACAGAACAATACCTGCAAACAGATCAAGGAAGATTACTGTTAAGGATAAAAAAGTGTAAAAAAATAGGTGAAGTTGAAAAGAATTATAGATAGTTTGACCATATATTATGTACTTTGCAGAATATGTCATGAAATAAAGGGTTATTATTACTTAAAGGGATAGTAATACCTAAAATGTAAAAAAAAATATGTTGTAGGGTTTATCCCCCTGAGTAAAACAAGAGTACTCCCACTGCTGAAAGATGTTTCATTCAAAAGTTATTAATTTTCAAAGTTGAATTTTTTAGGTGCAATATCACAGTGGCCTGAAATTGTAGAGTGGCGCTGTTGCTACACCATCCTATGGAGATTTATGGTCCTGAGACCAGAGCTGTCCATAGGATCGTGTAGCAACAGCGCCACTGTACAATTTCAGGCCACTGTGATATTGCACCTAAAAAATTCAACTTTGAAAATTAATAACTTTTGAATGAAACACCTTTCAGCAGTGGGAGTACTCTTGTTTTACTCAGGGGGATAAACCCTACAACATATTTTTTTTTACATTTTAGGTATTACTATCCCTTTAAAGTGATAGCAAGAAAAGTATAGTATATGTATAAGACTGAATTCCATAAATTCTCCATGACAGCAACCATGACTAGTAATGTTAATTGTCTATGAACTGTAGCCACTAGGACAGGCAATGTTTTGAATTATTTGCCCTACAGCCACTGACTGGAGTTTCTGTTGCGACAATTCATGCTTAATAGCATAAGAAATTAGAACATCAAAGGAAACTAGCCAAAGCTCGATGTTTGACAGTGTCAAACCTTGACAGTCATCTAGTTTCACAATCATACTCCCCCATCATCTCAAACGCTACCAGCACCAACACTAAAGTAGCCTCTGCCCACACTAGACCTACCACTACCACTAAAGTACCCTCCCTTTGCTAGAACTAACATTTACACTAATCTAGGCCCCATCAATGTCCTGGTCCTCCTACAACTTCCTCAAAACTAGGATCATAAGTTTTAAAAATTGATATAACTCCTCTGACACCATTGCTATCATTGCATCTAGTAATAAAAAGAAATAAAAAATAAAAAGCCCTCCTCTTATTCCTGTTTGGAGTGGGAGACCATTAAAAGGGATTGGCCATAAAAAAGCCAAAATAATTACTCACACCCCCACTGGGTGGGAGGTGGGGATGCTCAGGCCACTTAAATCATCATAGAATAAGCTCACCCCCCAGCCAATTAGCATTTAGCTGGATGGGTCATGAAACGGTGGGGTGAAGTTGCACACATGCATGACCCCTCCAGCTAGATGTTGATTGGTGGGCAGTTGATGTTAATCTAGGATACGTTTCTGTAACCTGTGTAGCCCCACTTCCCAGCTAAGGTAAGAGTAGAAAAGAATCTGATTGAGACTGGCCATATAAAATCAAATTCCTGTAAATTTTTCCCACTCTGGCTAGGGCAACAGTGGTAGCAACAATTGTGGCAATGCTGGTGAAGTGGAAATAGGTATTTATTTTATTTCTAATTCTAGATTTGAGGAAGATGTAGGAGGAGGACCAGCTCGTTGTGATTTACTTGTGAAACAAGTGGAGAGTAGGGAAAGGGCCTAGATACATCTTAGGTCTAGCGGGGGGGGGGACTTAACCCATTGACTGTCAATGCATTGCATATCACTCTGGTCTTCAAACGGTTATTTTTATCTTAGTGTTGGGAGGGTGGGGTGTTAAGAGGCATCATTTTTTATTTGGATTAATTGATTTGGAGGTTTTGGCCCCCATATAATTTAATCTGGTGTATGAATGCCTACTTGAGAATGCACTTGTGTTTTCTGTGATATTTTGTTGTTTGGTGGACAATTTGACATGTGTTGAGAACGCTACACTTGTGTTTTGTACGCACAGATTTAATGGCAGCAAATGCAACCCCTTAGCATGTGCTAACCACTACATAAAATAGAACTGTTTTCTATTGGCCCTAATCTACAGACTGTTATTCATTTGAAATTAATGGTAGTTTAACACAGAAAATGTAATAGAATATCAAAACGTGACTTAAAGCAACTGCTGTAATTTTTATTTCTGCTGGTCCTAACAGCATCAAGCCCAAAATTGTCAGTGAATAATAGTGTAATTACTTCCAAAATGTTGTAACTAACAGCATGATCCACACATTTTTTGGAGAACTGTTTATCAGTGGCTTACCTTAAAGGGATAGTAATACTTAAGTATTACTAATCCCTATAGTAAAGGCCTACAAAAAAAAAGTATTGCCCCCAGTGTCATCTCTCAAACCTTTATGGTTTGAGAGATGAACGCTTCTAAAGTTGCCCTCTCACTCCCCCTTCCCTGTAGTCAGCATTCTAGCAGAGGAAGAGAGACTTACGACGTACGACTTTCAGGCGGCTCTCCAGCACAGCCTGATCAAGTTCCTAAAAAAGAAAACTTTCACTGAAATGGTCTTCTACATGTGCTTGGTTTGCAAGCACACGTAGAAGACCGTTTTAGTGAAAGTTTTTTTTTAGTTAACGCGATCGCGGCTCTGCTGCAGAGCCGCCTGATGATCTATGACAGGATTTCCCTTCAGTCAGCTACAAAGCTGACTTCGGGGAAGGGGGAGGGAGAGGGCAACTTTAGAAGCGTTCATCTCTCAAACCATAAAAGTATGAGAGATGACACTGGGGGCAATACGTTTTTTTTTAGTAGGGCTTTACTATAGGGATTAGTAATACTTAAGTATTACTAGCCCTTTAAACAGAATAACTAAAGCAACAGTTGTAATAACTCTGGTAATGTGTATCCATCAGTGTGGAAGTACCCTTGTTTTAAGCAAACTTTTTTCATATAAAAGCTTACTGCTTCTTTAAAGCATGTATAATTGACATCAGTTACAACTCAGTAGGTGTTTATGTAATGGTATTCAGGAATTATAAGAAGGACATCTACAGGTACTGATCAGGATAACTGTCATAAAATGCAAGTTCTGAGCAAGAAAACATAATTTATTCACAAATTTGGATTTCTCCCACTGAAGCATACCTGGTGGTCAGCTGCTGTTCCCTGTACATATATAGATAGCCGCTTGAATAGACCAGAAATAACAATAGGGTCCTACCACTATAGCTATAAACCATAGTAGCTTTGCAGAAGCTAAATAACTTCACTAATTAGAAAGTAAGTTATAATGGAAATGATTGACATTAATTATCAAAAGACAAACATACCTGATAATCAATCCAACCTTTTCTTTTGGTGAACACCTCTCTGTTTCATTAATGTTGTGAAGCTGTATGTACACTGGATGAAGTTTGCTATTTAATGACGAGTATATTGGTTAACAAAGGAGTAAACACAAACATGGTTAAATCTGGCAGATCTTCCTTTTTTGGAAACATTCACCCTATTTAATTTCTGTTTCTGGTAGATCTTCATTTTTGTACACATTTATTATATTACATTCTTATTTTTAGCAAATTCTTTTAAATCAGTTTATACATTTGAGAAGAAACACCTTATGCATGGACAAAGATCAATATCAATCTATTGTTGTATACTGTGATTAATGGCCAAGTTGTGAAGCAAACAGCAAACCATAATCATTAGCAGCACAAGAAGACTCCACTGGATTTATACATTCATGAAGACTGTAACACCCCCAAAGACATTCAGTCATGGAGCTTTATATCAATGACCCTCCTTACACATATATTTAGTTGGGTTATTTAGATTCAGTAAAGGGGTTCCTGTGTTGCATAATAATAATAATAATAATAATAATAAAAATTCTGATCACACCCTTTTCCTTAAAAAATAAATAAATAAAAAAGCTAAACTCATATACTAGTCCTCTGAAATGTCCTCAAACCTTTTATAGAGAGCTCCTTTATGTAGGGTATGAGTCACGAGAAGAAACTGAAGATAAGAAGTTTTCTGAAAATACACTTATTATTCTTTTTCTGGTATCACAGGATACCTGGATATTAAAGCAGTGGTGATGGTATCTGTTTCTAAAATTATCCAACCTTAACCAGAGCCCTGAAGGATGTCCAATACATTGTGAAGTCCTCTGTAGTCCTAGTCAGAAAGTAAAAAAAAATATTTCCACTGGAATTTTCATGGAAAATTAGCAATTTCCTGCATTTTCACCAAAATTTCCCACTCATACAAAACACTTAACATTTCTGATTTTTCTCTAATGCCAATACATATTCCACACAAACTTTGACATTTTTTGCCTATGGCTCCTATATTTCCCACCTCAGTATACTGCTGCTGAGAGAAAGCAACAACTGAAAGTAAAAGTTGTGAGCAGGCAGACTCTTACAGCAACATATGCAGGCTGAGTCCCTTTTCCCATGACACTTACCACCTGTTTGTACAACTCTGGTACATGTATCCTTGAAAAATAACTGCATATTGGGATATGCCAGGAGGGTGCAAAACATGACATCAGTTATTTAAAACCTGTGTTTTCAACAATATAAAAGGTCAGAATGTTAACCACCAACATTTGACAAGATTTTTATTCCACCGGCTTACTTTTGTATTATTTTTGTACTGGTTTTGACTCCTTTCTAAGAAATCATTAAGTGTGTGATGGCAGTACAAACTGGAAGAACTGTGTAACTTTCTTGCTTTAATGACATGACTTGTTGTGGTGGTGGTGGCAGGGGCAGGTGTAGGCACTGTATGACTCTTCTCATATCCTCCAACAAACTTGGAATCATACTCATCTATGTTTTGCATTTGCGGAACGGTATCAGACACTAATGGATGTTAGTGTAAATGAAGTAAATCTTTGCACATTCTGACAAATCTACAACACTACTGTGCTCCAGAGTCCCAGGAACTTTTAGGAGTGCATTTTCTGCTGCTTGTCATGGCACCTCTGACATAGTAACATAGTAACATAGTAAATTAGGTTGAAAAAAGACACAAGTCCATCAAGTTCAACCTTCGCCTCATACCCCAGCTTTCCTGCTACCAATTAAATTAGTCTTTATCAGACCTTCCTGATCAGCCTACTGATAAACAGTATAACTCTGTATGTTCCCTTTTGTAAGAAATGTATCTAATCTTCTCTTAAATGTATACATTGTATTTGCCAAAACCACCTCCCTGGGCAGTGAATTCCACAATTTAACAGACCTTACCGTAAAAAAACCCTTCCTCTGCTGAAGTTTAAACCTCCTTTCCTCTAATCTCAAGGGGTGTCCCCTGGTCACCTGATCAGGCCTTGGAATAAATAGCTCACCACAGAGATCCTTGTATTGACCTCTCATATACTTGTACAATGTGATAAGGTCTCCTCTTAGTCATCTTTTCTCTAGAGTAAATAAACCAAGTTTGTTTAGTCGTTCCTCATATGTCAAGTCCTCCATTCCCTTAATTAATTTTGTTGCTCTCCGCTGCACTCTCTCTAGTTCTAGTATATCCTTTTTCAGAACCGGTGCCCAAAATTACACTGCATACTCAAGGTGAGGTCTTACCAATGATTTGTATAATGGCAAAATAATGTTATCCACTCTTGCTTTGATACCTCTTTTTATGCAAGACAGGACTTTGTTTGCCTTTGCTACTGCTGTTTGACACTGGTCACTGTTTCCAAGATTGTCATTGACCCAGGTCTTTTTCTAGCAACGAGTCACCTAAAATTATTCCATTAAGTTTATAAGTAGCCTTGGGATTGTTTCCTCCCAAATGCATGACTTTACATTTCCCCACATTAAACTTCATATTCCACATGTTTGCCCAATCAGACATTGTATGCAAGTCCCTCTGTAGAGAAAAAAATATCCTGTTCTGAATTAATGACTTTGCATAATTTAGTATCATCTGCAAATATTGATATTTTGCTTTCTATATCTATTTCCAGGTCATTTATAAACATGTTAAAAAGCAGCGGACCCAATACTGAACCCTGAGGTACTCCACTCTCCACTTTAACTGTACAGGAGAATTTTCCATTTACAATCACACACTGTTCCCTATCCTTCAGCCAGTTTTGTATCCAATTGCAAAGGTTATCTCCTAGCCCCAATTTCCTTATTTTATACATCAACCTTCTGTGTGGCACTGTATCAAATGCCTTTGCAAAGTCTAGATAAACTACATCTACTGCCTTGCCATTGTCTAGGTTGCTGCTTACCTCCTCATAGAAGCTGAAAAGATTAGTTTGGCATGATCTATTCTTCATAAAACCAGGTTGATTCATGCTAATGATTTTATTTTTTGTGTTGTAATCCTGAATATAGTCCCTTATTATCCCTTCTAACAGTTTTCCCACTACAGAGGTCAAACTCACTGGTCTATAATTCCCAGGTTCTGTTTTAGTTCCCTTCTTAAATAGAGGCACTATGTTAGCTCTTCGCCAATCCTGTGGCACTGAGCCTGTGGTAATAGAATCTTTAAAGAGTAAATATAGGGGTTTTGCTAACACTGCACTAAGTTCCTGAAGAACCCTTGGATGTATACCATCAGGACCTGGTGCTTTGTCGGTCTTAATTTTGTTCAGTCTTCCCATGACACCCCCTTGAGTTAACCCAATATCTATTAATTGTATTGTTTTATTTGTTACTTGCAGAGGCTCTTCTACCATTCCTTGCTCCCTTGTATATACTGATGCAAAGAAAGTGTTTAAAACATTGGCCTTTTCCTTATCCTCACTAACCAACTCACCCATCTCATTTTTGAATGGTCCAATGCACTCCCTCTTAAGTTTTTTGCTATTTATATATTTGAAAAACTTTTTTGGATTAGTCTTGCTTTCCCTTGCAATTCGAGTTTCATTATCTATTTTTGCTACCCTAATTGCCTTTTTGCAATCTTTGTTGCACTCCCTGTATTTTAAGAAAGATTGTTCAGTTCCTTCAGACTTAAATAATTTGAATGAGTTTTATTCCTTGCCATTTCCTTCTTTACATGTGCAGTTAACCACATTGGCTGTGACTTACTTCTTTTGCATTTGTTACCCATTGGTATATACTGTTGGGTACATTTCTGCAACCTAAATTTGAATTCTGACCATTTTTCCTCAGTATTTTTGCCTTTAAATAAAATATCCCAGTCTATGTGTTGCATTGAGGCCCTTAACAATTTGAAGTTTGCTTTTTTTAAAATTAAGAGTTTTGGTTGAACCTATAAATTTTTGCTTTGCCAGACTGATCTCAAATGTAACCATGTTGTGATCACTGTTTCCCAATTGTTCTCTTACCTTAATATTGGATACCATTTCTGTGTTAGTAGAAAAAAAGATTGTAAAATAGAAAAAAGCGCTCCTGCGATACAATAAGATATGGCAGTTGGCAATGGTATTTATAAATCTAATACAAGCCTATAAAATAAGACACAAGATAGGGATATAAACAATAATAGATAGACGAAAAAAATCTACAGTCTATACAAGTCAATATAAGAAAGTCAATGAATAAATAATAAAATAATAAATAAAAAATAAAAAATAATAAATAATAAATAAAAAATAAAATAAAAAATTCTGATAAAATGGAAAAAAGATAATGATGATAAAGATGAGGATGGTAGATGATGATGAGAATGATGGAAAATGGATGATCACTTCTCTCTCAATAAATGCAGCAGGTAAGAGTTGAAAAAGTGGCCTTGTCCACTTGTAAACGAAAACTGGATCTGAAACAACTCAATAACAGCGCAAAATAATAAAAAGAGAAGAGAAAAGTATCTCATCTAAGTGTAGTGATTTATTTAAAACAATAATAAAAAATAAGATGTATTTCACTCACATTTGCCCTGCTTGGGCTTAATGCACTTAAAGAGGGATCTTTCTCCCGTCAGCCGACGTGCAGTATATTGTTGAACTCCTATCCGTATCTCCTGGTCCTTGGTCCTCAAGAATAAGGTCTTAATGCCGATGAAAATATAAAGTATTTAGCAAGGATTCGAGTAGATGGCAGCAATCCAGATGGCCCAGTAGTATGATCTTGGCCACATAAAGAAACAAAGTCACCAAAATGTATACAAAATATATTAACACTGTTTCAAATCGGCTGCCTCGTGCACGCTGTGCTTCCTAGGACGCGGCGGCGGCTTAGTCCATCACGGAGCCGCGGGATACTCAGGTAGAAGGTGGAGCAACGAATAACCACAGGGGGCGTGAAGAAAGTCCCGTTCTCTAACAAACTGTCCCGAACGTTTTCGCAGAGTGCTCTCTGCTTCCTCAGGGGCATAAGGAGATACAATTCCAGTGAACATTCTTATATAGTTGATGATAAATAGCGATGAAGTTAAATTGTCCAATGAGTATACAATTACTTGAAAATGAAAAAAAAAGGAAGAAATATAATACCATCCTCTATAAAATAGTAAAACTAAGATTAACAAACAAACAATAATAACATAAATAATATGTTTCAAATCAAATGATCGCTGAAACTCACATCATTGTAAACCTCTATTAGAGTGTCCAATTTCTAAAAATAAGTATAAAGAGAGTTAAAATGTAATATTAAATACTATTTGAGAGTGTTAGTGATAGGTCTTTAAGATTATAACATAGGTGAAAGTGAATATAAGATGTGATATGTGAATGGATTTGGTATTAGTGACGGAGGTATATTCTGTAATATATAGGTAAAAAGAAAAAGATGATATATGACAATAATTAATGCTATAAGTGTATTCACAATAGAAGCTACATCTTACTTGTGTAAAGAATGAGGGGAGGTGAATGTGGGTGGATTGGGGAGTGAGAATCCAAATGCATTACTTGAAATTAATAGTGTATGTAGGAAATGGTGATATTTGTTTCCTAGATAAGTGTCAGCTGATAATTTGACCAAAAGAAGAATGACAAAGAATGTCAAAATTGTACATGCAATAAAACATGTCTAATAAAATACATATAAAGCCTAAAACGGTGTTTGAATGTCCCATTAAGTGCACTTACACCAAAAGATATTACTATATTCAGTGATCTCGGACTAAATCTATCCATGAGAATAAAACAAAACAAATATTTTGGAAAAACAATAATATAAACATGCCCAAAAAAGCATTCATAAAAAGGCCACTAAATCAAATTCAATATTGAGTCCTCTAGGATGCAAGGTTTGGAGTTCATAAATCCAAAAGGACTCTCATTGTCTTAATTTCAATAATCTATTCCCTCCTCTATGATTAACACCCACTTCCTCAATTCCTATAACCCAAAGTTGTTGATGTTCACAATTGTGAGTGACCTTACAATGGTTGGATAGACTATGAGTTTCGAGTCCTTTTCTAATGTTATTCAGGTGTTCTGAAATTCTGATCTTCAGTTTCCTTTTTGTGCGACCCACATATTGTAGGCCGCACACACAGGTCACAAGATACACCACAAAACACGTATTACAATTAATTAATGATTTAATTTTATATTGTTTTTTCGTGGTGTATGATGAGAACTCCGTAACCTTCTTGCCTTTCATGTGTTTACAACAGCTACAATTGTGTCTGGCACATTGAAACATGCCTATTGGGGGCGGTATTAATCTGTTCATTGTTTTAGGTGGTACCGTTTTCTTTCGTATATCACTTGGAGCCACAATGTTTGCAACATTGCGGTTTTTTCGAAAGATCACTTTCGGTTGTTTCCCTAATTGTGTTTGGAGAATGGGATCCTCTAATAGAATATGCCAGTGTTTCTTTAAAATATGTTGTAGATATGAGCTCTGACTTGTATATTTAGTAATAAAAAAAGGCTCCTGAGAAAAAGTGGAATGTTTCTTAGATTTGTATTGTAAAATATCCTGTCTCTTTAAATTCCTTGCTTTGTTTTTGGCTTCCTCTACCAACTCCATATTATATCGCTTACTATGAAACTTTTTAATTAAGACCTCTGACTCCTTGTCAAAGTCTGAATCTCTTGTACAATTTCGTCTTAGTCTTTGAAATTGGCTATATGGGATATTATTTAGCCATTTTTTACTGTGGTTGCTGGTGGCATGAAGATAACTGTTAGTATCTATTGCTTTTCTATGATTGCTGGACAATATTTTATTTTCATCATCTTGGAACAGAACAATGTCCAAAAATTCAATATGAAAAGGGTCCACATGGCTAGTAAAGGCCAGGCCCATATTATTGTTATTAATATATCTCATAAAATCTTGATATTTCTCTAGGGAGCCATTCCAAATTAATAAAATATCGTCAATGTACCTTCCATAATAAGCGATATATTCTGCAAAGGGATTATTTGTATGTATATTATCTGCTTCCCATTTTCCCATGTATAAATTTGCATAGGAAGGAGCGAAAGTTGAACCCATAGCAACTCCTGTTTGTTGTAGATAAAAAGAGCCCTCAAAAGTGAAATAATTATGATGTAGTATAAATTCAATGCATTGAAGCAAGAACACTATTTGGTTAGGTGGAAAAATTTGTTGTAATTTCAAGAAATGTTGCACTGCTTGTACTCCCAAAGAATGTGGTATACAGGTATACAAGCTTGAAACATCACATGTAACCCAAAGAGAGCCTTGTTTCCAAACCAAAGTTTGCATATCCTGTAACACATTGATGGTATCTTTAAGAAAAGATGGAAGAGTAGTAACTAAAGGTTGTAGAAATTCATCTATATATTGAGAAAGGGTGTAAGTTAATGAATCTATTCCCGAGATGATTGGTCTTCCCGGTGGATTTATAGTACATTTATGTAACTTTGGAAGATGATAGAAAACAGGTATGGTAGGAGTGTCATTAAAAAGAAATTGTAGTTCCATGGTATCTATAATATCTGCAGTATAGGCTTGATGTAAAAGGACTTTTAGTTTCTCTTTAAATGTGGTAGTAGGATCTTGAGACAGTTTTAGATAGGTGTTAGAATCATTTAAAAGTCTATGGGCTTCTTGTACATAATGCCTTGTATTTTGAATACAGATTCCTCCACCTTTATCTGCCTGTCTAATAATTATATCCTTATTGGATTGTAATCTTTTGAGAGCTTTGGATTCTGCTATTGTTAAATTTTGTTTATATTTGGGAATATTTGTATTCATTTTTTCAATATCTCTTGAAACTAACTGATTGAAAACCTTTATTTGTTCTGACTGGCATTGAATAGGAAAAAATGTGGATTTATTTCTTTTTGAACTGTGTATAATATCCTTATCATCTAAAATGGTTATTTCTTTTTCTAAAGTGTCCAGTGTTCTAGTAGTATATTTATCCTGCATGGAAAAGGTAGGAGTAGGGCTTGTATTTCCTTTTGATGCATTAGCAAAAAATCTTTTAAGTGTAATGGACCTTATATATTTTTGAAGGTCTATATACACCTCAAATTTGCTAGCTCCCGTGGCTGGTGAGAATGATAATCCTTTAGTCAAAATTTGGGTTTCAGGTCTGGACAAGGGATAATCACTTAGATTGAAAATATTGTTATATATTTTTATTCTTGTTCCAGTGTTTCTTTTCTGGTTATTTTTATGTGTCCCTCCTCTACTTCCCCTTCTATAGACAAAGGTCTTTTTAAGGTCTTTGTTATCGGACTGCTTGCATTCACCTGAGCTCTTGTGTGTTGTTTTAGTGTTGGTTGTCCTAATGTTTGAAAATCTTGTATCTGTGTTATCGGTTGCTTGTCTGTCTGTACTTGTAGTTTCTCCTGCTGATTTTTTGGGGAGGAAGTGATATTCTCCTTCTGGGGGGGTAGTCGTTCTCCCTCGGTGGGGAGTTTGGCGTCCCCTCCCCAAAAAATGAGGTTGGTTGTGAGAATTGGTTTTAGGAATAGCTCCTTGTTGAGCATATGACAATGGTTGAAAACGATTATGAATAGGAATATTAAAGGAGTGTTTATTGTATCGATTTTGAGCCTGTGAATAAGAGCCTTGATGAAACTGAGATCTAGATTGATGATAATTGAAATTTTGAAACTTATATTGAATAGAATTCTTAGATCTAAGATCATAGTCTGTTTTATCTCTTATAAATTTCTTTTGTTTAGTATGTATTGTATTTTTTTCTAATGTACATAAGTTTCTATTAACATTTTCTTGTAGTTTCTTATGTTCACTATTGAGGGTTTGTTTGCTAATCTTATCTTCAATTATTTCGATTTCTTTCTTTGTAGTGTTCAGCCTATCTTCCCTATATTTGATTAATAGATTTATAAGTTTTAGAGAGCAATCTTCCAAAGCTGTGTCCCATTCTGTTTGAAACTCTATTTCATCAATATCAAAAGCTGGTACTTTGAGGATTCTCAAACCTCTAGGAATAATTTTATGTTTTTTATAATTTTCTAAAGCTATTAAATCAAACCAGTCTTTTGTCTCTTTAATCAGTAATTTTTCTAAGTCTTTTATAAGTTGAAATGGGTCACAGACATTGGTAGGTTTTACCTTTTCTGCTTGTAAAAAGTCAAAATGTCTTGATCTTTGTTTTCTTAAAACATGATAGCTATTATTCTCTGCCATATTAATGAATCCGGAGCTGCTATAATTCAACAATCAACAAGGAACAACAGAAGACTAGTAGAAAAAAAGATTGTAAAATAGAAAAAAGCGCTCCTGCGATACAATAAGATATGGCAGATGGCAATGGTATTTATAAATCTAATACAAGCCTATAAAATAAGACACAAGATAGGGATATGTGGCCAAGATCATACTACTGGGCCATCTGGATTGCTGCCATCTACTCGAATCCTTGCTAAATACTTTATATTTTCATCGGCATTAAGACCTTATTCTTGAGGACCAAGGACCAGGAGATACGGATAGGAGTTCAACAATATACTGCACGTCGGCTGACGGGAGAAAGATCCCTCTTAAAGTGCATTAAGCCCAAGCAGGGCAAATGTGAGTGAAATACATCTTATTTTTTATTATTGTTTTAAATAAATCACTACACTTAGATGAGATACTTTTCTCTTCTCTTGTTATTATTTTGCGCTGTTATTGAGTTGTTTCAGAACCATTTCTGTGTTATTAGTGATCACTAGGTCCAATACATTGTTATTTCTTGTCGGCGCTTCCACCATTTGTGACATGTAGCTTTCACGAAGTGTGTTCAAAAACCTGCTACCCCTAGCACTCTGACAAGTCTCATTTTTCCAGATGATATCTGGATAATTAAAATCTCCCATAATTATAGTATGCCTAAACTGGGCAGCTTTCCTCATTTGCAATAGCAGTTGGGCCTCATCATTGTCATAGATATTTGGTGGTTTGTAGCATATGCCCACCAACAACTTTTTTTACCTTTCACACCACATTTAGTCTCGATTTCTACCCACATGGACTCCACAATTTGGCCAGTTTCCTCACTAATATCACCTTGCAAAACTGGATTTAGCTCTGTTTTCAAATATAAGCACACACCTATTTTCTATTAATTCTGTCTCTTCTAAACAGGGAATAGCCCTCTATATTTACAGCCCAGTCATGTGCATCATTCCACCATGTTTCTGTTATTCCAATTATGTCCAATTGCTCATTAACCGCCATCAATTCTAGTTCTCCTATTTTATCTACCATACTTGCATTTGTTAGCATACAATTAATTTTGAAGTCTTTACATATATTAATCCCTACATGCCTTTTTTCTTCACCTTCATTTACTAGGAGTTCCTCCCTACTGACTAAATTTTCCCCACCCTTTCTCCACCCCCCTGGTTATTTACTTGGACCCAGTTCCTATCTGCTCTATCTACCCCATTTATGCTATCTATACCCCCCCCCCCTTTCCTAGTTTAAAAGCTCCTCCAAGCTTCCTAGCATTCTCTCCCCTAACACAGAGGCTCCTCTACCATTTAGGTGCAATCCATCTCTTCAATATAGATTGTACCCAAGAGCAAAGTCTGCCCAGTGTTCTAAAAACCCAAAACCCTCCTTCCTACACCATTGCTTGAGCCATGCATTAAGCTCCCTGAGCTCCCTCTGCCTACCTGCACTGGCGCATGGCACAGGTAGTATTTCAGAAAATACTACCTTAGAGGTCCTTGCCTTGAGCTTGCACCCTAAATCCCTGAAATCATTCTTTAGGGACCTCCATCTTCCTCCTATTTTGTCATTGGTTCCAATATGTACCAAGACAGCTGGATCACTTCCAGCACCTCCCAATAATCTGTCAGCCCTGTCCGCAACATGCCGAACCCGAGCACCCGGGAGACAGCATACTGTTCGGCATTCACGTTCCTGGAGGCAGATTACCCTATCTACCTTCCTAATAATAGAGTCCCCTATTACCACCACCTGCCTTGGTTTCTGCCTGCTCTGCATCCCATCTAGCCTGGAAGGAGGACTGTTCCCCTGGCTGCTAGAGGAATCAGCCCTCTCCAGTGTTGCCAATTCTGAGCAATTCTCATCAACATCTTCACACAATCTTGCAAATCTGTTGGACTGAGTCAACTCAGAACTGGCCTTCCTCTTCCTCTGCCCACTACCTCCTCTCCTTACTGTTACCCAGCTGCCTACCTGTCGCTCCTCATCTACAACTCCACCCTCTTCACCACTAACCCCACATTCTACCTGCTCTGTGAGTTCTAAACTCCTTTCCAGGTTTCCAATGTCTTGCAATGTTGCAATATTTCTCTCCAAATCCAATATCTTAGACTCTAAAGAGAAAATATGCTCACATGATGATGGTATGCCTTCTAGTCAGACCTGTGGTTATGCTTCAGGTGGGATCTTATTGAGGATATTCCTATTTGTGATCCTGCTTTCCCCTGCTCACATGATTCTTACACAGACAACAAATTAGAACGTTTTGCTTTTGGATTTGAGTAATGTACCTCCACATTGTTGATTTCATAGATTGAGGACCTCCACAGGGACTACTATTACTAACAGAGCTAGATGATGCAATTGTACTAACAGATGCCAAAGGTACTGCACTTCCAACAGCAGTACAAGCACTTACCATAGCTAGGGTTTTGGATGTTGATTACACAACAATAGTGTGTGTGTGGGGGTTATATTTGGAAGCAGAGGTAATGCTTTTGATGACTGACAGGATGATTGTGCATTTTTAGGTGTTTTTATTGTTCAGAGTCTAACTTTCCAATTTATTTCTGAAACAGTTTATAAACAGTCATAGTGCTCTTTTTCAGTGGTGGAAAATTGAACTTTCATGTCGGGGTTTATAGGGGGATTGCAACATGTTGGAGTTTCCTATGGGGGGCATCATGTTAGAGTTTTTACGAGGAGGGCAGCATGTTGGAGTTTAATATGAGAGGGGGAATCATGTCAGAGTTTATAGAAGGAGGGACGCATGTTGGAGTTTACGGGGGGGCATCATGTCGGACTTTATAGGGGAAGGGCAACATGTCAGAGTTTACTATGAGGGCATCATGTTGGATTGTATAGTGGAAGGGCAGTATGTCAGAGTTTACTATGGGGGCATCATGTCAGTTTATAGGGGGAGAGCAGCATGTCAGAGTTCACTGGGGAGGCAGCATGTTGGCATTTATAGGGGGAGGGCAGCATGTCCGAGTTTACTATGTGGGCATCATCTTGGGGTTTATAAGGGAGGGAAGCATGTCAGAGTTTACTGGGGAAGCATCATGTCGGCGCTTATAGGGAATGGGCAGCATGACTGAGTTTTCTAGGGTGACAGCATGTTGGAGTATATAGGGGGATGGCAGTATCTAAGATTTTTAAATTGTTGGGCAGACTGTCGGAATTCTATATTGTGGGGCAAAATGGGGAATATCACCATTGTGTGTTAGCCCCACATATACTCCATGACATCCCCAGCCTTATTCCCTTGCCCAGGCAGCTCCCATGGGGATTTCTGGCTACTAGTAGACAAGGGAACATGGCTGAGAGGATCCTACAATGAACATGGGGATCTTTGGCTACCAGTGGGAAAGGGAACAAGTCTGTGGGCCAGGCAGTGTACATAGGGTTCTGTGGCTACCAGTAGGCAAAGGAGCAAGGCTAGAGGGCAGCTGATAACCACAAATTCTCATGGATGCTTCCAGACCCCCAGCCTCATTCCCTTGGGAGTGCACAGCATGTATAAAAATTTTTATACAAGTAATGGGTTAAGGAAGTGATGCTGTTCTTGGTGCAGAAAGGATCCTCTCTCCTACTGATCAAATGCTCTCAGGCTTCAGGGTTGTTACACTGCTGGTGATGTGTGAGGGAGAGCATTCCTTCCACATCAACAGCAGTTTGTGACCTTGTATGCTAATGTGAATATCCTCCTCTTCCCCTCCAATTGCATCCCAAATGTTAGTGAATATGGCGATCATATGTGTCTACATCGAAATGTTGAAGTGCTTTTAACACATCCACAAATTCATATCGCTTCAGCATCGACCTTTAGTGAATCTCTCCCAAGATCTTTTAGGATTGCTGCAGCTTTATTAGAGCTTTAGTGTTGGCTGGTGCTATACAATTTTAAATAGCTGAGCACCTAGATAGCATTTGGAATGTAATAATACCTCTCTTATTCCACTAACATTCAATTATATGGACAAGCTTTCAAGAGCAATGCTCCCTTTTTCAAGTCTATAGCATACTGGTTTTAAAAATACAACATGTACAAGTATATTAAAACTAAAAGTCATTCTAAAGGAAAGCTGATAAGTAATAAATCAGCTAAAGTTTTTTGGTTTTTTTTTAAGTTTTAAAAGCTTTATTGAAAATCAAAAAGAATTACAGTCAAGCATGGAAATTTCCGAAAGAACATCAATCAAATACAAGAAAATAACATGAAAGATGTCAGTAATATATAGAACAAAATTGCACATTATTATAAGCTAGAGCATAAGAATAAGCTCCAAATGTAGTAAAGACGAATAATGAACTCATGGATCTATTGAAACCATATTAAGCCTATATTCAATGTAATTTAATGGACTATAGAATGATAATTCTGAGGAGAGGGAATATAAGATCAACCAAATTTAGATTACAGATATCAAGAAAAAAACAAAAAAAAACAAAACAAGATGTTGGAGGGAGGATAGGGGGAAAGAGGAAATGTAGAGAGGGAGGAGGGAGGGGGTCACGCATCTGGCTATAGGCTTTAAATAAACAGTGGCACACTCATTTGGATCTGAGATGTCAGGGACCTCAGTCACATCTAGTTACTAATAGGATAGAGAAAGTTGAAACTTGGATGCCATTTTTTGTAGCTATAAGAATATGCAATAGTATTGATCTATTCATGTGGCCTAACTCAGGTAATGACAAGTGGAGTAGGACTTGGGACGAGGAAATATCCACAGAGAGACAAAACATCCTATTTATATAACCAATTATATCCTTCCATAATGATTGAATTTGGGGGCATGACCACCATATGTGAAGATAATCTGCATGCGAGGCATTGCATCTCCAGCAGTAATGCGGAACTGAACTGAACATTTTATGGAGTCTAGAAGGGATGAGATGCCATCTGTTAGCTAATTTGTACTGCATTTCAACCAAGTTGAGGCAATGTATTCCAGAATTTACATGTTTCAAACTACGAAGCCAGTCTGGATAATTGATATTAATTTGAAGGTCTTGTTCCCATTGTTTTATAGCTGGAATACTAACATTTGTATTCAAGACATTTATCAGGCTAGAACAGTGTGTAATCAGATTTTTGTTCAAGGGATTAATTAAAATCTCCTGGAACTTTCTAATGTCCTTCGATAGGTTTTTTACCCTATATTTGTTTAAAAAGACAATCAGTCGCATATATATAAATAGTTCAGTTACCGGAATCCCCATCTAAGCTCCCAATTCAACAAAACTTTTTAACTTATTATTTACTATCAGATCTTCTATTTTTATACCCCTATCTTTTCATTTAGTTAGGTGTAAATCTGATAAAGGACTATTTACATTCCAAAGTAGTGTTTGTATGTCTCTATTTCCATTTATATTAGATTCTATATCAAACCAGGATTCATTTATCACACTCTCTTTCACTGATAAAACGACATGTGCTAACAAACATGCTTTCTGTGTCTCAATGACCATAGGCATCCCAAGTCCTCCCTCATTCATGCTTCGTGCCAGAAGCTTTTGCCTTATTCTAGGTTTTCTATTTTTCTATATGAATCTACAAAATGTTGTTTGGATCATACTAAGCCAGATATTTGGAATTTTGGCAGGATATATATATATATATATATATATATATATATATATAATTAAATGTATCCTACCTATCCAGGATATTTCAGAATTTCTTGAATTCTTTAACTGGATATTCATCTGCTTCATTAATGGCAAAATGTTCAGCTTGAGGAGTCTCTGTGGATTTTTTGCAATTTTTATCCCTAGGTATGTTAGTTCTCGTTTTACCCAAGCGAAGACATATTTTCTCTTAATTTCTTCCTTCAGCTGTTGATTTAGATTTTTATCTAATATCAGAGTTTTATCCATATTCAACTTATAGTTTGAATAAATACTATATGTTTTGATCAATTTTAATAATTCTATCAATGAATCTGATGGATTTCCCAATGTTATTAATATGTCATCCACATATAATGATAACTTTAACTGGCGATGATTTGTCTCTATACCCTGTATATTAGGATTCGTCCTTATACCCATAGCTAATGACTCAATCGTGAGTAAATATAAAATGGGTGATAATGGGCATCCCTGTAAGACCCCATTATTTATTTCAAACCATTCAAATGATAGACCACTTCCAACTACTCTTGCTCTAGAGGTAACATAGAGGGTAATTATTGCATTGTATATCCAACCAGAGAAGCCGAAGGACCTAAGTGACGCCTCGAGAAAATCCCACCTGACCCTATCGAAGGCCTTCTCGGCATCCAACGACATGGCCAGTAAAGGGACACCTGAAGCCTGCACATGTTGCAGGATGTCTATGAGGCATCTCATGACACTAGCCGAGGATCTTCCCCTGACAAATCCCACCTGATCTGGATGTATCAAATCTGCCATAACCTCCTGCAATCTTTTTGCTATAGCTCTACCATAGATCTTTATGTCACCATTTATCAATGAGATGGGCTTATATGAGGTAACCTTATCTGGTGCCTTCCCTTGTTTAAGGATAGGAATCAAATTGGCATTTAACATTTCTTCGGGAATTTGTTTCCTGAGCACTATAGCATTATATGTATTTTAAAAATGGTCTAATAAATCTTCTTTAAAGGTTTTGAAGAATAGATTCGAATAGCCGTCAGGCTCAGAAGCACTGCCTATTTTCACTGACTCCACTACAGCGTGATCTCCTCTCTCATAGAAGAACGGAAACAGAACCTGGGAATTATGGACCTGTGAGTTTGACATCTGTAATGGGAAAACTCCTAGAAGGGATAATAAGGGACTATATTCAGGATTACAACACAAAAAATAAAATCATTAGCACAAAACAACATGGTTTTATGAAGAATAGACCATGCCAAACTGATCTTTTCAGCTTCTATGAGGAGGTAAGCAGCAACCTTGACAATGGCAAGGCAGTATATATAGTATATCTAGACTTTGCAAAGGTATTTGATACAGTGCCACCTAGAAGGCTGGTGTACAAAATAAGGAAATTTGGGCTAGGAGATAACCTTTGTAATTGGATACAAAACTGGCTGAAGGATAGGGAACAGTGTGTGGTTGTAAATAGAAAATTCTCCAGTACAGTTAAAGTGGAGAGTGGAGTACCTCAGGGTTCAGTATTAGGTCCGCTGCTTTTTAACATGTTTATAAATGACCTGGAAATAGATATAGAAAGCAAAATATCAATATTTGCAGATGATACTAAATTATGCAAGGTCATTAATTCAGAACAGGATATTTTCTCTCTACAGAGGGACTTACATACAATGTCAGATTGGGCAAACATATGGAATATGTGGGGAAGTGTAAAGTCATGCATTTGGGAGGAAACAATCTCATTGCTAGAGAAAGACCTGGGTATCCTTGTCAACTACAAACTTGGAAACAGTGACCAGTTTCAAACAGCAGTAGCAAAGGCAAACAAAATCCTGTCTTGCATAAAAAGAGGTATCGAAGAAAGAGTGGATAACATTATTTTGCCATTATACAAATCATTGGTAAGACCTCACCTTGAGTATGCAGTGCAATTTTGGGCACCGGTTCTGAAAAAGGTTATACTAGAACTAGAGAGGGTACAGAGAAGAGCAACAAAATTAATTAAGGGAATGGAGGACTTGACATATGAGGAACGACTAAACAAACTTGGTTTATTTACTCTAGAGAAAAGACGACTAAGAGGAGACCTTATCACATTGTACAAGTATATGAGAGGTCAATACAAGGATCACTGCGGTGAGCTATTTATTCCAAAGCCTGATCAAGTGACCAGGGGACACCCCTTGAGATTAGAGGAAAGGAGGTTTAAACTTCAGCAGAGGAAGGGGTTTTTTAAGGTCTGTTAAATTGTGGAATTCATTGCCCAGGGAGGTGGTTTTGGCAAATACAATGGATACATTTAAGAGAAGATTAGATACATTTCTTTCAAAAGGGAACATACAGAGTTATACTGTTTATCAGTAGGCTGATCAGGAAGGTCTGATAAAGACTAATTTTATTGGTAGCAGGAAAGCTGGGGTATGAGGCGAAGGTTGAACTTGATGGACTTGTGTCTTTTTTCAACCTAATTTACTAGGTTACTATGTTTAATATCGCTCGTTGAGTTTGAGAAAGTTGTTTAAATTGTTTATTAGAAAAAAAAGGTTTTCATATCTATATTATCCATTGGAAGATTATATAGACGTTTATAAAAATCTACAAAAATTGCACTTATCTTTTCCGGACACATCTGAACCCCCTGGTCTGTTGTAATTCTACAGATTTTAGATCTTTTCTTTTTCTCCCAAACCTTAGCAGATAAAAGTTCATCGGCTCTGTTCCCCTTATCAGGGCTCAAAGTTTCCACTCACCACTAGCCAATGGCGAATGAAAATTTAGCCCTGGCGAGTAGAAATTCAGCCCTGGTGGGTATGTTTTGGCATGCAGTGGCGAGTAACTTTTCAGGCCTGGCTAGTAGCAAAGGACTTAAAATTATAAGCCCTGTCCTCTAATAATACGATTTTGTTTTTAGGTATTCAAAATTCTTTTGTACTTGAGCTAATAACACTTCATTAATCTCATTTTTAATAGTTTCAATTTCATCTGCTCGTGCTGGGGTCAGCATATCTTTATTTAGACTACATTTCTGGAATTATTCTATATACAAATCAGAGAGAGGTGCCCCCTTTTTGTACATAATTAATCTCGACAATCTTTTGTGTATAAATTTAAAAATGTATTCTAGTTTCAATTCCAGTACTATAATCGCAGGGTAGCACCTCTGAATTATGAAATTATTCATATAAAAAATACCTAATACACATTATGTAAAAAAATCAAACTCTATTGCATAATTATACTATTGATGTTAGGTCTTACATTTTTCCCCTTTTCCTTTCCTTTACTTATATATTTATCTAAACATTTTTCCCTTATAAAATAAAATATTTAACTATATTTGAAATCAGTAATTATATACTCTATTCTCTCACACAGTGAGCAGATATACTCCCAGCTGTGAACCATTTAACAAAAAAAAAAAAAAATTCTACTTCTCTATACAGTTAATATTTACCCCTCTCAAATGAGATACAACACAGAGTGTAATATGCATACTATAGTGGAGATATAGCAATTGCACAGTTAATCCCAACAACCTTTGCGTATATATTTAAAAACATATTCTTTCTATTACATTACTGTGATCACAAACTAACATATATCTAATGTATATAACCAAAAAATTAACCCCTTTAGCTATATTTCATATAACTGAATACCTATTGCACGATTATAGTATAGATATTGAGTATTACATCTTTCTTCTTTCTTTTTTCTCTTTTTTCTTTCCTCTTTTCCTCCATCCTTTCCATTCTTTTACATGTATGTTTAACTTGGCATTTTTCCCTTATGAAATCAAATATTTAACTATAGTAAAGTAATTAATTATATGCCCTTGTTTTCCAGCAAAGTATGCAAAGATAATCCACGCCGTGGTCCATTGTATAAAAAATGTATTCCTTCATAATTTTGATATTTTCCCCTCTTAAATGAAACCCCGAGTGGAGTATTATTTGCAAACTATGGAAAAAAAAATACATTTGGGTCAGATGCCTTTCTGATGGTATTGCATGATGGCTAAGCATTTGCCTGTACTTTTCAGCATTAAGTAGACCATTAATTCAGACCAAATCTCCAACTCCATTTGCAGAAATGCAGCCCCAAACTTATTTCACTGTTTCCTGCAGACACTCATTCTTGTAATGCTCTCCAGCCCTTCAGCGAACAAACTGCCTTTTGCTACAGCCCAGATTTTGATTTATCAGCCCAGGGCACCAGCTGCCATTTTTTCTGCATTTCCTGTTTCTTTTTGCTTCTTTAAAAGAGCTTAGACAGCATATCTGGAAACCCCTGTCTGCCTTGAAAGTTCTGCCTGGGAGAGACCTTGCTGATGCAGTATAAATACCTTGTGTCTTGTTGCTGTGCTCAGTCTTGAGTATGACTTTTGACATTAAACTGTTTTCAGCAACCTCACCTTGCTAGCAGAGTTTGGCTGTTCCTTACCCAGTTTTATTCCTCCTACATAGCTGTTTCTGTTTCAGTTAATGAATGTGTTTCAACCCACATATTAAATTGATGATCATTACCACCTGTTTGGCGTAACTGTTTAATCATACACCGCATACAACGCAATGCGTTGTGTACCCCTCTGGGCTCAAAGGATTAAGTTGGGGTAACATAGCAATATAACACACGGTGGCTCTTCAGTTGAGGCAGAGTAGCAATATGCTGAGGGAACAAATAGAAAGTGGTGTTTGAGGCTTGCCCTCTGTAACATACAGCAAAACATCTCTCTCCCTTTAAGGAGAAAGGGCAGGAAGCAGGAAGTGGAGGAGTGACAGTTGAAAACAGACAGTTAGTGAGGTTGACTGAAGAGATGAAAAGAGTTAAATAAAAGAGTTGCTATTAAGTTTACCCTGAGTTTGTATTTTATGGAAACGTTATACCTTCGTTCTGAAACAGAGTGTATGGAGGGTTACAATTATCTGTGGGAGGTGAAACAGTGTGTTTGTGGGGTCATGATCCTGAGTGAGAGTGTGTGTGGACTGGGAGAAGTTACTGATATCCCCTACTTCAGGAGCAAGTGGCAGCTATATTTTTTTGTCAGTTGGATAGTGGTGGGCGGACTGGAGGGGGCAGGCCAACTCCCTGTATGATAAATATGCCCCCATTGAATCACCCAATGGGAGCAGTAAAGTCCCCATTGAATCACCCAATAGGAGTTGTCTCCTAATGAGACATAAATTATGTAATGAGGCATTCTGTTCAATGTGTGTTTGTTTTCTGAGGAGACAAATTATGTTCTGTGTGTGAGGTACCATAAATTATGCAATGAGGCTTATTCTTTTATATATATATAGATTAACATGTCTATTTTTGAAAGCATTCTTACTTTACAGAATTTTTTCACACCTGCCTAAGACTTTTGCACAGTACTGTACATGTTGCATTGTTTAAACCATTATGCTTTAGACTTGAAAAAGGGAACATTGCGCTCAAAAGCTTGTCCATATAATTGAATGTTAGCCTAATAAAAAGGTATTATTTACACACTACAATACTCATCCTACTCTTCTACACCACTTGACTAACACAGTATATATATATATAATTTATTTATTCTGTAACTAGAATTTAAATCTTTGAGTGCCCGAGGGATATCCACCATATTGCAAAGCTATGCATTGTATGTCCTTCTACAAATACAAGAAATAATAATATTGTGTTTCTATTTTTCTGAAATGTGGTTGCATCATATTAATAACAGAACCTTGGAGGCACAGTACGCAGACCTTAAATATGTGTGATTACTATTTTATTTCTGTTGCATAAAACATCAAACATTAAAAGCATCTTTTGCTAAATTCAACTGAAAATAAGCTTATATAAATGCTCCTTTAATTGCAAGATGTCTTTTGTAAGAAACAATTAAGCTAAATAAATGATGTGTAATGGTATCTTGTCTCATTAAATAGTTCATCGTCCTTAAAGTTATTCTGTAAACAAGGACGACTACAATCTCTGGTAAAAATTCATGTATATACTATGCTATAGATCAACATTAAAACTAACTTCATTACATTATTTAACAAGCATCAAATCATAACATACTATTGTTATTACATTTGGTTTGGATAATAAACATACTGATAGATGGTTTGGTGCACTTGTTTCCTCTAAATGTGCCTAAATGATCATTTGCATTATTCAAGTAAACCATTTGTTGCCAGGGCAACTGAAGGGCAAAGAAATGCAGAATACAGCTATTCAAAATGTTATTCATGATATAATATTTTATTTTTCTTGGGTTTTTTAGGATTCTTATTTTTTTTTAATTGGGCAATAAATATTAATACAGGTATGTTCTCAAATCCTTTAATTCCATAACATTTTATTCCCGTTAAAAAAGGGTAGCAAACCCTGGCCCTCAAGAGGCTTTTACACTAATATATATATATATATATATATATATATACATTATTTGAGTTTAGTGAGAAAAACACTATTCCCACATCACTAGTAATGTCATCCCACCCCATTAATGCATATTCACCAAAAGGATGCTACCATGATCACCTGTAACCTAAAGAATATCCAGTTCAGCATAAAACACCATAACAAGAAATAAATGTAAATAAAGTGGTAAAGCTGTGGAATTCTTTTCCTCGGGATGCAGTGCTTGCAGATACTGTAACTGCTTTCAAAAAAGCAATGGATACCTATTTACCCCAGAAGAATATTGTGAATTATGACAGATGGCTTCAATGCAGATAGGTTGTTGATCCAAGGAACTATTTGACTGCCATTTGAAGTCAGGAATGATTTTTTTTACCCACTTGGGGCTTAATTGAAAATCTCTTCAATGTTTTTTCTGCCTTGTCTGTGTCAACAGGGGTGTTTAGACATGGGCTGGACTTAATGAACGCATCTCTTTTTTTCAGCCTCACCAACTATGTTACTATGTCAAAGAAACAATACATGTACAAAGCATAAATACAAACATATATACGTCTGGATCAAAGTAGAGCAAGGAGTATGAATGCACTGTAACCCAACAAGTAGCTAAAGTCATTAAGATCCGTTTCTCCCACATAGTTCATATACAGATAGAAAGATGAGTAAGATGATTGATCTCAAGAGCAAACAATTTACCAATTAAGGCAGACAATAATAAATGCAAAATTACATTAGATCAGGCACCAAACACCAACATCAGCAACTACAATAGGTCAACACCGGACAAGTCCTTGTATTGCGTCATAACAAAAAAGGAATCCAAACCAATCAGGATAACAAATTTCCAGAACAATGGAAATGCCAATCAAGTGAACAAAATATAAGCAAAATATTCCAGCAGATCGAACCCAGTATCCAGTACAACATAAACTCATAAAAAGGAGACATATATTCGCACAGACCCTGACTGCTCAGAACATATATGATCATTCCAAGAGAAATATCCTATTGCTATGTCAACCCATGGCTGCTGATTCACTGTTAATCCAATACACACTGAGATTCATATCATCATTCAAAAAGGTTCATTGTCATAGATTAATGCATATCTCTTAGTGTGGTGGATCTTTCCTGTAATCACAGCCTGTCTTCATCTTTGACCATCACTTGTACCTGTCCATGACAATATAGCTCTTACATTATCCAACCCATTTAAGACATAGTAGAAGATCTTTTCTGACTGTTACCATATCAGTTTTTCTTCAGGGTGCTTTATCAAACCAGAGATCCACACTATTAGTTTTCTGGTTTTTATATCCATAAAAGTAGGGTCGATACATATTTCAGTAGGAATCCTAAGAACTATTTCAGCTGTTCTCATCCAGGAATCCACATATTAGAAGCATAGAAGCCTTACAAATTAATAATCACCACATCATTTTTAGGAACAGTTCATGGCTCAGTGGTAAAAATTAGTACAGGTACCCACAATCATAAGTGCATTGTTGAAATGTCACTATATAGGGACAACTAATAGTGCGTGTGGTCATAATAAGACAAGAATCCAGGCCAGTCATGGTAATCATATCCTTGGCAGGGTCAACAACTACATCATGTGAGATACTCATATAAAGACTACTCACATCTAGGCTTTCCAAACTGTATCCCTCAGGCACATGTGTACCACTGAAGGGCAGTGAGAGAAAGGTGGTTGCATCCTTTATCACAAATGGTAGCCCCTAGACACAATTCTGCTAGAAAAAAATCAACAAACTGGTTGTATCAAAGATACTCAATGCTTGTATAAATCTTTGTATCCCTATTAGAAACACCAAGCATGATTAGATGCTCAAGTAACTTAAAGTTAAATGTAAGGGTCACTTTCCAAATGCAAAAAAAGCAGTCACCATCACTGAGTTGCCTAAATAGGTTATGTACAGACTGAAATCCAGAATTAATATAGCTACAGCCTTACTCCCAGGAGGTAATAGAATCTGTTTATCCTGGGCAAGTGTTGGAATGGCTGATATCTGGGTTTTATACATATTATTGTGTCTTTCAGTCACTTGAGCCCTCACATCTCAGTCAGCAGACAAGAAAAAGTAATAATAGATGGCTATATATTAATGAGATGTATAATATATATATATATATATATATATATATATATATATATATATATATATATATATATATAAAGAGAGAGACAGACAGAAAGAGAGTGAGATCAAAAGGGAAACACACATGCTTAAGGTCTGGCTTTCTGCCTGGGTGAATGTGGAGTAGAATATGCAGTAGCATAGAGTCTCATGTACACTCAGGGCTTCAAAGTAAATTTTATTGATCCACGTTTTGGTCATACAATTAGAAAACATCTATAGATAGATAGATAGATATGGCAAAATAGCCATTAGTACAGCAAACACATCCTCAGGGCACTTCAAAAATATTAAGACCACACATAGAAAGCACCTCAAACTTCCCTCTTTTCTCAAACCGCACGAAATTCTCCATGAGGGGTTTGACTCAGTATGAGTAGTCCTAGTTATACAGATGCAATAGGACAAAAGCTGGAGGTTGGTATTTGTTGTTCTGTAGCTGCCAAGAAACAAGTAGTGATGGGTAAAAAAATCTAATTATTTGTCACAGAAAACCATCAACTTGCTGTCATTTCTGGGAATTTTCCAGTCTATAGAAACCTTCCCAAATTATCATCCCTTTTGTTAGGCCCCAAAAATTTCCCAAAGGAACTTAATCAGTTCCCAGGTCGAGATAATCACTATACTAGTGTAATGGGACAATTCTGGAAGATGGTATGTGCTGTTCTATGAATACCAATTCAGCGAGACAAGGTTAGAGATCAGAAGAATGAGTAGTTCTATGGCTACTGTGGAACAAGGCTGCTAGAGTTAGTATGTGTTGGTCTATGTCTACCAAGGGACTGAGAGTCCCAGCAGTGGGGATAAACATGAAACCAACCAGCTACTGCCAGAATACATCTACTATAATTCCCCATCAGGCTTTGTAGTCTAGTAAAAGGTGGAGGACTTCATGTTGCCTACTGCTGCAGCTGCCAGGCAGCACGGCAAGGTTAAGTAATCAAAATATATGGAACTATGGCTACTGTGGGAGAACACAGGGAAGGTTGGGGGTCAGTATGTGTTATTCTAAGGTTACTAATGAACAAAGCTGGGGTGGCTAGTGTGCAGAGGAAAAAACACACTTTTGTGGAAAGTAGTGTAGGAGGTGAAATGTGCCATTTTTCTCTTTTTGGGTGAAAATTTTCACCCATGTCTAGGGACAAAGTGAGCTGGGTATGTGTGGTTCTATGGCTACCGGTACAGTTGCACAAAGCTGATTGTCATCATATGTGTTTTTCTATGGCTACCATAAGACAAGGCTGGAGGACGTTTAGAATGTATTACTTGAGAGGGACAAGCCTGAGGGGTTAGCATGTGTAGTTCTATGGTTACAAATGCAATGGGACAATGCCAGAGGTATGTGTGGTTCTTGTGCAGTGGAACAAGGCTGGGGTTATAATTAGACAAAGCAGGAAAACTGTTCTTTTTGCTGGAATTCCCTCAGAAGGTGAAAGTTTCAGTTTTTCTTAATTATCTCTTTTTAAGAGAAAGTTTTCAGCCATCTCTAGTTAACATGTCATATGACATATTAGACAAAGCATCTTTTCACCATTTGTTAGTCCTTCAAAGGTTTGCTACATGGTCATTATGCCTTATCTATCTACTACTGTTTGCAATATCATCCAGACATTTCTTCAACAAGTTTTGGACTGTTTATTTTATATATATATATATATATATATATATATATATATATATATATATATATCTCAAACTACAAATAAAATGTAATAAAATTTATTAATTTTATACAAAATACATATATGGTCACAATTTCAGTCTCCAACTATGCTATGACCTTACATCAGATGTATACAATAAAGTACATTTAAAATTAAAAAATAATAAAATAACTTAAGCTCCGGAGCTAAAAGAATGTGCACATCTATGCAAAGTCTTATATTAATATTACTATTGAGGTTCAGATTGATAATATAAGGACCAGCTTAGCTGCATATTACAACACTGACTATATCAACATCATTAATATTAACAACATTATATAGACCTGCCCGCGACATATTAAAATCAACAGGAGTGAAAGGGTTAAAGTTGCACTTTACAACTTTGCCCTTAAGAAATGTGAAAACTGTGACAGTTACAATCTCAATGAAAAGATACAATTGAATGTTTATCAACATCTTCCATTATTAACACTATTGGCATTATACAGTTAGAAGAACCTTAATAGTAAAATTAATATAAGACTTTGCATAGATGTGCACATTCTTTTAGCTCCGGAGCGTAAGTTATTTTATTATTTTTTTAATTTTAAATGTACTTTATTGTATACATCTAATGTAAGGTAATAGCGTAGTTTGAGACTGAAATTGTGAACATATATGTATTTTGTATAAAATTAATACATTTTATTTATTCCTATAAGGTACCCTGTTAGCACTCTCCATTAGTTGTAGATTGGTATTTCTATTGTTAGGCTCTTTTCATTAACAGGTCTACGGATAGAAGCGCCACAGTGTGGATTATATATTTAATAGCCGACCAGTGTAAGCACAGGGCACCATGATCACAGATTGTTTGGGGAAATATATATATTATATACCGCAAACACTAACAAAAAAATTAGATTCGGCTTCTGCCTTAAGCAGCATTTTTCTACAACCCTCTGATCCAGTCCTCCTTCTGCATTCCCGTCCTTTGCAGCCTAGTCTGATTACTGGTGCTAACCCAGTCAGATTTTTTCTCCTCTACAGCTTGCTGATTTGAATTTGCCATTCCCTCTTTCCTCCGTCATTCCCCTGGACTGAATTCCTGTTGATGGCCCAGCCTGTACCACACTGCCTTCTTGCTGATTCATATTCATTTTATTATGTCTTTGTTACTCAGGACTGATCACACTGTTGCAGATCTAACACTCTTGATCTCTCTTGATAATCTGATTTTGGACCTTAGTCTGTGTGCCAGTTCTATCTCTCAGTTTCTCTCACCAACCTCAGCCTCTCTTGAGATTCCAGTGATTCTAATACATATGCTGTCTGGCAACCCAACCTTTTTCCAATGTCCCAGTATTAGTCACAGAACCACACTTCGTCTAATAACACATGCACTGTCTGAAACCCCAGCTTTGTGCTACTGTCCCACTTATACCCACATAATCACACATGCACTGTCTGGCACCCTAGCCTTGTTTTACTGTCTACTGGGGCCACAGACACAGATCACCGTCCCACTGGTAGTCACAGAGTCACACATAATGTTTGACCCCAGGCTTCTTCTACTGTTAACTACTCTACTTATCATACTACTACCCCACTGGTAGTCACAGAACCCCACATACATTGTCTGCCACATCAGGCTGCCTACTGGTAGCTACAGAACTACACATACACTGTGTGGCAACCTAGGGTTAATCCACTGTCCACTGGTACCCACAGATTCAGTCCACTGTTCCACTGGTAGTCACTAAACTACAAAAACAACACCCATGACTTGTTTCACTGTCCACTGGTAATCATAGAATCAGACCACTGTCCCACTGATATTCACCGAACCACACATACTGTGGTTGCTTTGCAGCAAAAAAAGATTCCTTTTGTCATTAAAATCTTGATAAGTGTCATTAATCCTTTGAGTGCCTGGGAGCAATGCTTTGAACACATTTCTGGTGACAGTAAAATGGTTAATCTTTTACCTTTATGTATACTGAGGGCTGTGGAGAAATGGAGTAGGCAAGAAAATGAGTTATGGGGTTTAGTTTAGGACATGCAATAGGAATTTCATGTGTAATTGGAGGTCAATGGGAGACATCTTATGAGGTGGGTGTATTTATGTAAGTGTGATATGATTAAGAGGAGACTGTCAGACATAAATAAATGACTGATAAAAGACAATAAGACTGACTGAGTCAGAGGTGAAATGGTGATATTGGTAGAGGTGTAGAAAAATGTTTGACAAACAGTGATGGTGCAGGGTGTGAAATCAATGGATGCTAGTGGAGCTTTTTTTTTTAGAGTACATAGGATGAGGATATGCATTACTCATCCCATTCACATTGGAGGTTGATGCCTCCGAAGTCGGGGTAGGGGCAGTTATTTCCCAATGCCCTGCTGGAGGTGGTACGCTGAGACCTTGTGGGTTCTTTTCCAAGAAATTCTCTAGAGCCCAAAGCCATTATGAGATTGGTGATAGAGAACTCTTGGCCATTATCCTCGCATTTAAAGAGTGGTGACATTTATTGGAGGGCATGAGAACCCCGGTGTTAATCCTTACAGACCGCAAAAATTTGACATATCTCTCAGAAGCAAAAAGGCTGTCCTCTCGCCAGGCTAGGTGGGCACTGTTCCTGTCTCGGTTTAATTTCATAGTGTCCTACCTGCCAGGTTCTAAGAACATTAGGGCAGATGCCCTGTCCAGGCAATTTGGTCCTGACATTGAGAGGGATGAAGACCCTGTACCTATCATTCAGCCTGATCGCATCCTGGCAACAGTGCGTACCAGTATCACTTCATCACTGGGGGAGGAAATTTTAGCATCTCAGGCAAGGGCACCTCCAGAAACCCCAGTTGGCAAGTGCTTTGTGGATGAGCCATTCTGTACCCGTCTGCTTGAGACTTACCACTCATCTAAGGCGGCTGGGCACATTGGGAGGGATCAGTTAATATGGTCTCTCTCACAAGTATTTTGGTGGCCCTCCCTTAGAGCCGATTGCTCCTCATATACTGCAGCCTGTGCCACCTGTGCTCATGCCAAGACCCCCAGACATCTCCCAGTGGGCTTACTCCATCCGGTGCCTAATGGTGAACGCCCGTGGTCCCACATATCCATCATTTCCTGGGAGAATTGCCTGTGTCTAGGGGATATACATTTATCCTGATGGTGGTTGACAGGTTCTCTAAGATGGCTCATTTCGTGCCACTCTCTGGTCTTCCTTCAGCCCAGGAATTGGCAGTAGTTTTTGCCAGAGAGGTGTTCCGCTTGCATGGGGTTCCCAGAGTGGTAGTGTCGGACCGAGGGACTCAGTTCGTGTCTAGATTCTGGAGGGCATTCTGTAGACAGATGGGCATACAATTGTCCTTCTCCTCTGCCTACCATCCCCAGACCAATGAGGCCGCTGAGCGTGCCAGTCAGGGACTGGAGCAGTTTCTGCTCTGCTTTGTGACTGATCATCATGACAATTGGGCTGACCTGTTGCCATGGGCGGAGTTTGCCAGGAATTGTGCAGTTAATTCATCGTCCGGGAGCTCCCCGTTCCTCATCAATTATGGGTTCCAGACATGTTTGCTCCCGGACACATTTCAGTCACAGCAGATTCCAGCTCTGGACGAGCATATTGAGCAGCTCTGCTCCACTTGGGCACAGGTTCAGAGGACCCTCAGCCTGTCATTCCAGTGACATCAGCGGCATGCCAACCGTAGAAGGCTTCCACGTTGGGGACAGGGTATGGCTCTCCTCCAGAAATCTCAAACTGCAAGTGCCATCCAACAAGTTGGCTCCCCGATTCATTGGTCCGTTCAAAGTCATCCACAAGGTTAACCCTGTTTCGTACGCACTGGAACTCCCAGCATCTATGCGCATTCACAGTGTGTTCCATGTGTCTCTATTGAAGCCCTTGGTATGCAACCGCTATACTACCGCTCCGGTGCTTCCTGGGCCGGTGGATGTTCAAGGCCAAGAGGAGTACGAAGTTCAGAGCATTATTGATTCTAGGAGGTTTAGAGGGAAAATGCAGTATTTGGTCCACTGGAAAGGCTATGGCCCTGAAGAGCGTTCTTGGGTCGACCAGAAGGACCTTCATGCCCCGAGGTTATTGCTCAATTTTCACTCTAAATATCTTTAGAAACCTAGACCCTCTACCAGGGGAGGGGGTCTTTGAGAGGGGGGAACTATCACGGTTCCCTTGCCCTCGCTGTCACTCTTTGCTGTGGTGCTCTTCCATTGGCAGAGCTTGTTTAGCCCACCCAGTGTGGCCTTCATATACTGGGCCTCTGGCACCTGTCAGGTGCCCTTTTGTAGTGTTCCCGTACCTGTGCATCCGTTGCTGTGTTCCTGCGTTCCTGTGTACCGATTCGGCCAGTCTGACTACTCTTGTTGTTCCTGCTCCATGATTGACCCGGCTTGGCTGACGTTCCTGCTCCGTAATTGACCTGGTTTGGCTGACACTCCTGCTCCATGATTGACCCGGCTTGGCTGATATTCCTGCTCCGTGACCTGATTCCTGTGTTCCTGCGAGATCCTGATTATATGTCGCCCGGCGACATTCTGAACTGTGTATGCAGTGCTGTACAGACTGATCACCCACTTAACCCTTGCAGAGCATCCACTACTGAGCCTGTCCGTGAACACTTGCAGTGCTTGTTGCTTCCGTTATCGAGCCTGTCCGTTAACACTTGCTGAGCTTGTTACCTCCGATACTGAGCCTGTCCGTTTACACTTGCAGATCTTGTTGCCTCCGCTACTGAGCCTGTCGTTTAACACTTGCTGAGCTTGTTGCCTCCGCTACCGAGCCTGTCCGTTAACACTTGCAGAGCAATCGTTGCCTCGTTAACTGTGCTTACACCTTACACCTTATGAGCGCAGAATAACAGTTGTTGGGTGGTTCCTCTAGCTCTTGCAGTGTTTGTCTCAGTTACAGCACTGTAAGGGTGTCATTGGCTCTGGTCCCATTCAGCTCTCGTAGTGTTGTGCCTCCGTTATCGCACCGGTAGAGTGCTATTGGCTGAAGTTCCATTTAGCTCTTGCAGTGTCTGTGACTCCGTTACCGCACCTACGGGGTGCTATTGGCTCTGGTCCCATTCGGCTCTTGCAGTGTTGTGACTCCATTCCTGCACCAGGAGGGTGCTAGTGGCTCTAGTTCCATTCAGCTCTTGCAATAATGTTGGGTCTCTCGCTGATCGCCTGTCCTTGGAGTGTTTCAGCTCTGCCTCACTGCTAAGGTGCTTCCCACCTCGCACCACTGCCTGGGCTGTTATTACCATCTACTGGGCGTTGGCTAAACACACCACAACAGAGACTGATTACTTGCATTGGACTTTAACTAGTGATGAGCGAGCACCCCAATGCTCGGGTGTTCGGGTGCTCTGACCGAGCACCCCCTGAGGCACGAGTGCTCGGCCGAGCACCCGAGCCCCATTGAAGTCAATGGGAGGACTCGAGCATTACACCAGGCACCCCCTGCTCTGATGAGGGGAGGGTGCCTGGTCCATAGGAAAAGGGCAGAAAAAGATGGAAACACTACAGAAATGGTTCAGGGACAGCATAGGGAGGATGTCTGGATGCATCTTTGGCCTCCAACATCGCTGCTGGGAACGATCTTTCGCCCGTAGTACGCCATTTTTACAGACTGACCATAAAACACACAAAAAGGAAAATAAAAACGACTTTAGGCGAAAAATTGTTACCAAACAATATTTGCTGTATATTTACTTGTATATCATCTGCAAATTATCCCAAAAATTTCCTTGATTTTCGGAAGTGAGGCCATGATTAAGAGGGAAACGTGCGCAGAGGCAAATTCTCCCAAAAATTTCCTTGATTTTCAGAACTGAGGCCATGATTAAGAGGGAAACGTGCACAGAGGCAAATTCTCCCAAAAATTTCCTTGATTTTATTGAACTGAGGCCATGAATAAGAGGGAAACGTGCCCTGAGCTGACCATCTAAAACATTATGGGTGAGGGTCTGCTGCAGAGCTGACCATCCTAAACATTATATGCGAAGGCCCGCTAGTGAGCTGACGCTATAAAACATTATATGAGAGGGCCCGCTAGAGAGCTGACCCAATAAAACATTATATGAGAAGGCCCGCTGGTGAGCTGACCTATATAAAAATTGTCAAACAGGGCCCGCTGGTGAGCTGGCCCTATATAAAAATTATATCACAGGGCCCGCTGGTGAGCTGGCCCTATATAAAAATTATATCCCAGGGCATATGGAAGAGGAGGAGGAGGATGAGAAGATTAAGAGTCAACCATATACCCGTTTTTTGGGTGGAAGGGGTGAATGGGAATACAGAGTATTCCCATCATTGTAAATAACATATATAAAGTGAGTTTATGTTCCCCCGGGGCTTTCCTCCAGTGGAGTGGAGAAGTCAGGGGAAATCCAGGCCTTGTTCACTTTTATAAGTGTCAACCTATCAGCATTGTCGGTGGAAAGGCGGATACGCTTATCTGTTATGATGCCACCAGCAGCACTAAATACCCGCTCAGACAGAACGCTGGCGGCAGGGCAGGCCAGCACCTCCAAGGCGTAGAGTGCCAGTTCATACCACGTGTCCAGCTTGGACACCCAGTAGTTGTAAGGCACAGAGGGATCATTGAGGACGCTGACACGGTCTGCTACGTACTCCTTCACCATCTTCCAAAACTTTTCCCTCCTTGTGACACTAGGCTGCGCATCAGGGTGAGGGTGCTGGCGGGGTGTCATGAAGGTGTCCCACGCCTTGGAGAGTGTTGCCCTGCCTTTCTCGGAACTGCTGTGTGCTCCCCTTTTCTCCCCTTCTCGGTTGGCCAAGGTAGCACGTACTCTGCCGCCAGCGTTGTCAGATGGAAAATTTTGGAGCAATTTTTCAACAAGAACCTTCTGGTATTGCAACATTTTGCTTGTCCTCTCCACCGGAGGAATGAGAGATGAGAAATTCTCTTTGTAGCGGGGGTCCAGAAGGGTGAACACCCAGTAATCCGTGTTGTCTAAAATGCGTACAACGCGTGGGTCACGGGAAAGGCAGCCTAACATAAAGTCAGCCATGTGTGCCAGAGTACCAACAGTCAAGATTTCGCTGTCCTCACCAGGAGGATGACTCTCAATATCCTCATCCTCTTCCTCCTCTTCTGCCCACCCACGCTGAAGAGATGGAACTAAAGTGCCATGACTACCCTCTGTAGCGGAGGCAACCGTGTCTTCCTCCTCCTCCTCCTCCTCCGCCTCCTCCAATTGTCGCTGAGAAGACGAAGTGAGGGTGCTCTGGCTATCACCTTGTGTAAGCTCTTCCTCCCCCATTTCCACCTCTTCCACATGCAAAGCGTCGGTTTTAATTGTGAGCAGCGAGCGTTTCAGTAGACACAGAAGTGGGATGGTTACACTGATAATAGCGTTATCGCCGCTCACCATCTGTGTCGATTCCTCAAAATTGCGTAAAACCTCGCAGAGGTCTGACATCCATTCCCACTCCTCACTTCTGATTACAGGAAGTTGAACGGAGAGGCGACGACCGTGTAACAGCTGGTACTCCACTACTGCCCTCTGCTGCTCACAAAGCCGGGCCAACATGTGGAAGGTGGAGTTCCAGCGCGTGCTCACGTCACACAGCAGCCGGTGAGCTGGCAATTGTAAGCGCTGCTGCAGCTTCAACAGGCCGGCTGAAGCTGTTGATGACTTACGGAAATGTGCACACACGCGGCGCACCTTGGTCAAGAGATCATGCACATTGGGGTAGGTTTTTAGAAATCGCTGCACCACTAAATTAAATACATGCGCTAGGCATGGTACGTGTGTGAGCTTGCCGAGCTCCAAAGCCGCCACCAAGTTACGCCCATTATCACACACAACCATGCCTGGTTGCAGGTTGAGTGGCGAGAGCCACTGCTCGGTCTGGTGACTAATCCCCTGCAACAGCTCTGAGGCCGTGTGCTGTTTGTCCCCAAGGCAGATCAGCTTCAGCACGGCCTGTTGACGCTTCCCCACTGCAGTGCTACACTGCTTCCAGCTACTGGCTGATGGGGGAGTGGCGCTGTGTGTAGAGAATTCGGAGGTGGAAACGGAGGAGGAGGAGCCAATAACGTAGGTGCTGGTGGAAACCCTGATGGAGGTAGGGCCCGCAATCCTCGGCGTGGGTAGCACCCGTGCCATCCCAGGGTCCGAGTCGCTCCCAGCCTCCACGACATTCACCCAGTGTGCCGTCAGGGAAATGTAGCGTCCCTGGCCACAAGCACTTGTCCATGTTCAGTCGTTAAGTGGACCTTCCCAGTAACTGCGTTGGTCAGGGCACGGGTGATGTTACGGGACACATGGTGGTGTAATGCGGGGATGGCACACCGGGAAAAGTAGTGGCGGCTGGGGACCGCGTACCGAGGGACAGCTGCTGCCATCAGGCTGCGGAAGGACTCAGTGTCCACAAGCCTAAATGGCAGCATTTCGATGGCCAGTAATTTGGAAAGGTGTGAGGTTAGTGCTATGGCCTGTGGGTGGGTGGCTGGGTACTTTCTCTTGCGCTCAAATGCCTGGGGTAACGACATTTGGACGCTGTGCTGGGACAGGGAAGTGGATGTGGTCGCTGATGGTGCTTCAGATGCTACAGGTGCAGGGCGGGAGGTATGCGGGCCTGCGCCTTCGACAGGCGATTGGCCGGCACCGAAAACAGGGGAAGAGGAGGCAGTGGTGTGGCCTGCAGACACAGATGGGCGATCCAGGCGTTCCTCCCACTTACTACGGTGCTTGGATGCCATGTGTCGGATCATGCTGGTGGTGGTGAGGTTTCTAGTGTTCATGCCTCGGCTCATTCTGGTGTGGCACAGGTTGCAAACTACAATTCTTTTGTCGTCCGCACTTTCCTTAAAAAAACGCCATACCGCGGAACACCTACCCCTTGGCAAGGTAGATTTACGCAAGGGGGTGCTCCGTGGAACATTTGCGGGCCGGTTTGGTGCGGTCCGCCTTCTTTCTGTAGCCACACCACTGCCTCTTCCAGCCTGTTGCGGTGCTGCAGATGGCTCACCCTCAGGACTGCTGACATCGCTCGGCTCTACACCTTCCCAGGTGGGGTCAGTCACCTCATCGTCCACCAAGTCCTCCTCCACTTCCTCACTCTGATCATCCTCCTCAAGTCTTGATCCCACCACATACTCAGTCATTGACAACTGTATAACATTCTCCTCAACAAGGTCTTGAGAAGGAAATAGTGGTTGATTTAATGGCAACTGTGTCTCATCATCATCATCATCATCCACTACTTCCTTTGACCTTAAATGCCGTTCACATCTGTCATCTTCTTGTGATTGGGTAGCCTCTAGAGGTTGTGAATCAGGGCACAAGATGTCATGTTCCTCTGCAAGCGTGCTTGGAGAGAGGGTCAAATGAAGGATTGGTGATGAGACGAGCTCCTCACTATATCCCAGTGTGGGATCACTTCTTTGACCAGACCGTGTATGGTGGGAGGAAGGATGATCAGAGTGAGGATTATGTTGACCAGACTCTTGGCTACTGAGAGTGGACTTGGTGGAAGACAGGGTGGTGCTTAACCGACTGGAAGCAGTATCAGCTGTCATCCAACCGACCACATGTTCGCAGTGGTCGGACCTCGAGAGTGATGTCCTGCGACGCCCTGTAAAATTACACATGAAGCTAGGTATGGTGGATGTCTTTCTTTCTTGTGCTCTGGCACCAGGCACAGTTTCTCCGCGTCCTGACCCGCGCCCTGAACTTTCAGGATCACGTCCACTTCCCCGTCCCTTTTTACCCGCCTTCTTCATCTTACACAGAATATGTGACTTTAATATTTGAGTTTGAAAACTTAACAGTATTTCTTATTATTCTGCAACTCTGCAGAGTACACAGAATAGGCTGCTAAACGGCGGTGAAACACACTGAATGGAATATGTGACTTTAATATTTGAGTTTGAAAACTTAACAGTATTTCTTATTATTCTGCAACTGTACAGAGTACACAGAATAGGCTGCTAAACGGCGGTGAAACACACTGAATGGAATATGTGACTTTGATATTTGAGTTTGAAAACTTAACAGTATTTCTTACTATTCTGCAACTCTGCAGAGTACACAGAATAGGCTGCTAAACGGCGGTGAAACACACTGAATGGAATATGTGACTTTAATATTTGAGGTTGAAAACTTAACAGTATTTCTTATTATTCTGCAACTGTACAGAGTACACAGAATAGGCTGCTAAACGGCGGTGAAACACACTGAATGGAATATGTGACTTTAATATTTGAGTTTGAAAACTTAACAGTATTTCTTATTATTCTGCAACTGTACAGAGTACACAGAATAGGCTGCTAAACGGCGGTGATACACACTGAATGGAATATGTGACTTTAATATTTGAGTTTGAAAACTTAACAGTATTTCTTATTATTCTGCAACTGTACAGAGTACACAGAATAGGCTGCTAAACGGCGGTGAAACACACTGAATGGAATATGTGACTTTAATATTTGAGTTTGAAAACTTAACAGTATTTCTTACTATTCTGCAACTCTGCAGAGTACACAGAATAGGCTGCTAAACGGCGGTGATACACACTGAATGGAATATGTGACTTTAATATTTGAGTTTGAAAACTTAACAGTATTTCTTATTATTCTGCAACTCTGCAGAGTACACAGAATAGGCTGCTAAACGGCGGTGAAACACACTGAATGGAATATGTGACTTTAATATTTGAGTTTGAAAACTTAACAGTATTTCTTATTATTCTGCAACTGTACAGAGTACACAGAATAGGCTGCTAAACGGCGGTGAAACACACTGAATGGAATATGTGACTTTGATATTTTAGTTTGAAGACTTAACAGTATTTCTTCCTATTCTGCAACTCTGCACAGTACACAGAATAGGCTGCTAAACTGCGGCGAAGCACACTGAATGGAATATGTGACTTTGATATTTTAGTTTGAAGACTTAACAGTATTTCTTCCTATTCTGCAACTGTGCAGAGTACACAGAATGTGCTGCTAAACTGCGGCGAAGCACACTGAATGGAATATGTGACTTTGATATTTTAGTTTGAAGACTTAACAGTATTTCTTCCTATTCTGCAACTCTGCACAGTACACAGAATGTGCTGCTAAACTGCGGCGACGCACACTGAATGGAATATGTGACTTTGATATTTTAGTTTGAAGACTTAACAGAATGTGCTCTAATCTGCAACTTTGCACACTAAACAGAATGTGCTCTAATCTGCAACTTTGCACACTAAACAGAATGTGCTCTAATCTGCAACTCTGCACACTAAACAGAATGTGCTCTAATCTGCAACTGTGCACACTAAACAGAATGTGCTCTAATCTGCAACTTTTCACACTAAACAGAATTTTTTTTTTTTTTTTTTTTTTTTTTTTTCCCCCACACAAAATAACCTGCTGCCCCCACACACAGTAGTCCTAAAAAGGACTTTTGGTTCTTTTTTTTCACAATTTTTTTTTTCCTCCCTACACTGCCTTTCCCTTCCTATCCTCAGCTCTCCCTGGCTCAGACTGAGCCGAACTCGATGGTCAGGTGCTATACAGCACCCGACCACGGGTTCTGGCCAGCCAAACAGTGTAATGCCAGCAGCCAACATGGCTGCTGGCATTACACCGATGTCAGAGCCTCCCTGCACGTTTATTGGCTGCGCAGCAGCCGCAAAACGTGCGGGGAGGAGACCCGAACATGGCGGGCGAGCACATGCGGTACTCGTACGAGTACCGCCATGTGCCGAGCAGAGCGATGCTCGAGCCGATCCGAGCATCGGCCGAGCATGCTCGCTCAACACTAACTTTAACCTTTATGCCACTACTGTTTCCAGTTATCTGCCAGTATTGCCCCAAGCCATATTGTGCCTGTAAAGACATCCATTATCCTTATCGATATACGTGTTATTACCTATTCTAGCCCCTAGGGGGCAGTATTCCTTGTTTTTGCTCAATAAAACTGTGTTTTATTTTAACCTCTGGTCTGAGTGTCTTAAAAACCATTACACTATGGGAATGCAGTAGCTTGAACAGGGCCAGCTTTAAGAGGAAGCAACTATTATTGGGGGATTCTATATTAAGAGGAGTGACTCTGGTGGATAGTCATGGTGGTGGCAAAGAAGTTAGATGTCTTCCTAGTGCTACAGCTCACAGAGATAGAAAACGCATTTTAAAAATTGTTAAGGAAGCAAGACAGAATGGAGAGTTGGATGTCATAGTCCATTTAGGGACAAATGATTTGGCTTGTAATAAGGTGAGTGTGGTAAAAGATGTTTTTAAGAAGCTATGTAAGGATCTGCAGCAAGTTGCTTCCACTGTATCTGTTTCAGAAGCTCTGCCAGTGTATAAGGAAGATGATGGTAGGATGCAGCGAATAAGAGATTTTACTTCATGGCTAGGGAAGTGGGGCCAAAAACGTGGATTTGGCTTTGTTTCTCACACCAAACCTACTTGGTATAACAAGGAATTGTACAAAAAGGATGGCTTGCATCTTTCTCAAAACGGAACAGAGGTTCTCAGCAAGCAATTCAGAAGTTTTGTTAACAGGTATTTAATCTAGTAGAGGGGGGCAATGGAATGATACAGGAGATAACCAATTTCCCCCCAGAGCATTGCACAGATCAATTTGATCAAGGTATGTCTGTGGCACATAGGTAAAAAATCAGTAGACTTCGAGCCATGTGTACAAATGCATGCAGTTTAGGGAATAAGATCCCTGAACTCATTGCAATAGTAACTAGAGAATATGTGGACTTAGTGGGAATTACTGAGACCTGGTACAATGATAAAAATGACTGGGATGTAGAAATACCGGGGTCCTTTCTATTCAGAAAAGACAGGAAAGGCAGAAAAGGAGGAGGGGTTGCCATTTATGTGAAAAATAGCTTAAGGGTCAATCTTATACAGGGTATGGAGGAGAACACAGAGACTGTTTGGATAACTTTAGAATATGGGAATAAGATGGTCACTGGTATAGGTGTGATCTATAGACCCACAGGACAAACAGAGGAGTTGGATCAACTGCTGGTCAAGGAAGTAACTAAGATGACTGTGAAAGGTGAGGTTATAATTATGGGGGACTTTAATCTTCCAGATGTGGACTGGAAAAACCAAGCAGCAGGTTCAGCCAGGAGTAGAGATATCATAAATTCTTTACAAGGATTAGCTCTTAGTCATTTAGTAGAAGAGCTGACTAGGAAGGAGGCCACACTAGATTTAATATTTACTAATGGAGACTTGGTATCAGATGTAGCTGTAGGAGAGTGTTTGGGCTCCAGTGATCATCATTCTGTGTGGTTTAATATAAAGACAGAGGCTGAGTTGCACCACACAAAAACAAAGGTTCTAGACTTTAGAAAGGCTGATTTTTCTAAAATGGAAACATTTTATGTCAGTCTTTAACAACTTGGAGATCTTTAGATGGAGTCCAGGAGAAATGGGATTATCTGAAATGTGTTTTACTAAACGCAACAGAACATTGCATTAGACATGTCAGCAAGGGTAAAAGAAAAAGAAAACCACTGTGGTAAATATAAGCAGATGCAGAAGGAAGAAGATAGGTATCAGTACAAAACTAGGCTGAAGGAGGCCATATGTATTATTAGATGTGCCAAAGCACACACAGAGGAAAAAATTGCCCAGTCAATAAAAAAAGAGGATAAAACATTTTTTAGATATATAAGTGAAAGGAGGAAAATGAAACAAGGAATAGTTAGACTGAAAACAAAAGATGGAAACTATGTAAATGAGAATAAAGGGCTAGCTGACTGTCTTACAGAGGAAGATGAAGGGAAGGGTCCTCTGTTAGAGAAAAGAAATGGCAAGACACGGGAAACATGCATGTTTACAGAGGAAGAAGTTCTACTTCAACTTTCTAAGGTAAAAACAGATAAATCAATGGGTCCAGATGGGATACACCCAAAGTTATTAAAATAACTTAAGTGTGTTCTGCAAAACCTTTAATAGAATTATTCAATCAGTCACTATTGACAGGAATAGTTCCAGAAGATTGGAAGGTAGCAAATGTAGTACCGCTTCACAAAAAAGGTAGCAGGGAAGAGTCTGGTAACTACAGACCAGTAAGTCTAACATCAGTAGTGGGAAAATTAATGGAGACTATGTTAAAGGAAAGAATTGTTGAATATTTGAATATGAATGGCTTGCACGATACCAAACAGCATGGGTTTACAGCAGGGAGATCTTGTCAAACTAACTTCACAGATTTTTTTGACTGGGTAACTAAAATAATAGATCAAGGGGGAGCAGTAGATAAAGCTTATATAGGTTTCATAAAGAATTTGACACTGTCCCTCACAGAAGACTCATAAATAAATTGCAGTGTTTGGGTCTAGATGCAAAAATAGTGAAATGGATAAGGCAATGGCTGAGTGACAGGAGACAGAAGGTGGTAGTCAATGGAGAATATTCGGAAGAAAGGAGTGTTACTAGTGGAGTACGTCAGGGATCTGTACTGGGGTCCATTATTTTTAATATTTTTATTAGTGATATTGCAAAAGGTCTTCAAGAAAAGGTATGCCTTTTTGCAGATGATACAAAGATCTGCAATAGGGTAGACATTCCAGGGGGAATAAGCCAAATGGCGAATGATTTGGGTAGGTTGGAGGAATGGACGAGAGTGTGACAGATGCAGTTTAACACTGATAAATGTAAAATAATGCACTTGGGACATAAAAATCCAAAGGAAAAATATACTATTAATTGTACTGTGCTGTCAGAGACAACAGAGGAAAGGGATTTGGGCGTAATTATTTCTAATGACTTAAAGGTAAGCAGGCAATGTAATAAAGCGGTGCGGAATGCAAGCAGGGCACTGGGTTGTATAGCTAGGGGCATTAGTAGCAGGAAAAAGGGAAGTAGTCATGCCACTCTACAGATCTCTAGTTAGACCTCACCTAGAGTATTGTGTACAATACTGGAGACCCCATTTCCAGTAGGATATTGATACTCTAGAGAAAATTCAAAGAAGGGCTACTAAAATGGTGACTGGTCTACAGGAAGAGAAATATCTGGATAGACTAAATGATCTGAATATGCATAGCTTGGATGAGAGAAGAGAGAGAGGGGATATGATAGAAACATTCAAATACATGAAGTGATTCAACAAAGTACAGCATGGAAGTATATTTCAAAGGAATAAAAATGTTAGGACAAGAGGCCATAGTCTAAAACTAGAGGGACACAGGTTTAGACGTAATGTAAGAAAGTTTTACTTCACTGAGACGGTAGTAGATAAGTGGAATAGCCTACCAGCAGAAGTGGTAGAAATTAATACAGTGACAGAATTTAAGCATGCATGGGATACGCATAAGGCGGTCCTTAACGTAAGAAAAGACCAAGGACCAAAAAAGGTTTGAGCTTATTTTTTTTTTTTTTACAGTAGGAAAATGGGCAAACTAGATGGGCCAAATGGTTCTTATCTGCAGTCAAATTCTATGTTTCTATGTAACCAATCGGAACAGGGCCTACCTGCCCAGTAACACAATGCATGAAAAATCTTTTGACACTATGCTACTGTGCAGGGAGACACCTATTGGTCGACTCTGTTATTTCCAATCGACACAGCCTCAGCTGTGTCGACCTAATTCCCATTAGAAGCTAGGCGACCAATCCCTTGGGCGCCTACTTTTTCCATACAAAGTCTATGGGAGACTTGTAAAAGCATCTCCCAGGAGATGGCCAATCAGCAGTTGGCCTCCGTTTGAAAACTGGTTTTCCCGTATTTTTTCCAGTGGCCAAGTTAGGCCACAAATCCCAGTTCTCTTTAGAAGAAGCCATGGTGCAGGTCTGAGAAGGTCTTTCAGTAACGGCCTACGGTCCATTACAAATACATCCACTGATGATTTCAACACTTTTGATGCGTTAAGGGACTTTGCACCAAAAAAAAACTGGGTGCAGATTTTGACACATTAAAGTGGGTCCCTTAACATGTCTTAGGGCTAACACATGGAATTGAATAGCATATTTCAGTGTTTTGTTGTGTGACAATGGGTGAAAACACCTGCAATATTATTGCCTGAGGTGGGTTTTTAGCCGGTATTTCTTCATAGCACAGGTAATTGAAATGCTTACACTGAAAGAAATGTGGTTAGCTGCATTATTTTTTGTTATGGTCTCAGAGGGAATTGAATTGAAGTCATAGTATTTTAACTGCTCAATAACTTCTGATTGAAATGAGGGTGTCGCACTTAGGGATGGGTGAAACTTTCCGCCTCAAACTGAAATCGGCTAAAAATGGCACTTTCCGAATGGCGAAAAATTGCCTGTGAAAAGTGCCGATCTTCCGCTTTTTTCAGCTTTTTTCGCCAATTGAAATCAATGGGAACATAGAAGTTACACTTAACACATTACAAATAATATTTTATTTCCCAAAGGCACAGTATAAAAGGGGTGGGGTGTGGGGAAAGAATCAGTTGAACAGGGGATGATTTTTGGGGGGTTTTTTACTGGGATTGGGGGACACAATAAAAAAGAAATCCTAAATAAAATAAAATAAAAGAAAAAACATAAGACATGGTATAAATGGGCCTGAAGAGGGTGCCTGCATTGGTGAATGAATGAATCATTTGAACAGGGGATTTGTTTTGGGGGGATTTCTTGACTGCTATTGGGGGGACAGTTAATAGAAATATAAATCAATAAAATAAGACATTTGTGTTTAAAGTGACAGAGACAGGAACCCCCTGCCATAAGCTGCCACTGCGGTGGACTGATACCTAACTTGATAGAGTATTTTGTAGAGGATGATTTGTTTGATTTGTTGTTAGAAGCCTTTGTAGTATTTAGACTTATTAGAGGCCCAAGCCCTGAAGAAACATTGATTTGTAGGACTTAAGCTTGTTTGGCACAAGCCCTAAGGAAACATTGATTTTAAGGCTTGTTAGAAACAAACCTCCAAAAAACAGTTTATTTTTGTAGGACTAGTTTTGTATTTATTTATTTAAAAAAAAACACAAGCCCTGAGAAAAAAATAAAAATGCCCTACTGGAGGGGCGTGGCCTGGCCGCCATCAGTGTCGGACGCAAGGTGGAGAGGCTCCGATATACTGCAGCCTAATCCAATGCAATCTGGCGGCTTGGGCCGATTCTACTTGGGCTGCCTTGTGTTTTTGTGTTCCCCTGCTGCTGCGCTGCTTGACAGCCTCTTCATCTCCGTTTTCGGCTGCTTGTGCGGCTTCATACACGGGTGGGCCTGCGGCCACGGCCTTGCCTGTCGCTTCCGCCCGGCGGGGCGCTGAATATCAGAGGAGGACGGCGCATGCATCGGAGGGATCGTCCTGACTGGGGCCGCTTACTGATACCTACCGATACGGCTGGCGGATCCTTCACTGGTTGGAACTTTCACCTTTCATACAGCAGTGGAGAGGATTGGCGTGCAGGGCCTGCTGATGCTACCTGATACTACCCCTGAAGGTGTGTGCTCTGTGTGTCTGACCAGGGTCTGGGACCTGGCGTGTGGATAACCCTGCTACTTCATCTGACTCCCCTGAGTATAGATTGGCCCAGCCACAGCCCCTTTCTTCTTAGCACACCCTCCGTTTATTATTTTTAATCCCAGTGTCCCCTTCCCTGTCATTAGCTTGGTCAGCTGCCCCTGTACAGCTGACCCCTCTGGGGAGCTCCTCTACTTACAAAGCACATTTTCTATCCAGTCTTGGACTGTAGAACCCCCTGTTTGTTACCATTCCTGTATTTGTTCCCCCTGTTGCCCCATGTATGATTGAGGAAACAGCTGGAGGGCCTCCCAGTGCTGTGCTGTTCCCTGGATATGAACCACACTTTTCAACTCTGTTCATCAGCTGACCATTTCCATTATATGGAAGTGTATTACAATACTCTGTTTGGATATTGGCTACTGCGGCCCTTACACTGCTGGCTCCCCAGTTTGTCTCATCTCCTTTATATGTTTCTCCTGCTCTCCCATGTATGATTCAACATTACAAATGTTCGGAGTGAGAAGGAATATGTATGTCATTTGAATTTTGGGCGATCCTGTCTGCACCTACCTGTCTCAGCGATTGATGTCCACCCTGTGCTAGCCCTGAGATCCACTAATTTGGCCTGCGCTTCTCTTCTCACCTCCAGTATGGTTAAAAAGTCATCAGAATATAGGAAGAAGTTAAGTAAATTTGATAGGAGAGCTATGGCGGCGGAGGAGGTTGCAGCCATGTTGGAGGCCCCTTCCGTGGCTGCCTCGCCAGCTCAGTCTTCGGCCTCTGAGGAAGATGGCGCGAAATCCCAATTTGCGGAAATAATGTCTGCAATTGCTACTTGTCAGGCAGTTTTGACCAACAAGATTGATACTGTTCAGGTGGAAATAAATCTCCTACGAGCAGACCAACAGAACATGCGTGAAAGTATTACTGACGTTCGTCAACGCATATCCACTGTGGAGGACACACTTCCCCCCATGGTTAACACTGTGGAGGAATTGAGAAACCAGGTACGATCCCTGCAATCTAAAGTGGATGATCTTGAAAATAGGTCAAGGCGCAGTAATATCCGCATACTCGGGATGCTGGAGGGCCGCGAAGGTCATGCTCCTGAGCAATATATGGAAACATGGATTAAGGAATATGTTGGCGCGGAGGGCCTCTCACCAACCTTTACTGTTGAAAGGGCACATCGTATACCGGTGGGCCCCAGACCTCCTGGATCTCCCCCTCGACAGCTGATTATCAAACTTCTGAATTATAGGGATCGAGATACCATTCTTCGCATGACCAGAATGAAAGATCAAATTCTCTTTGAGAATCAACGTATTTCCTTTTATCCGGATTTCTCAGCTGATGTCCAGCGTCAGAGGCGTAGATTTCAGGAGGTGAAGCACAGGCTTCGAGAGAAGAATATTTCATACTCGATGTTGTTCCCGGCTCGCTTGAGAGTAATTCATGAAGGAAATACCATCTTCTTCACGTCAGAGTCGGAGGCTGGAGAATGGGTGGATGCTCATTAATATGATTCCCTGATTCACTATCTTACAGCACCGTTGCTATGGTTCTCACTTTTCTGAGACTTTGGTCCCTCGTCCTCGCTGCTCCGTATGGTCCCTCGGGCAGCTTATAGTCATTGCCCGCAGCGTGCGAACTTTGTATTCATGTTTAGTGGACGATGAACATTCGTGTCATTGGGATCCCTGGCTCTTGTCCCATGATGCACCACTTTGGAATTCCAGCTATAACAAGAAAGTTGGGGGGAGGGTTCATCTTGCTGTATCACTGTACTATTGCTTAAATATCTTTCATCCTATTATATGTTTGGGCATATACGTTTGTCTTATGGTGCGGGGGGAGGGGGTGGGGTAGCCCCCCTTTTTTTTTTCTTTTTTTTTTTCCTTCCCCCTTCTGATTTGAGGCTATTGAGGGATCGGGTTCTCCTGCGCGCCTTGGGCGGTTATTGGATGCCTTCTGGCTGAGCCTTGGCACGCTTTCCTTCGCGTGCCTCAAATTACTTTGACTGTTTTGGGATGCTTCCGCTCCGCCTGGGGTGCGCTGGAGGGGCACGAATGAACGGGTATTGGGCTGGTAGACTAAATATGATTTCTTTTACTGTTAAGTTTGATACTGTTATTGATAACGTATACTTGTTTATTTTAGAGAATATTCATATGTTTTGGGCTGGGGCCGTGGGTCTGGAATCCGATATGTTATTTTTGGGCTGTCTCCGCCTCTCACGTTTTGGGCTGGGATCGGTTGCTCTGGAGGCCTTTCTATCTCTGGCATTTGGGCCATTGGGGCTGTCGGAGTCCACCTGCTTGCTGCCGTATTTGCCTTGCCCGGGGGGTGCTGAGGCGGAGGGGGTGGATGGGGGTGGGAATGGGGAACTGATGGGGACCATATCATTGTTTTATGGGTGTTGCTGTGCTCTAGGGGATACTATGGTGGTGTACTGCATATGTGTGTAAGTCCTTTTTTCCTGATATGCTGTGACAGTACACCGCTTGATCGCTAAATACTGTTGTTATGCGGGGCGGGTGGAGTGGATGGGCTCGCTTGCATTGTGTTGCTCACTGTTTATTATGTTCATTTGGGTTGGGAGGGAGGGCAGGGGATGGTGTTTTGGCTGCCAGGCCGCGGGTTTAGGTTGGTTTTGGGAAGAGATCTCTGTCAGGTTGGGGGAGATAGAGATAGGGTGGGATGTTTGGATAGGGATAAGAGTTCTTGGGTTCCTCTCTCCTCTGTACCGGGCGCTCCCTGTCCCCGGTGTGCTTGACCATGCGGGTGGGGCAGTAACTTGAAGTTTCTGTAATGACAGCGATTAACTGTAGGTTCCTATTGTGGAACGTACGAGGTTTGAATGATGCAGTAAAACGTTCTCTTGTTCTGAATCACATTAGAAAGCAATCTCCAGGGGTGGTTATGTTGCAGGAGACTCATCTGGCTTCGAGTAGGGTTTTGTCTCTCCGGAGGTCGTGGATTCAGAATCACTATCATGCCACATATTCAACATACGCCAGAGGAGTTTCCATTCTCATTACCAAACAGGTGTCTTTTGAATTTATAGACCTTAAATCGGGCCCCCAGGGACGTTACCTTTTTTTGACATGCAAATTGCAGGGAGCTCTGTTTGTCCTAATCAATATCTATATACCACCACCTTTTGACCCATCTGCCCTCAGGGATGCACTTCTGTATATATCTGATAAACCACAACATTTTATTGTCTGTATGGGTGACTTTAATATTGCTACTGATTCTAGATTGGATCGGTTGGGAGGAGGAGCTGTTGATTCCAAGGTACATAGACGCACCTTTGTCAATCTCATAGATGATCTGGGATTTGTTGATGTTTGGAGGGCTCTACATCCGCAGACCAGGGAATATTCATGTCACTCAGCTACTTACAAAACATTATCTAGAATTGACTATGTGTTTGTTAATCAACTAGTCTTGAATTTGGTAGCGGAATGTATCTTTCTAACTAGGGTGGCTTCTGACCACTCCCCTCTTTCTTTGCTAATACAGCGGGATTGGAGCCCTAAGTGTGGCATATGGAGGCTAAACCCTGTTTGGTTGCATGATTCCCAGTTGGTGGCCCAGCATAGGGACACCCTAAACGAGTATTTTGTTAACAATGTTGACACTGCAGCTCAGGGCATTGTTTGGGAGGCAGCTAAGGCGTCCGCAAGGGGATCTCTGATCTCGCTTATATCTATGAAAAACAGGTCAGGGTCTAGAGAGGTCGCGGATCTAGAGGCGGAGGCTGCTGAGGCCGAACAACAATTTGTGGAAAAAAAAGACTCAGCATCTTATGCTAAATTTGTTTCTTGCTCCTTACGATATTCCATGAAATTGTCGGATTTAAGCGCTCGCCGTATATTTTATCTGAAACAAAACATATTTGAAAATGGAGATAAAGCTGGTAAATTAATGGCTCATCTTGTTTCTCAAAGCAGGGAAAATTCGTCGGTTTCCTCTCTTCGGGGCCCTGGGGGGGAGCTTCTCCTTGATCCCCAAATGATTAATTCGCAATTTTGATGCTTTTATTCTCGTCTTCATGAATCCCGACTGGCCTGTTCTGATTCTCAGATCTCCTGTTTTGTTGACCGGTGTGGCCTTCCACAGCTCTCTTTTGAGCACAAACAAATGCTTGATGCTCCCATTCTTCTGAGGGAGGTGGTGGAGGCTGTACGTGGTTTGCCGTCGGGTAAGGCATCTGGGGTGGATGGTCTTCCTGCTGAATGGTATAAGACATTTGTGGATGTTTTGGCCCCACATTTGCTGAACACTTTCTACGCTGCTATAGATGATGGCTACCTTCCTGATTCTATGAACGATGCTTCTATTATTGTCTTGCCTAAGCCTGGGAAAGATCCGGAGATTTGCGATTCTTACAGGCCCATCTCTCTGTTGACTACTGACGCTAAAATTGTGGTGAAGATTTTGGCTACTAGATTGAATGCGGTGCTGGATACGATCATTCATGAAGATCAAACTGGCTTCATGCCGGGGAAATCGACGTCCCATAACCTCAGACGATTGTTTCTGCACCTGCAACTTACACATGACACCTGTGGATCTAGGGTGATTGCTTCTCTGGATGCCTCTAAGGCATTTGACTCTGTTGAGTGGCCTTATCTTTGGCATGTGCTCAGGGGTTTTGGATTTGGCCCTTCTTTTATTACCTGGATACGTATTCTATATTGTAAGCCCAGGGCTTCTGTGGTGATGGGAGGTATGAGCTCGCAGTTTTTCTCTTTGCAACGTGGTACTAGACAGGGGTGCCCGCTCTTGCCGGGATTATTTGCCTTGGCCTTAGAGCCTCTGGCTGTTCTTATCCATGCAAATCCCTTGATTAAAGGGTTGAGGGTAAAGGATAGAGAGGAAAAGATTGCCCTACATGCTGATGATGTTTTGCTTTTCTTGGAAGATGATGGATGCTCTCTGGAGACCACTTTGAGGTTGGTGGACGACTTTGGTTCATATTCTGGATTCCAAATTAATTGGGCTAAATCCTCTTTGCTTCCGATCGATGGTAGACCAAACGGGTCTGCTGCGCCCTCAGCCCCATTTGGGTATGTGGAAGAATGTACGTATTTGGGGATAGGGTGACGGTGGCGTTGGATTCCTTTTTGGAGTTGAATTTGTTACCCAATATTCAGTATTTTCATGATAAAACAACTGCATGGCTCTCCTTGCCCCCGAATGTCATTGGTTGGTCTAATCTTATTAAAATGATCTTTCTGCCTACATTTTTGTATATTTTTCAAAATACGCCAATTCCCATACCTAAAAAATATTTTCGACAATTAGACAAAATTATTACACGCTTTTTGTGGCGGGGGGGAAAGGCTAGAGTCAGACTAACTACACTCATGAGACCTAAACGCGAGGGGGGAATTGCGTTACCTAATTTTTATAGATATTATTTAGCGGCACAATGTCGATATGCATTAGATTTTGTTTCCTCCCGCCCTCGCTATCAGACTACCAAGGTGGATGCCTTATTGCTGCACCCCACATATACCTTATCTCAGTTCTTGCACAGTGGCCCTGCGGTTTTTGTGACTCGACTCTCACTAATACTGGCTCTTTACAAGGCATGGGAGGAATTGAAGGGGATGTTGAGATATAATTCCATGGACCCGGATACGCCTTTGTGGGGTACTGCGGGGTTAAGTCACTTATCTAATACTGATTGCGGCCCCATATGGACCAGGTATGGTGTTACTCGCCTCGGACAACTCTATCACGATAATCAGTTGAAATCTTTTTTGCAATTGCATGAAGAATTCCATATACCGCATACCTTCTTTTATTCCTATTTATGTATCAGGCACGCTCTACGTGCTCAATGGGGGGATCGGACTCCGGTGGTTTCTAGGTTTTCGCTGCTCACTAGGATGAAATTTCTTGAGCCTCCGAGACCTATATCCTTTATCTATTGTTGGATAGATTACTATGTAGATAGTGGGGAGCTCCCTTCTCGGGCCAAGTGGGAATTGGACCCGGGCCAATTGGAAGATTGGGAGTGGGATATGGCTAAGGCGGGTCCTACAACGGTGGCGACGTCGACTAGGCACCAAATGATACAGCTGAATATTCTGCACCGTATCTATTATACGCCGGTTAGACTGTGTAGAATGGGTAATTCCAGATCTGATTCTTGTCCTCGATGCCCTGATATTCGGGGTACATATTTTCATTTGATCTGGGGATGTCCTGGGGTTGTGAAATTCTGGCATGCAGTCATGCGTATTGTGGCCCAGGTGTTGGAGAGGCCTATCCCGGTGACACCGAAGATATGTCTCTTATCTATTTTCCCTGATGAAATTGAGGGTGCTGCTGACAAAATTTTGTTGAGTGAGCTCCTGGTAATGGCGAGAAAGGTGGTGGCCTTGAATTGGTTGTCAGACAGAGTTCCCATCAGCAGGGCATGGATAAATTTGGTTTCGCAGTGTGTCCCACAATATAGATTAGTTTATCTACACCGGGGTAATCCGAGCAAGTTTGATAAGATTTGGGGAAAATGGCAGCTATGGTGGACAGACAGAGCGAATGATAATGAGGCACTTGATGACGGGCTGGTTACCTGTGATGGTTGAATCAGGCTTTTTCGTTTGGATTTTTGGTTGCTTGTGACGTGTGGTTGCTGTGTGTGGGCTGGGGGGGGGCGCCGCGAGTATGGGGGAGAGAGGACTTGGGGAAGGGGGGGTTTAGTTGTTGAGAGTAGTGGGGGTTAGACTAGTAATAACATTAAAAACCTCAGGTTGTTTCTGTATTTACTACTCATGTAACTGTGATTTTTTTTTCCATGCCATGAGCACCTTTTTGTTTTTGATATGTTTGCATAATCTTTTTGTATTTGTTTGTACCTGTGATATATATGGAACAATCTGATAATAAAATATACTTTAAAAAAAAAAAATGCCCTACTGACCTAATGCCAGCGGGTCATGTTGACCAGTGGCCACTGTCAAATGTCCTCCATAGTCCTGAGTTGCAACTGCTGTTCATACTGCTGCTGCTGAGTTGTTTAAGCAGCAAGATGATTAGGCAGCTGAAAGGGAATGGGATCAACAATATCAGTAACATGGAAGATGGATGATGAAGGTTCCATTTGCCATGAATGGCTCCAGTGATGTGCCTGAGGCAGTAGCAGCAGAATAAGTGGAGAAAAGAACAAGGTGGCCATTAACCCCTTATGGACCATCGACATGCCAGGACCGTCATGGCGGTCCGGCACTTAAGGACCAGTGACGGTCCTTGTACGTCATGGAGTTCAGGGCTCCCAGTGCAGCTGCATGCCCCTCTGGAAGCCCTGAACCGGAAGTGAGAAAAAAAAAAGCCCCCTGGTCCTCAAGTGCCTGCCGTGCCTGCGCACACTGATCCTTAAGGGGTTAAATCTTCTCCACCTGCCTCTCCTCCAAAATCATCATGGGTGTGTTGTTATTAGAATATATTTTTTCTCTTGAGAGCAAGATCAGTGGGTCTCCTCAGCAACTGCAATAACTGCAATGTGCACAGTATGTGTGGCAAATAACATCTGGGGGCACAACTGTATCCAAACACCATGACACCCGAAACCAAGTACTGCTGCTGACACTGTACCCCTTGTCCAGACCCCGCTAAGGACACATGACACCTTGCTGACAGTTTAATAGTAATGATGAACTCTGCCTGCCAGAATCCTAGCTTATTCTGCAGGATGGAATCTCCTCAGATGCCACCTGATGACCTGGTATCGATTCTCCTCCACCACACTGACATGTGTGGTCAGTGCACCACACAGTGTGCAATGGGTATAGATGAACTGTCATATACTAACATTAACAGAGTGGCTATCATTTGGTGGGGGAGGTAAAGATGAATGAGATAGATTGGCAGAAGATGTATTTACCCTAGGTGATGGTGATGGCGAGCTAGTTGTTTCGCTCATCATGGAACTTCCATTGTCTGTCTGGGTTTCTTTATTCTTCCTCCTCTTTGATCTCCGCCTTTCTGGAGAGTCAGGGGGTACAGTAACAGCGGTGCTAGATTTCTGTAATGGGTGTTTGGCTGTAACATGTTTGGAGTAAATGTCATGGTGTCTGTGTTTCATGTGTGTTATCAGGGCAGTTGTGTCAAGGTGTGTTCCCTCCTTTCCCCTTCACACTAACTTGTCACAAATTTTGCACTATACCATAGTTGATGATGACTGCACTGTGCCTGCCGGAAGAGAATAATTGTCCCACACCCATGACATCTGGGGGTAGGGATAGGGAACAGGTGGAGAAGAATGGCCTCTTTCTTCTTGTCCTCCACATTCCCCTTCACTTTCTGTGGCAGCGGATAATGTTGCTGCTGTTGCTGATACTGCCTCAGATTTAGCACTGCATCTAGGACCAGGAGTATTGTTGTCGCTGGCAAGTGGAACCTGTGCTAGTCCCGCATTACTTGTTGACCTCATTCCCACTGTGTGTGGCCCACTAGCCTGCTCCTCAGCACCCCGCTGCCATTTCATCTCAGCAGCAGCAGAAGTTAGAGCAGTTGCAATTTCCACTAATTTCAAAAGCTGCCTGCTAGTGGTGGTGGTGATGCCCATCCTCATCCCTGTCTCCCATTCCTTCTCAGTTTCTGATAAAAAGACCATGAATGTTTCTTCCACCCCAGCTTCTCCAACACCACCTCCACCACTATTCCCTACGTGCTGCTGCTCTGTTCCAGACATCTTGCAGGTTCTGCACTGGCAGCAGGTTCAGTATTAGCAGCAGGTTCAGCACTGGCAGCAGGTTCAGTACTAGAAACAGGTACAACTCTAGTGGCTGTAGAATCAGAAATGGTGGCACTGGCAGCAGGGACAGCACATCTGACAAAAGGTACAACACCAGTGGCTGCAGGATCAGAAATGGTGGCACTGGCAGCAGGGGCAGCACGTCTGGCAACAGGTACAACCCTATTGGTTGCAGGATCAGAAATGGTGGCACTGGCAACAGGGGGAGCACGTCTTGCAGCAGGCACAGGCAGCTGACCTGTCCTGCTCTCACTAATACTACCCTTTTCTCCCTCCCTTCCCTTCTCATTCCCTTTTCTCCCTCCCTTCCCATTAAATTCCCCAAGAACCCTTGGGGTGATTTAGGGGGACTGTACAGCATTGATACAGTAGTGGTCCCTTCCTCCTCAGACTCAGTGGACACATAATGGTCCTTCCAGGTCCTCCACTGATTATTTTTTACCCTGCTCATAGTGATAGAAGTCACTATGAGTCTGTCCTGCCTCACTTTTTGTAAAATATCACAAGAAAACAGCACAGCACAGCACGTCTATCTTGCTCTGTAACTGCTTTTATTGTATCTGCCTTCAGTGAAGGCAGAAGTGCGAAAACAATGTAAATCAATGGGCAGAAACTTTTTAGCCATTGAAAAAATGGCGAAAAATTTTGGCCAATGGACGAAAAATGTGAAAATTTTAACAGCTAGTTTTAAAGCAGATTTTCCCCTGAAAAAGCGGATAACAACATGGTTTTCGCGAAAATTTCCTTTGGGAACATGGCAACAACTTTCACCCATCCCTAGTCGCACCCTAAGGGAATAAATTGAGCTTCACTTTTACAATACCTGTGGCTTCTCCAAGGACAGTAAGACCTGTATCTGTGCCCAAGCAATGAATGATTTAGATCAAGATATGATACGCTTTTTGTCACGGGACTTTTAGGTAAATAAGCACACAACACAGGTACAGATGAATTTAACCAGTTTATTAAAATATATAAGCAAGCACAAGAACTTCCACAACCAAGATAGGAACAGGCATGAGGACAGTGCCTAGTCCACTACCCAGGAACTGACACTGAGCTGTACTTGGTCCGCTGAAAAGCTAGGAGAACTTGAATATAGAACCAGACGTGGTTCTAACCAGCAGTAGGGGTGAGCGAAAAGTGAGGAAGAATTCCCGTATGACTTTTCGTGAAAACGTAACAATTTTTTGCTTTTCCCGTGAAAAATTTTGCCCTTCCGCCTATGTAAAAATGTCCTCCTTTTTGACTATTTTAACAAATTTTCTGCCTATTTTAACATATTGTTTGCCAATATTTCCAGTAGGTACTACATTTCGTACTGTAATATTACTTCTTGTGAGGGCTGAAGTTTAGAAATAAGTGGCTGAAAGTCAAAGTTGTGAATCCTACAGCAACATCTGCCTTGAAAAATGTGTTAGCATGCAGAATGCATTTGTCCTTTGCCCACAACACTAAGTTCCTGCCGTGATACTGGCACATATTCATGATGTCAAGTAATAAAAAATAAATAAAATACAGCCTACAATGTGGCAGATGTGTATAGTAGTGGTGGTGGTGGGGGACTGGCATGCTGTGATTTGTGTATGTATTTTTACCATTGTAATACGCTATCCTCCTTCTCAGATTATTGACACACATTACTTATCGGTCATAGCAGTGGAAAATGGTGGCAACCCTTCTTCACATTTCTCGTCCACTTCCTCATCTGTGCTGCTGTTAATATATTTGTCCTGGTTTTGTCTGTCATCATATGTGGTTTCTGCTACCTGATACTCAGATGGTATGAGATGTTGGTTCATTTTTAAGAATGTTAGTCTTCCAACATTGCTGCTTGATAGCTGTGTCCTGCAGTCATTTATAATATAACCAGCAACACTGAAAACCCTCTCAGACTCAACGCTTGCTGGAGGACAACTGAGGCTTTCCACTGCAGTATGTGTCAACGCTGGCCACGCACACTACTTTATTTGCCAGTAATCCATGGGGTCATTGTTTCTGCATAAAACAAAGCTATCCTGCAAGTATGCAGAAACCATCTCACATGCATTGGGACCACTTCTAGGAGCTACACGGTGTTCCTGTGTGTCAGTTACTAACCCATACTCAGGGAGAAAGTCCCAAAGAGATGTGCTGCCACCACTACCGCCACGACTACCAGTGTTGGGTTTTTGCCGCCCCTGCTTAGACCCAAGAATTGCCCTGTGCTCCGAATGAGATATTCTGGTTGATGAAGTAGCTGCTTCTGCTGGGTCAAATGCTTTGCTGCCTTCCTTTTCACTATACTGCCTAGATGTTTGTTGTGCCCTCACTTTCTCCCTCTCATCCTCCACAATGTAACCCTCCACTCAATCAAAAGGTATGTCACGATATTCCTTGACAGAATCCGATTCCTCAGAGAGTTGCTGCTGATCACCATGACTCCTTGTTGTGACAAACCGTTGATGGCCCTTAGGGAGAAATTCTGAAATTTTGTGTTTAAAGCAGGGGTCCAGCAAAGTGGAAATAATGTATTCCTCATTGCTTTTAATGGATACTACGTGAGGATCTTGTTCAAAGCACTCTAACAAATCCTTTACCAGCTGGTGCATGTCTGTGTTGTCATTCTGGTAAGAATGCTCAGCCATGCTCCTCATTTTTTTTCTGCAATAAAAATATCATTGGTAGAATTTCACTAATTCCTGCCCCAATGCAACTCACCAACATGGTTGCCTCCTCAAAGGTTTTCAGCAGCTCACATATATCACACATGAGTTGCCATTGCCCAGGTGACAAAGAGGCTCCCTCCAAAGCCTACCAGGTTTGCATGGGGTACTCGCTAATGGCCTTATTCTGCTTGTACAAATGCTCTAGCATGTACATGGTGGAATTCCACCTGGTAGGGACCTCCATTTTCAGCTGGTGATGGGGCAGCTTGTTACGCTTTTGTATGGATTATAGAGTGTTGTGTGCAATGTAGGAGCGACTAAAATAGGCACAGATTTTGCAGGCAGTAGTAAGCATCTGTTTGAAGGTTTTGGATTCTTCCAGGAATCTGATCACAACTAAATTTAGCACATGGGCAAAGCAAGGCACATGCACCATACCACCATTTCTCAAAGCAGTGATTATGTTGGAGCCATTATCAGCAAACACAAACCAACTTTTAAGGAGTGGGGTACAAGCCGTTCCTCTATCACCTGCTCTAACTTACTCAGAACATCTACAGCTTTGTGGGATTGTCTCTCAAAACTCTGCATGCACAAGGTTGCGTGACGATGGTATGGGCTATCCTACTGCTGCTGCTGCTGCCGCCTTTTAATTACAGTGCCACAACCAGAAGCACGATTACTGGCTTTCACCTGAAGCTCTAAGCTAGTGTTGTCTACTGTTGGTGCTGGGAGGGAAACCCAGTGAGCAGTCGCAGTCATATAGTCTGTGCTCTGTTTACTTGTCCACATATCTGTTGTCAGGTGGATTTTTTTTTGCCATATGCATTTTTAAGTCCTTTGCCCACCACGCTAACACCTGCTTGTACAATTCAGGCACAGCTGTCCTGGAAAAATCACTGCGGTTTGGGATATTCCAACGTGGAGCTACACATGACATCAGTTCTCTGAAACCTCAGTTTTCTACAAAAGAATACGGCAACATGTCCATTGCCAACATCTTGGAAACCTTGCCATTCCAAAGGAGTACTTTGGGTTTGTTTTTGTGAAGTTTTCGTCTCTTCCCAGGAACTCAGTCAGTGTGGGTTGGCAGGACACGGCAGAAGAACCCTGAAACTTTATTGCTTTAACATTACTATAGGAGGTGGTAGAGGTAGATGCAGCATGTATGGGCAGTCTATGACTCTTGCCATCTCCTACAGCAAAACCAAAGTCACCATTTTCCTCTACAGCAGGAGCCATAGGTGTTATTTGAACCGAACTAACTGTTGGTACTGGCAGTAGCACACTCTCTGACACGTAAATAACTTCACTACTTCTTTTTTCTGCCCTAGTGACCTGGGAACTTTTTAAAGTGCTTCTGCTGCTGCTAGTTGTGGCACCCTTGGCCTGCTGATAGTGTGTCTCCCAGTCAGAGCAGAGGGTAACACCCAACAATACTGGTAAGGTAGTTGCTGGAAAAGCACAGTGCAGAGGTAAAAGAGCAAAAGGCAACCTGCAACACTACCAGTGAGGTAACTGCTGCAACGGGTCGATGGAGCAAGCCCTCTGAGGCTGACTGAAGCAAGTAGTAGTCAGACAGGAGCGGGAGTAGGCAAAGAGAGTAAGTCAGAGAAGCCACAGTCAGGAGCCAAATTGGAAGTCAGCCACAGCCAAGGTCAGATCGGAGTGGGTAGTCAGACAAGCCAGGGTCATACACAGATCGGATAGTCAGACAGACCCACTGGTCAAAACTGAAGCAGATAGTCAGACAAAGCCTGTTCAGCTGATTATTTCCCTAGACTCTACCCACCAACACAGGCACCCTCATCAGACCCCTTTTATACCATGTCTTATGTTTTTTTAATTGTATTTTTTAACTGTACCCCTAATACCAGTCAACAAACTCCTCCAAAAAAATTACCTGTTCAACTGATTCTTTCCCCACACTCAACCAACACAGGCACCCTCATACCCCTTTTATACTGTTCCCATGGGAAATAAAATAGCATTTGCTATGAGTTGTGAGTGAATTCAATGTCACCATTCAATTCAGTGCAACAGGCTAGGCAGAGTGATGATGCCAGGGTCAGGGAAACATTGTGAGCTCCCTTGACCTCTCAACTGGCTGCTCATCATCACTTCCCCTTCCACCTCAGCTTTAGGAGGATCAAAATCAAGCTAATCTCAGCAGATACTTCAACATCATCATCACCACCCCCACCACAATCTAGCTGCACTGTGGTAGTTGTGGGACTGCTTGCAGGTGGTAAGTGTGACTTAGGGTCCCCTGCAGGTGGGATGTGGAAAGATAGTTATGTGATCCATATCACACACACTTTGCAGTGCAGCCTGCAGTCATTAAGTGTTATTGTGTTCCATACTTTGGATTCATTGTTCAACTATAAATTTACTTTCTTATTTATGTATGGCAGTGAAATGGCATAAGAAGGAGTTTTGTATGCATATGTAGTAAAGTGGTCACATGTACATGGTAACCAATCAGCAGCTACCACCTTGAGATGTGTTTTTGATCTTATGTATTTATAAATGCCTTTCTTCTAGAATATGCTAGAAAGAGATGTAGTATTTTAACTGTATAAGGGCCACATTCTCCATTCCCCCTTTACACTAAGCCTCGCCCCCTTTTTACCCGCCTCGTTATGCTACGTGCCCCCAGCAAGGGGGGAGGAGAGAACCCAGTCCTTTGTCACAGGCTCCTCTCCCCTCCCCCACTGAAACCAAGCAACACAAAAGAGGGGGGGAGGGGTTTTGGCTCACTGGCCCTTATCAAGCACCCTCCACCTTTTGTAATAACTTCTGAATGCAGCTTCACTATTGCAACAATAGACGCATCTCCCTGGTCAGTGAATCCTGTGCCTGGAATCAGCCAATTGTGACCTGGATTTGATGAGAGCTGGACATTGTCAGCAAGAGGCCTCTTCAGCAAAGAGTGATTTAGATAGAGATAAAATAAGCTCTTCAATTCTACTTCTTTTGTGCAAATGTACACCAGCTGTAATCATTAAAAATGAAGTGCAATTTCTCCATTATTTCATCTTTGCATCAGTGTGTGTGCCTGTTATGCAGGCAGACTGCCAAGCTTGGGGTAATGAACGATTTAACCCTTTCCTGGGCTTCCCACCTTATTACAACAAAGCAAAATCACAGTGAACTGGAGTTTACTGGAGTGTTGCAGAGTTGAGATTGATGCCATCTTGACAAGTGGAAAGTTCACAGTATCAGCACTTCCTCTATAAAAAGTAAAACCAAAAAAGACAGTCTCTGTATGATGATATATACTTCACCAAAAATTGTGTTTTCTTTTTAATGTTCCCACTTTACAGTTGGTACTCAGAAAAAAGGGGAAAAAATGAAAGTGGTACACCGTTTAGGGTATTTCTCCCATTTGCCTCAAGACAGGTACTTAAAACACTTAGGGCTCGAATTAAAGGATGCTGTTGAAAAAAACAAACATCTGAAGTTTTTCAAGCAAAGTAAGCAATTTAAATACCTGTGATATGAAGAACTGCCTGCAGGAAAACAAGCATCTCGACCACTAAAGTTAGAAGCCATTTTTTACCCCATAATAACATACTACAAACTGTCCAAAATGCAGTTTAAAGGACTGTATTAGGTGGTAAGATGCACTGAGGGACCCACTTTATTGTGGGAAATTCTGCCCTAAGCCCCATATCAGTGCATCCAAACCACTCCCAAAATGTGTCCAGTGATAGTAGAATTAACCCTATGAGTGCCAGTGGGGTATAATTCAACACCCTGGTCAGCTACTGTCCATCTTCTCATTCTCTTTCATTCTTCTTCTGGTCTGTCTTCTTTCTTCCATCTTCTGTTAAATTACCTGTAAAACAAACAGAAATATAAATAAATATTCCATACAAAGAACCCGCACAGCTATGTATAGTTTAACCCCTTGTGTGCCAGAGGGATACTCAATGCATTGCAGTGGGGGATTGGAGGAACCTGCTTGAAGCTGATTGGCTGGGAGATGTGGAAGCACACCTCCCAGCCAATATCTGTGAGGCATTTTGAACAGAGATTGCCCATATGTAAAGGCAGTCTCTGTCCAAAATTCCCTCAAAGTGGAACGGCATCGGCCTGTCAGGTACAAAGGGGGGGTGCTCCTTCTCGCTTTCTCCGCTGCCGCCACCACCACCACTGACAGAGGTGGAGAAATAGAAAAATGGACAATATTTTTATTTCAACTTTTTTTGCCATGTTTCAATTTCCTACACACATTACAGTATGATAATGGGGAAAAATGGTTTTGACTTTTGGCAATTTCTAAAATATTGCTCTGTAATGCAGGATCTTTATATGAAATATTTCTTTGTATCTGTTTGTTTTACAGGTAAATTAAGAGAAGATGGAAAAAAGAAGATGGACCAGAGGAAGAAAGAAGATGGAGAAGAAGAAAAAGAGGAGGAAGAAGAAAGATGATAAGAGAAAAAGAATGAAGACAGAAGGAGAAAGACAGTGGATGACAGGTAAGTGTAACACAGATGAGCTGTCAAGCACAGATCATTAGATTTTTTTCCTTGGATGTCCCCATTATTGCCACAATGGGTTCATTCATTCATTAAGAGCTTGATGCTGCAGGCAGCTGTAAAGCTGGCAGCATCAAGAAGGCAGTAAATGCCTTTGGGGTCACCATATGGATCATCTATCCTTTTGGATAGATGATCCATGGTATGCCTCCCTTTGAGGTCTGATCGTTTACAGTCGGCTTAAAAGAGCATGTAAGCTATGTTTCACATAGCTTATATGCATTTAATGTAATTAACAGGCAATTTTGGCCTTATGTTAGGGGGGTGTCATGAAATAAATTGTTAACACAGACACATATACAGGCAAGGTATGTAGTCCATACCTTGCCTATTAACCCTTTGGGTACCAGAGGGGTAGGAAACACATGCTAAGCAATGCTTTCCTACCTCTCTGGTACTCAAAGGGTTAAGTGGCAAATAAAAGACAGGTTTGTCTACTAAATGTCAGTTCCTGAGGTGAATGTCGGATGGAGTTGAATATTGCAATATATGTCGACATACTAAAGGGGATGGGTGTCGAAGGGGAGGGCTTTGTGTAGTGTTTGGTGTACTAGTTTTGTTTGTTGTAACCCTTTGAATGTCATGGGGTGAGCAATGCACATCCCCATGACATTCAGTGCTGTCCATGGTGCTGAAAGCCTTTTCTTTGTTCCCCTACTGGCTGGGTAGGGAAGCACAGAGACTGCTTTTCAGAATGCTGTAGCGCTCCCTGCTGTTACTCTATAGGAGAGTACAGGGGAGATCCCAGCTATGACAGCCTGAGGCAGGTCAAGTGGAGATTGTGAACACTGACAACAGAGGCTGTTATTGGAGATTACTGAATGAGTCGATCGAAGTGTCACATTAAAATATCAACACACACCCTTGCATATGAATTTATCTGATTATGCTTCATTTACATATGGAAATAAGCAATTGTCGATTCAAAGAATAAAAATTTGTAGACATAGTGAAGGCATGCCGGACTGATGTCGATGTGGGCATTTGTTTGTCAGAGTTCTGGTGAAGTGATGTCGTAGACACTTTGTGAATACTTAGGAAGTTCCTACGACACTGCTCTGACAGAACATCGACATTTGTAGCCCTCTTCGACCTTTAGTGCATCTAGGCCCTGATCTAACAGTACAATTAGTAATAATTTTACAGAATAGTGTGTCTATCAGCACTCATCAATTCTACCAAACTTGGTGTACCTTCTCCTCTAGGGACTTCATCCAAATTGGATCATAGGCACCATTTCTTCTAGGAAATAATCTGTGATCCTTGAATTAAAACACACAAAGACAGGCCGCACAGAGAAGCTTAGTTATTCATTTTACAGGATAACATGTTGATCATAGCACATCATATTTCTACCACTTATATTAGACTGTTTCCACTATCTGTTTGTTCAGAATTTTGTTTTCTGCAATACACTTGCTTAAAGAGTGGAAGGTGAGAACAGGGAAATATTTTGTAGACTATATCAATATCTGTATGTATTTCCTTACACAGCTTAGTGTCATCAGCGGAGATTGAAACATTACTTTCAATATCCACTTATAGATCATTAACAAACAAATTAAAAGGCACTGGGCCCAGGACTGAACCTTGGGCCACCCCACTTACAACTTTAGACCAACTTGAAAAGGTTACATTTACAAAACTCTCTGCCATCTAACATTTAACCAGTTCTCTATTTATGCACATATATTGACTTTCAAACCAAGGCCTTTTAATTTATGCATTAACCTGTTGTGAGGCACAGTATCAAAGGCTTTTGCAAAGGTATACTATATCAACAGTAATATTCTTGTTCAAATTACTACTTGCCCTTTTGTAAAATGCAAGTAAATTAGTCTGAAATTTTCTATTCTTCATTTAAACCATGCTGGCTCCTGCTAATAATGTTGTTGGTCATCACATAGTCCTAAATACTGTAAGATAATAACCCTTCTATTTTAACTATTATGGAACCAAAGCTCACAGGTACATAATTTCCTGGTTTAGATCCTGTCCCCTTTCAGAATAATTATACTATATCAGCTTTTCTCCAATAACAGGGCACTATGCCTGATGTAAGTGAATCGAATAAATATTAATTATTATGGTCTTGCTATTTCAGAACTAAGTTCCTTAATTACCCTTGGTGTATGCATTCATGTCTAGGTTCTTTATTCACTATAAACTTTTTAGCATCTTGTGCCCTCAGTAATCCATGCACATTATGGAAGGAATTAAGTGATTCTGTCAGTTTGCCTATAGTCTGCCATTGTTGCTTCATTTGTATATACAGAATAAAAAAATGTGTTTAAAGGTGCCAGCCATAGCCTTATCCTTAACGCTTTGAGTACCAGATGGGTATGCAACGCATTGCAAAGCACTCAAAGGATTAATAATCAATTCACCCTTCTCCGCCTTTAGAGGACTGATATTAACCTTAATCTTTTTGTTATTTATACAATTGTAGAATTGTTCAGGATTTTTCTTGCTCTATATTGCAATATTTTTCTCATTTTTAATTTTAACTAGAATAATTGCAGATTATATTACATTCTTTATATTTTTAAATTATGCATCTGATCCTTCTGACTTAAGCACTTTAAAAGCCTGCTTCCTATTTCCCTGCAAACCTCTTTATTAACCCATATTTGTTTTAACTTGCTTCTCTTGTACTTATTCCCAATGATATATATTGATGCGTATATTTATCAATGAGCATTTTAAAGAAATTCCATCTTTCTTGTGCCTTTTTATCTTTCAAGATTACATCGCACTGAATGTCCTTTAATAGTGCTTTTAGCATTGTAAAATTGTCCTTTCTGGTTTTGGTTAAACCCTTGCTAGTCAGTTTCTCATAACAAATTCCAAAGGATACAATATTGTGGTCACTGCTGCCTAAATGTTCCTTCCTGCATATTGTTTACAAGCCAGAACAGTTTGATAACTTTAGGTCCACCAAGGCCCTTTTCTAGTTGGCTCCTCTGCTAGTTGGATCAGGAAATTGTCATTAAAAATATTTAAAAATATTATCTTTGTTTTGTTGTGATGAAGTCATATTTCTCAATGTCAGTTTAAGGGGGTAGTTGAATCTCCTATTAACAGTAACAGTTGGGCTTCTTCAAACTCTCCAATATTAGGGGGCCTCTAACAGATCCCCATTAACATATTTTTATTATACATGTCCCCCAGTGTGTATTTCAACCCACAGGGCCTCTACATTTTACATTAATATCTTCCCTTATACTATGTTTTAAGGCATGTTTTGCATATAGGCATACCCCTTCCTCTTATATTAACCCAATTCCTCCCAAAAGTGAATAACACTCTAGATTGACTGCCCAGCCTTGTGTATCATCTAACCAGGTTTCAGTCACACAAATTAGATCATACTGCTCATACACTGAAGTCAGTTCCAGTTCTTACCAACCAGACTATGTGCATTTACATGCATGCATATTTGTGCTATTCTGAAGAATTGCATTCTTTGGAATATTTATCAATTTTTATCAGGGTGTAACATAGGCACCTCTTTTTAAACTATCCCATCCCCCTCTCCACCCCATGCCCCTTCTCTATTCCCATTTACTCATTTATAGTGCCTTCTCCATTCTGTGTTGCATGATAATCTTTAACCCTAATGCAATGTCACTGAAAGAGTTCAAATGTTAAACATCTGGGACCACTGCATTCATATATTGAGCTTTAATCTATTAATTGCTTCCTTCTTTGCGATATGTCAATGTCAACGTAGAGCATTTGTGAAAACTTGCAGTTTTTAGTCCATTTTGGTAAGACTTTAACATTTTCTTACAATGGATTTCATGTAATAGTTACATAGTATATTAGGTTGAAGAGATACAAGTCCATCAAGTTCAACCTTTGCTACAGTATAACCCAGAAAATAAAATGTACATAATCCAAGATGACTGTCTATTTACCAGTATATCCCATATAATTTACTAATCCATACTATAGCCTTGTATGTTCCCTTCTGCTAGAAATGTACAATGAATGCATTATATCTGCCATTACCACAACCTTTGTATTGACCTCTCACTTAAAGGGATAGTAATACTTGCAAATTACTAATGCCCATATTGTAGCTTTGTTAAAAAGAAACATATTGCCCCCAGTGTCATCTCTCAAACCCTTATGGTTTGAGAGATGATAACGCTCAAAGTTCCCCCCTCCCTCCCCCTTCCCTGACTGAACGCTGAATGCTGCCTGCAGGGATATCTGGTATTACTTGCATCAGACAGCTCTGCAGCATTGCCGAGATCGCATTTATAAAAAATAAATCTTTCATTAAAATGGTCTTCTATGTTTGCTTGCAAACCAAGCACACGTATAAGACCGTTTCAGTGAAAGAATTCCTTTTTATAAACGCAATCTCGGCTTAGCTGCAGAGCCACGTGATGCACATAACACTGTCGTACTACAGCTTCCCCTGCAGTTAGTGTACAGTCAGGAAAGGGGGAGGGAGGGGGGAACTTTGAGCGCTATCATCTCTCAAACCATAAGGGTCTGAGAGATGACATTGGGGGCAATACATTTCTTTTTAACAAAGCTACAATATGGGGATTAGTAATTTGCAAGTATTACTATCCCTTTAAACAATGTAACAAGACCCCTCTTAGTAGCCTTTTTTTCTCTGGAGTAAATAAACCAAATTCACCTAGACATTCTCCATAAATCCATTCTCTTAATTAATTATGACAATCTTCTCTGTACTCCCTCCAATTCTAGAAATCCTTTTTAAGAAATGTGTCCAAAACTGCACTGCATATTACAAGTGAGGACTTACCAGCAACTTGTACAGTGTCAAAATTATGTTATCCACTCTTGCTTCAATGCTCCTTTGTATGGAGGAAAGTATTATATTTGCTTTTACCACTGCTGTTTGCAGACTTTGCAATAATGTTCAGTGTCAATTTGCAAGTACTTCAAGATCTTTCCCTAGCAACAAGTCTCTTAGAATGTTCCTATTAAAGTGATAGTAATGTTACAATATAAACATACGTTGGTTTGTTCAATTTACTTTTATATAATGCATAGTATCCTTCTTAGTGCCTGTACCTTTGTATTGTTCTTGAAAAGTTCCCAATCCCACCTCTTTCCATGATATCAGTCATAGCTCCTTCAGATCCAAAAGCCAGTCACTTGACTGGACGGATCATAATGAGGGACAATAGTGTGTACGTCAGTATAAGGCAAACCCTACTCCACTTGACAAAGAGGGGCAGAGTTCTCCTTATAGTGACACAATATTGTCCCTCGTTGGGATCTGTCTGGTCCAGATGTTAAATCTGAGGGAACTGTGACTGACATAATGGACAGGGATGGGAGGGTGAATCGATTTTCAAGAAAAATATAAAGGTACAGTTGCTAAGAAGGATATTACACATTATATAAAAGTAAATTGAACAATTCAACGTATGCTTATATTATAACATTACTATTGCTTTAAGTTCGCAAGTAGCATGCTTATGCGTCTGTCCCAAACACATCACTTTACTCTTTCCTAAACTGGATCTCACATTCCATTTATTTGCCCAATTAGCCATTTTATGTAATTCCTTCTGTAGGGAACAAATATCTTGCTCTAAATTATTTCCCCAAATAATTTAGGGTCATGTGCAAATATTGAAATTTTGCTTTCTATAACTATTTCCACGTAACTAATAAACAAGTTCAAAAGCAGTGGACCAAGTACTGAACCCTGAGATACTCCACTTTCAACTTTAACTGTACTGGAGAATATTCAGTTTACAACAGTGCACTGTTCCATTTCCTTCAACCAATTATTAATGCAATTACAAAGGTTATCCCCCCCAACCCAGTTTCTGTATTCAATAGTCCAGCCTCCTGTGTGACACTGTATCAAATGTTTTTGCAAAATTTAGCTATACATCTTCTGCTTTTCCATTATCTAGGTTGTTGCTTACTTATTCAAAGATGCTCAGTAGATTAGTCTGGCAAGGTCTGTTCATAATAAAATCATGTTAATTCCTGCTAATAATTTTATTTTTCACAGTGTAATGATATAATTACATAGTTACAAGCTAGGTTATGTGTAGATGGTTTATTAACCTGTCATTTTATACACACTTAATGGCATAGCAAAGCCAAAACATTGAGTAATTGTGATCTTTGGGGCAATAAAAATATTTGAAAAGCAGCTTTCATGGAATGCTGGTCACTTTATTGGAATCGTAGTTCAGAAAAGGTGTAGGGCCGCACCATGCATTAGTGTATACAAGCCCAGTGATTACTGAGTTATTGTACACCAAACTTTAACCCTTTGAGTGCCAGATGGGTATGCCATGCATTACATACCCCTCTGGCACTCAAATGGTCAAATGTACTCAAATAAAAATATAAATGTTAACCCTTTGAGTTTCAGAGAGGTATCCAAGGCCTTGCAACACATTGGTTGGATACCTCTATGGCACTCAAAGGGCTAAGCTAAAAAAAATATAGTCAAACATCATTAATAATTAAAAAAAAAAGATTAATTAATATTGAATATCATGTTCATGGGGGTTCTCATGTTTTTTTATGCAAAACTCAAGGACTATAAACTCCTCCCACTGACATGTTGTAACAATCACTTTAGTGGGTGGCATTTGGGGTCCTGGTATACAGCATTACTGAAAGACTGAAAATACTTCATACACAATTCATTCATTCATAGTGACCTTTAGGTGTCATAGTCCAATGCAGAGACTACCGGTTGCACTATCTGTGGTCTGATCCACTATTCAGTCCAGCTCTTGTTATCACCTGTTCTCCTTTATAGAGCTGCCTTTTCCTTGCAATGGTGTTGCTCAAAGCTTCCTGTTTGACCTTGCCTTGTGTTGCTGTTGCTGTTTGCTCCTGCTATCCAGTTATGACTGGCATTTTTTCCTGACTATGATTTTGTTTGCAGTTCCACTGCTGCAGTACCAGTCCTGTTGCTAAATCAGTCAAGTTCCAGACCACAGCATTGATTGCTGTTTGTTCCTGTACTGATCCACTGTTGTTGAACCTGTCTGTCTCCTGGCAATGATATTGTTTGCTGCCTGTTCCTGCATTGATCTCTTGTTACTAAACCAGTCCTGTTCAGATCACAGTATTGTTTTTATTTGTTCTTGCATTGATCGACTGCTGATGTAACAGTCCTGTTCTTGTCCACAATATTGTTTTCTACCTGTTCCTTCTTTAGTTTACTGTTGCTGAACCAGTTCTGTCTGAAACAGTCCCTGGCCATAAATTGGTTTGCTGTTCGATCCTGCATTAATTCACCATTGCTGAACCATTTTTTGCGACATATTCCTGAATTAAGCTACTGTTTCTGTACCCATCCTGTTGCTGAATCATCCAGATCCTGTCTACAGCACTGTTTGCTGCTTGCTCCTGTATAGATTTGCAGTTACTGAACTGAACTTGTTTTTATCTTTGCTGCCTTTATTGTTTGTTGCAGTTTTGCTTGCGGCTTCTGAACCAGTCCTGTTCAAGTTCTTTACTGTCTGCATCTGCTTGTGCTGCTTCCTGCTAGTTCGAGCTTGATTTGACTTGTTTATGGTTGCTCCTGCTTCTTAGTAACTTTTGTGAGCTACTGTACACTATTGCGTACTACTGTACCAATAAGGATTTTCATTGCTAAGTCTTGTTCAGGTGACTCTCCAGCTATGCTACTCTTTCTGGTTACCTACACTAACACCAATGTTCTGATCCTGTACTGCTACTTGTCTCCAGTGATCTTACCTTGTGTGCAGTCTCTGCATTGCAGTCAGACTCCAGCTACTCCCTCTAGTGTTCAGTACCTGTACTGCAGTTGGTCCTCAGTATCTTATCCGGTCCTGTGGGTTGCTGCCTGGCAATAGACTCTAGAACTCCTTGTGTCCATTTCTACAGATCCTGCTCAGTCATTGTGAGCACAGTCCAGCTCGACTGATCTGTCTGTTTTAGAGATGCTTAATCATTAAGACGTTTTGTGATTTTCTTGATACAACAAAATTGTAGACCCTTGAAACTAGATCTATTAGCTTTATATAAAAAAACAAAAACTGACTGAATTTTCATATTGGTTTCAAATATCATTATGAGCCAAAATCTTTAAGTTTTACGAAAACGTTAACTAAGATAAATAATTTTTAGGATAATTTAAAATGCTTTATTGTTATTTATTATGAACAATGTCTTAAAACTCAATGCAGGAGACTGGTAGAATAAAAATGATACCATTATTGGCTGACTGAGTGGCTTTGGATGCAAGCTTTCAAGACAGCTAGGTCTTTTCTTCAGGCATAATAAGACTGTAGCACAGTGTATTGGATACCTCTAAAATCAACCCGTTGACTAACAGAGAATCATCCACCACACTGCAGTACAATGCATTTGATACCTCCTCTCTTATAAACAGCCACCCCCAAACCTGAAGCAGTTGGTGGTTAAAAACTCACTTGCCATTGCAACTGAAAATTGTAATTCTCCCTGTCTAAATAGGAACCTGTGCACACATATATCCCATACCACTTCCCCACAGAAACCATAATATCGAGGGGAAATTCTCTTGTGACTCATCTAATGTTATTTACCTCATCATGTGTGTGAAATATCCCCAAATGGATTATATGTAGGTGAGAAAAGACATACCCAGAGAAAATGATGAATTCTCATAGGTCCATTGTGAACAACAAAGGAGACACCCCTGTTGGTCAACACTTTAACAGAATGGATCACAGCATTAAAGATCTCAAAGTAACTGACATTTTAAGACACAGAACAATCTGGGAGTATAAACTGTATTAACACTCTGAACTGTGGCTGGCTCGAACAGTGATAAGAAATTTATGTCACATCTCATTTTAAGAGATGGGCTGTGCACCCCTTGGGTGTTTGGTGGGTTAATCTATAGACATTTTAAGCTATCTCTGGTCAGTTTCACTCAATGTGTTAAAAGGGTAATTGATCTTGTTTCCATTTTCTAGTCTACTTCATTAAGCTGTTACAGAGGCTAAAATATAATATATGGCCCACAGTGAGTATACATTCTGGTAATGCATTTTGACAAGTGCGTTACACAGAGTATTCAATACATTATGCTGCAGTGTGTTGTATGCTTCTCTAATAGTCAAGGGGTTAGATGTTAAAACTGTGTATGAGTTTTAAAGTCATGTATTGTTCATTCAGCCATCATTCTTATTATGCCTGAAGAAGATACCTAGTTGTCTTGAAAGCTTGCATCCAAAGTCACTCAGTTGGGCCAATAAAGGTATAATTTTTATTCTACCAGTCTCCTGAATTTTCTATGGATAACCCTGTACTACACTTTACCATTAAAACTCAAAGAAAAAGTGATTCAGAGAAGAAAGCTTAATACTAGGAAAGGTAAAAATTAGTGTCAGCCATTTTAAAATCAGGAGACTAGTAGAGTAAATGTGATACTTTTATTGACTAAATGAGTAGCTCTAGGATGCAAGCATTCAAGACACTTTAGGTCTCTTCTTCAGGCTATATAGAATGAAGGCTAAATGCAAAAATTCATGGCAGATTATACACTCATTCAAACTGTTTTTACATTTAACTTCCACTGAAAGAGAAATTCTTATCACCATTCATTTATTTCCTAGGCTCCAGTAGAAGTGTCTCTTTGTAGCTAGCTAAGTGATACAAGATTTATTTACCCTTTGATGTATGAATAGCTAAGCAATATAGCTAAGCAATGCCATCCATAGAATGTATGGGTTAACCCTACGAACACCAGAGGGGTGTGCAATCCTTCACTTACAAAGCATTGTGAAGCCCTCTGGCATCCAAAATATGTTTATTGCCACAGTTCAGGCTACAGTTCAGAGTGTTAAACTTGGTTTATTCATTTATATTTCCAGATCTTTTTGTCTCTCTGTGTCCTAAATGTTCCCAGCAGTGCAGTCTCCGTGATATCTTTAATGCTGTGAACAGTTTTGCAAAAACTTTGATCCATGGGGGTGTATCTTGTAGAACCTACAAAGAGATGCCTCTACTGGAGCCTAGGGTATACATTTAACTGACAATCTTTATAAGAATTTCACTTTCAGAAGAATTTAAATGTAAAAACATGTTGTATGAGTGTATAACCTATAATGTATTTTGTATTTAGCTTTCATTCTAAATATGCCTGAATAAGAGACCCGTAGTGTCTTTAAAGCTTGCATCCTAGAGCTACTTAGACGAAAAATGTTTTACTCTGCCAGTTCCTGTTAAAACTAGGAAGAAACAGCATCAATATCCTGAGGAGTGACTACTGGCCATAGATACCAAACACACAAATCACAAATGCTTGACAATTACACTAAAAATTAATTTTAAATGAAACAGTCCTGGCATCTGGATCTGAAGGCAAAGCTGCAAGGCAAGATAGGCCAGCAGTTGTCCCATCAAACACATTAGCAGGAAACAGATTTGCAGACATCTGAACACACACAGACCCAGAGCACCCAATATGTCTCAAATTTTCCTATTCACTAATTTTCAGCACAAGCTTGGAGTAAGGAAACACAAAACTTTGATCTTGCCAACAAGATTTGGAATTCAGTATTAGAGAATGAGCTGGAAAGATCACCTCCAATCATCTGTGTTTCCAGTTGGGATAAAAGCAATGCATCTCATCTGAAGATCCAGGAGAAACTAAACTCCAGCCAGGTTATATAAACAGTACTATGTAGTTGATGCACAGGAGGATTAAGTGGAATGTAGAAAATCACAATTAGACCCCTCAGACAACTTAGCCAAGCAAATCAAGATTAGGCTAGTGCAAAAGACACACACCCATATCTTTCAAACACTTGTTCAAGAATATCTGCTGAGACAACAAATATTGTAAAGATAGTGCCATAAAAGAGCATAAGAGTACCTCAAAAATATTCAACCAATGGAGTCAAATGTGAAGACTGAAGGAGAAGATGTCTCATAGTTTTCAAAGTCAAAATGAAAATCTTCTTGAAATGTTCAACATTCATTAAATATGTCCACACTAATTCAATCCATGTTGATCTTACAAAAGGGTGCAGATGCAAAATAACCTTATTGCTGAGAAAGTAAAATATATGTTTCCCATACTGCGGTCACTCCAATATCACTGTATTATCTTCTCCTATAATAACAGTGGAAAGCACTCAGGCCTCAAAGTGACCAGGAGCCTGTGAATGAGGTTATACAAGCTCAGACAGGGTTATCCAATCAGATACAGGGTTGGGATATCAGTCAAGGAGAAAGGATGCTGACTTCCAAATTAAACAATGAAAAGAAAGATAAAGATAGCATATACCTCCACATCCTAAGTCTGTTTGTTTTATTTTCCATTGTTTGCAAAAAAAGCAGCACAAGCATATTTTTTAATATAGAATTTGATTCATGTTTCATTCATTTCATCTGTTTTTGTTCTTATTTAAGGAGCATACATGCAATAGAAGGCGATTAATCCTTCTCAAAACAAATGTACCATATTAAAAAAATAATGTTTATGATATTATTTGCATCAAAAGCAAAACATGCAAAACTTTTTTCCACTTTTTCATTGTATTGAATTCATTGATAATGATATAATTACCCCAGCCTGAAGTGTCTTCTCCATGTATTCCCACGGTGCTAACTCACCAATATACAAAATTTGAACTTGCTGGAGGCATGTCTTTATTTTAGCCTCATCAACTATGAGTGTGATTTTCTGCATTTTGTCAGTCTGTACTTCAGGGAGAGAGTGAAAGCTCTTGAATTTTCCATTCTAGGTAGACGAGAGGTACATGGGACAAGAAAGGTAACTGGAGTTTCTTGATTTAGGAGAATTGGGTGGCAGCCACTTATTCTCAGGACAAGTTGGGTGCTGGCAGTGTAGGTATGAAGGTTGAAAGGAAAGGTTAAAAAACCTTAAAATAAAACATTTTGTTGATAGGTGCCAGTGAAAGTGACAAACCGAAAAGCACTTCTCCTTTCTATCTTTGTTGGCTGACAGATTGTGCTGGTGGCTCCTACTAGTCCTAATGCTGAGGCCAAAGCAGCACAACACAGAAGCCACCATGGCCACTTCTGGTGCATCGTTGGAGAAGGTGTCAAGTCACAATAATCCTTTTCCCCTTATAGGATTATTTATACTTGGGAACAGGGACTGCGCAGTAATGAACACCTGCAATATACAAAGTGTGGTAGTGAAGAGGGGGAAGAAGAGATTACAGAGTGCCTTTGTACTAATTAAACACATACATGATAACAAATCTGATCGTTATTTTGATAATATTAAACCATCCCTCCAAGAAATCAGGTACTGGCATTGTGCCCCTTGTCCATCCCCAACAACAACAATGATGATGTGCACCAAAATCCGACACTAAAATGTTCAGGCAACCCACACCAGCCAAGAATGACTCTGACATCATCTGTCCCATCTTCTGATATGTTCTGGTTCTGGATAGGAATGGTCTTGTACCAGAATGCAACTGAAGTGGTGGTACCTTGTTGTTTGGCTGCTGCTGCCTCAGCACTAGGATTAGTAGGATCCACCACCATCTGTCAGCCAGCAAAGATGGAAAGAATCAACTGCATGTCTATCATGTTCACTGTCACCTATCAATGAAAACATTTTATTTTTTCAAGGTTTTTTTCACACTCTCCTTTCACCCTTCACACCTACAGAACCACCACCCCACCTGTTTAAATAAATGAAGTGTGACATTTTCATCAAAAAGTGCAGATTTTCAGCCTTTCTCACTGAGTTAAAATCAATGGTAAGAATGAATTTTCCAGTATATGGAAATGTTCCCTCTTTCTCCTGATGGGATAGTATAAGTCAGGTGTTGCTTACAGCAGAATTCCATTCTATGTTTGCTAGAGAGAGAGAGCGAGAGAAAGGAAACTTGGTTTAGGAGTTTTGTTCTGGAAGTCTGTTGGGCAGGCACTTATCTCTCTATAAGAAGAGAATATGGGGAAGTATGAAGGGAGAATGACGATTTAGCCAGAATACCCCAAACCCTTTTTTTGACTAAGAAGAAACAGGCAGATGAACCAAGTTCCTTCTTAAGCTGGCTAAACCTCTGTGACTGACATATAATTTTCAGCCTGACACACAAGAGACAGACAGTGCAACTGACACTGACTCCTCCAACAACCAGAAAAAGGGGGATGAGAATATTATTGACTAAGATCTATCCTCATCGTTTCCTGTAAAAAAAATAAGACTGTAGCAACATTGGAGGAGAGAGTGAAAGCAGATACTGAAATCCTTTTGATACTTGCTACAGGCAAAGAAGGGCAGCAGTTGTTGCACTTTCAGGGAGTATAATATTTATTTTCTGCAGACATTGATCAATAAGGAAAGTTAAAAAAAATAAAACAAAATAAAAATAATAATAATAATTAAAAAAAAAAAAAAAAAAAAATAAAAAAAATATATATATATATATATATATATATATATATATATGAAGAAAGAAAGAAAAACTCACAGTGCCAACTCACCATAATATATCCATGTAAATATATACTTTTAATGTGTACGGTAGAAATAGATACAAAGACAGCAGTAGAGAATGAGAGGGTTATCCCACTCAATCACTTATATCATTAATATTATTGCACTACAGGCCTGTCCTGGCTTGCATGCACTGTCTGCAGACCCGGATTTACATCTCAGGCGCCCCTAGGTACAACACCTTGTGGCGCCCATAGCCCCTCCTTTTCCCCACCCACAACCACACCCTCTCATATTTAAACACACCCACTTTTGTGGCCACGCCTATCTTAGATCAATTATTCACATTAATATTAATTACATGTATTAAGTACATGTTTCAATATTGATAAATACAGGTATACCTGTTTTTTTTTTTTTTTTTTTTACACCTATGCCTGGAACAACTCCACCACAAATCCAGATGTGATGGGTATCAGTACCCAAGGAGCGTTATGCATGCTCCCCGTGACCCGCCCAGGAATACTCCACTGGAGCCATCCATTACGTCATTAGCACCAATGTCTCCCCATGCCCCAGGAACCGCAGAAGCTCCCCTAAGACACCACCTATAACCGACATGGATCTGGAAACCCTCTAGAAGGACTAACAGAAAACCCACTGGAGACTCCAGCGATGACCGCTGAGCCAAAAATCCTGCTGCAAGGACACAGTGGAGACCAGGTGTCGTCACAGTGATAAACAGAACACCACCCGCAACAGATACTTGAGCACCATCAGGGAGAAGTATTCATAGGTTTAATATCATTAGTTTTTTTGTTTGGTTTATCTACATATACATAGCTGTACAGACACACACACGTTACACATATGTATATACCTACACATATACACATGTATATATACATATACATACATACACATAGCCATACACACACATATATACAAACACATAGCCACACACACACACACATATACTTTTTTTTTTTGCGTTGTTTTCCCGCATCGGGTTTCCCCTTTATTATTTATGTATTCAAGAAACATTTTTATTAATTTTAATTTTTTTATTGTTTTCTTTTGGTGTTGGTTGTGTTGTTTCCTGTGTCTTTTTTCCAATAAACTTTTTTATTTTTACATATACACACACACAAATATATATCTATATATATATATATATATATATAACTACATACACACACATATACCCCCCCAATACATACAAACACATATACACTTTTTTTTTCATACATACACACATGATGATATATAACTACATACACACATTCGTACACACACACCCCAATACATACACACACATATACACTTTTTTTCTTCTTCTTCTTCTTATGCATAAGACCAGTGGCTAGAAACCCACAGGCCGTCACCCACCTCCCGCAAATCCAACCAACATCAATGGGTCCCCAACCCTGCAAGCCCTGGTTGGACCTTGAATCCGATCCTGCTGTAACCTGGCTGTAGAAAACTGCTGGCAGAGGCTGCTCCTCCACAGACACAGACTCCCACCCCATCGCAGCCGTACTGGACCGGAAGGCTGCTCCCGTGATGCAGCCATGGCGGGTCCTGTACATGGAAGTGTATTAGTTCATAATTCAGTTGGCTGCTGAGGCGCCCCCTGCTAACCTCACAGCCCAGGGGCAGGGGAACATGCGAGCCCAGCATAGCGGAGGATGGATGGAGGAAGGATACTCCGCATCAGCGAAGTCCAGGCACTATCCTGTATATAAGCAGCCGCGCAAGTTATACATAGTGCACGGTTGCTTACTACCATGTCATCCTGCGAGAACTTGAAGAGGAAATGAGCAAAGACTCACAGGCAGGTCAGTCCGGGCAGCGCATCCGCTCTGACTGAGTTTGGAGCGCACTCACCTCACAGCATTTACTGAGGAACCGAAGTTGGTGGGCCAGTGGGTGTGACAGGCCATTGCCAGGCCCGGCGGCGCCCCTAAAAATCTGGCGCCCTAGGCAGGTGCCTTGTCTGCCTATTGGTAAATCCGGCCCTGACTGTCTGGCTGAAATAATTCACCCCTCTTATGACCTGTGGGAGGTTGATATAAAAAGGTATCTTTAAGGAGAGGATTGTTGGATCCACAATCCTCTCATACACTCACTTTGTATACCTATTGAGGTTTTTGCACCAGGTAAGTCCATTTTCTATGTTTTTATATTGTATGTCTTCTGTGTTTAATTGCACCACACTGGGACCCACAAGCATTGCAAAGAAAGTATTTAAAGGGTCCCCCTCCAACATGTTCCCTATAACATCTCCTCAGTGATTTTAAATTTAGATAGGGTTTTTTAAGTTGTATTAGAGTAGCACTTGCCGAAAAGTGAGATACCGTGGTGGGGTGTGTGGTGTAGTGGCAAGCTTACCAACAACTTGGCAATTTGTGAATACCAAATTCTCACTTATTTTTCTCAAAAATCTTAATATATGCACATTACAGGGCACATATTTACTAAGAAATATTATATATGCACATTACAGGGCACACTTTTTTGTTTATATATATATATATATATATATATATATATATAAATAACATATTATAAACTGATACAGGCACCACATGTTATTCAGCCTTGATCACCATCTACCCACCGGGTGCCGGTCCTCAACATACAGCAAATCTGGAAAGACTGGACGCACTCACGGATATGAGTTTAAAATTTAGCAATATATTTGAAGATTGTTTCACAGCATATCAATAAACACAATTAGCACAGCAACGTTTCGATCCTCTCCCCGGGATCTTTCTCAAGCCATATGTGTATAATATAGAATCAACTTTTATATAGTGTAGTACTTACCACGTGAATGACACAAACCCCGCGAAATCTATGCCATTCCATGGATCTACCACTTCCGTGTTTAGATAGACACACCCCCTGTGACGTGAACGATCTCTACAATGATTCGTGGAGTAATCAACTTGCGTTCTATCGGCTGCCCGCTTGTGTCTCAAGAGGCTGCCATGGAAACATATCACATTACTCAGTGTGGATCCTTATCGTCTATCATAAGTGTTCCATTTAAAACATCCTATTCATATGTTCAGTGCCTATGAACAGACGTGATCTAAAAACATAAAATCCACCACCCGATTAAAAACAAAAAGAAAATATCTAAATGGAAAGCTCAAATACAATGTATTAACAATTTCAATGATATTGAAGAGGTCAAGATACTATATATTAGTTAACAACCACAGCCAGTTAAGATGACAACGTTTAACAATTAGCAATTCTATATATAATCCACATATGCAATGGTACAAAAATAGACGTTAGATTGTTACTGTCATCCATAAAGAAGGGTGCAATCCAATTATAAATATAAAAAAAATAAAAACTTTTCAGAGATTCAAAAAAATCTCCAAAAATTCTTTTAAAAAAATCTCCATATGGTTTATGGAGATATTCACAAGCAAAGTTTCCCCCTCCCGCCCCTTTTACCTAATGTAAGCCATTTCTTCTCAGATGTGGAATGCAGTCCATAGACCAGACAGATAACAGAAGGGGACACTCTTATTCCTATGAAAACAATGAAATCCCTGCCCCCTTGACAAGCTTTTCAGGTTTTTCCCTTATCTTAATTGAAGATTGTCCCTCTCTGCAGTCTACCTGGGCACCTCCCTTCTGCTATGGCTGAACAGCGTGACATCAGTAAAAGGGGCGGGAGGGGGACACTTTGTCATTTAATTACTCTGGAACTACAACTCTGACAGAATTGAAATAACACTCTCCAAAGTCCAAATGCTATGATGATTAATTAGAGCTGCTTTTATTATGAAACATTACTATCCCTTTGAGTAAATAATTCATTGGATAATTCTTTGTATTGACCTTGAATATATTTGTAAATGGTAATCATATCACCTCTTAGATGTCTCTTCTCTAATGTAAACAAACCCAGTTTGGCTAGTCTCTGTTTATAACTCAGATCCTTCAATCCCTTTATCAGTTTATTGCATGTCTCTGTACTTTTTCCAGTTCAATAATGTCTTTTTTAAGATGTTGTACCCAAAACTGCACTCCATATTCTAGATGAGGCCTTACCAATAATTTATATAGAAGTAGAATTATATTCCCATCTCATGCATCTATGCCCATTTCTATATAGGATAGTACCCTATTTACTCTTGCAGCAGCTGAGTGACACTGTTGTGAACTCTAATGTCTATCAGCACTCACTAAATTTTTTTCTAATTCGGTTTACCAAAGTTGTTTCTCGTTTAGTGTATATGTAGCATTTTTGTTTCTATAGTCCAAATGCATAACCTTACAATTACCTATATTGAATGTAATCTGCTACTTTTCTGCACAATCACTCAGCTTATCTAAATTTGTCTGATTTTAGATTCCTCAGGGCTTGTGCCCCTTACAAGCTTGATTCCAAACAATCATCACTGATTCCTCAGGGCATGTGCCTCTAACAAGTCAAAGTCCTACAAATCAATGTTTCCTCAGGGCTTGTGCCAAACAAGCGTAAATCCTACAAATTAAAGTTTCATCAGGGCTTGGACCTAACACAAGTCTAAATCCTACAAATAATGTTTCTTGGGCCAAAGACATGTAATCCTACAAATCAATGTTTCCTCATGACTTGGGGCTCTAACAACAACAGTCCTACAAATCAGTGTTTACTCAGGATTTGTGTCTATCAAGTCTAAGCCCTACAAATCAATTTTATTTCAGGGCTTGGGCTTAACACAAGTCTACATCCTAAAAATTAATGTTTCTTCAGGGCTTATGCCTCTAACATTCCTCAGTCCTAAAAATAATCACTGATACCCAGGGCTTGTTCCTCTAACTAGCTTGAGTCCAAAAGACATCATTGATTCCTAAGGGCTTGTGCCCCTAACAAGCCTGTTTCCAAAAAATCATCACTGATTCCACAGGGCTTGTGCCTCTAACGAGCCAAAGTCCTATAAATCAATGTTTCCTCAGGGCTTGTCCCTAACACAAGTCTAAATCTTACAAATAAATGTTTCCCCAAGGCTTGGGCCAAACAAGTGTAAATCCTACTAAGCAATGTTTCCTCAGGGCTTGGGCCTCTAACAGCAACTTAAGTCTTACAAATCAGAGTTTTTGCCTATCAAGTCTAAGTCTTAGAAATACATTTTTCCTCAGGGTTTGTGTCTCTAACAAAGTTTCTAAGTCCAACACAGTTGCATCAGGGTCTGTTCCTCCAACAAGCCTAAGTCCTAAAAATCACTGTTGTAGGGTGTGTGTCTGTGCAGTTAGAGGCCCAAGCCCTGAGGAAACATTGATTTGTAGGACTTGCACGTGTTTGGCCCAAGCCTTGAGAAACATTTATTTGCCCTGGGGAAACATTGATTTATATGACTAAAACTTGTGTACATTTCCTCAGGGCTTGTGCCTCTTTCCTTAGGGCTCTAGCCTAATACAATTCTAAGTCCAACAAATCAATGTTACCTCAAGACTTGGGCCTAAGAGAAGTCTAAGTCCTACAAATCAATTGTTCCTCAGGGCTTTGGTCTCTAATAACAAGTCTAAGTCCCACAAATCATCATTTCCGCATGGTTTGTGCCGCTAAGAACAAGCCTAAGTCCTACAAGTCAATGTTTCTTTAGGGCTTGTGACAAACAAGTCTAACTCCTACAAATCAATGTTTCCTCAGGGCTTGAGCCTCTACCAACAAGTCTATGTCCTACAAATCAATATCTCCTCAAGGCTTGGGCCTCTAACAACAAGTCTAAGTCTTACAAATCATCCTCTAAATAATACTCTGTCCTGCCAAGTATCAGTCTGCCCTAATCACAGCTTACATCTTGAGGGTCCCTGTCTCTGTCACGTTATGTTACATACCAATTTTTTTATTATTTATTTATTTTTTTTAACTTTCCCTCTAATCCCAGTCAAAATCCTGACAAAAAAGTCCCTGTTTCTTTCCCCAGACTCCAGCAACATAGGCACCCTCACAACCCTTTTATTCTATATTAAATTGCTATGTATTGTGTGTAAATTCATTCTTAACAAAAAAAAAGACCAGACTAGTTCACACAGGGATTCCGCTATGCCTTAAATAACGTGCAATGATTCTTATCGGTAAAACCAACTTTTATTAATGCCAACTTTTTAAGAAGACAGCATTAATAAAAGTTGGTTTTACCATTAAGAATCATTGCATGTTATTTAAGGCATAGCGGAATCCCTGTGCAAACTAGTCTTGTCTTTTTTTGTTGTTACTTATTAAGAGGAGTAAGAGATGATATTGCTTGCTGGGATGTCCCCAGCCTATTTTTTTATGTGGACTTTACCATACATTGACATGAGCTGAGTCAAAATAATACTGTGGTACATATTTTTTGGAACTATCATTTTTTTGTTTGTTTTGCTAAATTCAGTATTCCCATTGATTTCATTGCAATGAGCTAGAGTAAAAAAATGAAAAAACTGCACTTTTCGCTGGAACTTTCCCGGTAGGCAGGAAGTGCCATTTTTCTATTATTGTGGATTGATGGGAAAATGTTCACATGTTCCTATCTGTTGTCCCTATAAGAAGGGAGCATGAGGAAAACAGGATCACCCTTAGGCACATCCTCTTTGAGATACCACCTGAAACATTACCACAGTCCTGATGGGAGACCCATCATCAACATGCCTGAGGTGTCACCACTAGCATCAGTAAAAGCACTCCTAAAATGTCCTAAGTATCTGGGTCACACAATAGTAGTCCCACAGATGTGTCAGACAGCAGGCAATTATGTTATTCATTTACAGTAGCACCTGTATCTACTCTGCAAATTCAAAGCATAGTGGAGTATGACTTTGAGTTTGTTGGAGGATATTTCAAGAGTCATAGAGTGCGCTCACATATAGCCAGTGCCAGCATGCCTGGCTTCACTGCTACAAGTCGTGTTGTTAAAGTAATAAAGTTACACAGTTCTTCAACTATGTACTGCCATCTCCTACTTACTGCATTCTCAGAAAGGAGTCAAAACCTGAACAAAAATAATCCAAACCTCAGCTGTATAATAGTAAAGTTTCCAAAATGTTGGCAGCTGACACATTGCCCTTTTCCTTTGTTGAAGACAGAGGTTTTAATGAGATGATATCATGTGCTGCATTCTGCTGGCATATCCCATGCTGCAGTTACTTTCAAGGATGCCTGTGCCACAAAGATTGTTATTGTCATGGGCAAAGGTCAAAGGAACTCAACCTGCTAACACTGTTTCAAGACATGTATTGCAATAGGACTCAACCTTTATTTCAGCTGTTGATTTCTTCACTTCATCCCTCAGCAGCAGTAGTACTGAGGTGGAAAATGTATTGTAAATGGCAAAAAGGCAGAACTGTTTTGTATTTTCTATATGCAGGAAATTTCACAGGTAATTACTAATTGGTAAAAATGTAAGTAAAAACATTTGTTTCACCTATCCCTAGTTCTGGGCTAGTAGTAATTTCCCAAGTGCCCCCCTGGTGCTAAGGATCCTCACCAGCATTAACATTGCCATTTGCCAGTACCAATAGCAGACAGGGATTCTGCAGGTGTAAGCCTAAGGCAATACTATATGTCTCTGAATGTTGCACATTGTGTGGTACAATGACCACACATAGCAATGTGGTAGAGACAGAAAGGATGTAGACTCACTGTAAGATAACACTAACTGGCTTTTCATTGTTTGTATGTATCTGTGTGTGAGTTTGTGTGTAAAGGCTCATGCACCTTGTCAGCTTTGCAACTTATTATATGTAATAGGGGATGTGCTTTCAGCAGCCTTAGTTATTTTCCTTTGCATTAATTGAATAATGATCAGAATTCTGCATTCCAAAGCATAATCACAAACAAAGGAAAAGTGCTTCCTCCAATTGACTGTAGAAATGTAAAAAAAAATGATGGGCAGCTGCCTGTATTTGCTGATCTCCGATTCTGAAAGTAGACATAGAGAGAAAGTCCCATTTATGGCCCATTGCAATTTTGCCAACATTCACAAGAAAGTAAACTGCCTCTGATCAGATAAAGACTACAGCAATGGTCAAATAAAAAACTAAACCAGTGTACCTTACTTAATTAAATACATAGACTTTACTGATGCATGGAGAACACCTATCTAGGTTAATGATTTACAATGCACTGGGAACCACTCTGGCACTCAAAGAGTTAAGAATGCACTATAATATTTGTATTGTTTTATTTATCAGTGATACTTGTTTTCACAACCTATTGAGTTTGCCAACCACTGTAGGTACTATGTAGTAAATAGTTATTTAGAAATTGTTGAGAATTTGTGAATTTGATTGAACAGCCTGAAAGTCACATAATTACAAGGGATGGGTGAAACTTTTTGCCCTCAAAACTGAAATAGGTGAAAACTAGCAATTTCCAGCTAGCGGGAACGTCCCATGAAAAATGCATTTTTTTCCACTATATTTTGCCTAGGTTATTGAATTAAAACTATTGGGAAGACTGAACTTACATACAACACATAGCACATTAGTTTTTATTTCCCACAGGCATTAAACAGTTAAAAAGGGTCTGAGGCTGCCTGTGTTGGTGGAGTCTGGGTAACTAATCAGTTGAACAGGGATTTTTTTTTTGGGGGGGTTGCTGACTGGGATTGGGGGACAGTTAATTAAAAAACATTAAACAAAAAATTGGTACTTAACGTGACAGAGACAGGGATCCACTTGACATAAGCTGTGACTGGGGCAGACTGATATTTGTTGGGATAGAGTATAAATTGTAGGACTTAGACTTGTTAGAGGCCCAATCCCTGGGGAACAATTGATCTGTTGGACTTGCACTTGTTAGACATAAGCCCTAAGAAAAAATTGATTTGTAGGACTTAGACAAGTTAGACACAAGCAATGAAGAAACATTGATTTGTAGGACTTAGACTTGTTGTTAGAGGCCCAGGCCCTGAGGAGCAATTGATTTGTAGGACTTAGACTTATTAGGCCCAAGTACTGAGAAAACACTGATTTGTAGGACTTAGACTTGTTTGGCACAAGCCCTGAGCAAGCACTGATCAAAGATACAGATAGCAGAGGGGTGGCCTGGCAGCCATACTAAGCGGACACATTGTGGAGAGACTCTGCTACCACTTTTGCTTATCCACTGCCATCCACACAATACAGCCAGCTTTTTTAAATATATTTTAATCCTGGATCTATATCCATTGTCTTTTGTGCTACCTGAAGATACCTATATTTCCGCACTTGGTAGACTTCTGCACCGTCGGACGCTTGGGCCTAGAGCCGCGGCCTTGAGTGCTTCCTCCGCCCGATGGAAAACCAGGCTGGTGGAGGGACTGGTGGTTTGGTTCCCCGGATCGATAAATAATAGTGATGAGCGAGCGTGCTCGGCCGATGCTCGGATCGGCTCGAGCATCGCTCTGCTCGGCACATGGCGGTACTCGTCGAGTACCGCCATGTGCTCGCCCGACATGTTCGGGTGAAGGGGATCTGTGCCGGAAGAGGCACAGATCCGAAGACGCTCCGCTGGACCACCAGGGACTGGAGGTACGGGGGCATTGCGGAGATGAAGGGGGCATTGCGGAGATGAAGGGGGACATTGTGGAAGAGGGGCATAGACTCTATGCCCCTCTTCCACAATGTCCCCCTTCATCTCCGCTATGCCCCTCTTCCACAATGTCCCCCTTCATCTCCGCTATGCCCCTCTTCCACAATGTCCCCCTTCATCTCCTATGCCATAGAGGAGATGAAGGGGGACATTGTGGAAGAGGGGCATAGCGGAGATGAAGGGGGACATTGTGGAAGAGGGGCATAGACTCTATGCCCCTCTTCCACAATGTCCCCCTTCATCTCCGCTATGCCCCTCTTCCACAATGTCCCCCTTCATCTCCTCTATGGCATAGGAGATGAAGGGGGACATTGTGGAAGAGGGGCATAGCGGAGATGAAGGGGGACATTGACCAGGCACCCTCCGCTCATCAGAGCAGGGGGTGCCTGGTTTAATGCTCGAGTGCTCCCATGCTTTTCAATGGGGCTCGGGTGCTCGGCCGAGCACTCGAGCCTCAGGGGGTGCTCGGTCAGAGCACCCGAGCACCCGAGCATCGGGGTGCTCGCTCATCACTAATAAATAATATGATTCCCTGGAGAATGTGGGAGTGAAGCAACTGTTGACTTACCTGCAGGTTCTACTGAAGGTAGATTGTGCTGTGACGGGAGGCGGGAGAGACGTGGGGTCCCTCCTCTATTACCCGAGCGAACCAGGCACTCTATCTTTCACCTGGACGGCTTCTGGAGGTTTATTATAGTGTCACGCTGCTTAAGGCCACTCCATGGAACTGTTATGTGCTTAGCATGTGTCACATCTGGGGCCTTTAATTGGTTTGTTACTTGCTGACGCTGCAGGCCCTGACCCCCACACACACTAATACCCCTCTCCATTTTAGAGCGCCACTTCCTTTGTTATTTTCTTTCCCAGTACCCCTTCCCTTCTCCAATAGGCCTCTCTGCCTGATACATTAACCTAGGCAAGTCTTTCCTGGATACCATATACACTACTGCCTATTCCTGGATTACTGACCCCCCTGTCTGTTACTTCACCTATATATGTTCCCCCTTCTGCCCCATGTATATTTGCTTATTTAAACTCAAGATACTGAAGGTTACTTGCATATTCCAGTCTACATATGGAGCATTGTGACAGGCTGTGTGTAACTACTGAATCTTGAAGAAATCTGTTCACTCTTCATACATTGAAGGGGTGGCTGCAGGGCCTACTGTTCCTGTATTGGCCTCCAGTTGTAGCGAATGCTCTCAGAAATTATTTCTGAGCTTATCACTGTCTCCAGTGGTACAAGTTCCCCTGTTTGTTACCTCTCCTGTTTATGTTTCCCTACTCTGCCCCATGTATATCTGAATTTACAAGTTCAGGATTTGGGATGTTCTTCGCTTACTCCAGTTTACATATGAAGCCATGAGGCAAGTTATGTGTGACATCTGAGCCTTGAGGGGTCCTGCCTACTATTACCTGCCTCGACTACTATTATCTGCGCAAGACTGAAATTGATCTGCGTTGATCTAACCTACACTTGTTTCTCTACACTCACTATGGTTAAAAAGACATCAGAATACAAGAAGAAACAAAGTAAATTTGCTAGAAGAGCTATGGTGGCGGAAGAGGTTACGGCTCTGCTGGAGGCCCGTTCTGCAGCGGCCTCACTGGCGCAGTCCTTAGCTTCCGAGGAGGATGACTCTGAAACTTAATTTGCAGAAATCATGTCTGCAATTGCTACCTTCCAGGCAGTCTTGACCAACAAAATTGACACTGTTCAGGTGGAAATCAACCTGTTACATGCAGACCAGCAAAATCTGCTTGAAAGTATCACTGATGTTCGACAACGTATCTCTACTGTAGAAGGCACACTCCCCCTGGTGATGAATTAAAAAATCAAGTACGGTCTCTACAATCTAAAGTGGATGATCTTGAAAACAAGTCAAGACGCAGTAATGTTCATATAATTGGACTGCCAGAGGGTCGCAAGGGCCGTGCCCCTGAGTAATACATGGAGGGCTGGATAAAAGAACACGTTGGCACGGAGGGTCTCTCGACATCTTTACTACTGAGCGGGTGCACCGCTTGCCAACAGGCCCGAGACCCCCTGGATCCTCTCCCCGTCAGATGATTACTAAACTCTTGAATTATAGGGATCGTGATGCCATACTTCATATGGCCAGGATGAAAGGTCAAGTTCTTTTTGAAAATCAGCAAATCTCCTTTTATCCGGACTTCTCGGCTGATTTCCAATGCCAGAGACGCAGGTTTGAGGAGGTGAAACGCAGGATCCTAGAGAAAAAAATTTCATACTCCATATTGTTTCCTGCTAGATTAAGAGTTGTCCGTGACGGCAATGCCATCTTCTTCACGTCAGAATCGGAGGCTAAAGAATGGGTGGATACTCACTAAGGTCCTTCCATCACTTCACTAAATTGCTGCCACAGCCTTGTATTCCTAGACTTTCATGTGCCTAACATCCCCACTTGTCGCTGACCCCTGGCGTGGATTTGGGGGGCATGGTGGTCATCTGGATTGGTTCTGCTCCTGACGGAGCACTTGATAAGAAATGAGATCTGCAAGACACAACGATATAGCTCTTGAGGGGTGCTGACGGGGGGCAATGTTGATGCTGAAGTTCACCCTTCTACTACACTCTTCCTGTGATGGATTGCCCTGTGATCTCTGCTGTGGTGATGGGGTTGGGGAGAGATTTTTTGTCACTCCTGCTTAAGCCTGCTTACATGCTTGTTATTATAATGTTACCACTAATATATATGTCTATGTATATCTATATATATAAAAGAATAAGCCTCATTGCATAATTCATGGTACCTCACACACAGAACATAATTTATGTCTCCTCAGAAAACAAACACACATTGAACACAATGCCTCATTACATAATTTATGTTTCATTAGGAGACACAACTCCTATTGGGTGATTCAATGGGGACTTTACTGCTCCCATTGGCTGATTCAGTGGGGGCGTGTTTATCACACAGGGAGTTGGACCTCCCCCTCCAGCCCGCCCACCACTATCCAACTGACAAAAAAAAATTATAGCTGCCACTCGCTCCTGAAATAGGGGATATCAATAACTTCTCCTGGTCCACACACACACTCTCACTCAGGATCATGACCCCACAAACACACTGTTTCACTTCCCACAGATAATTGTAACTCTCCATACACTCTGTTTCAGTACAAGGGTGTAATGTTTCCATAAAATACAAACACTCAGGGATAAACTTAATAGCAACTCTTTTATTTAACTCTTTTCATATTGCTACGCTGCCTCAACTGAAGAGCCACCGTGTGTTATATTGCTATGTTACCTCAACTTAACCCTTTGAGTGCCAGAGGGGTATGCAACGCATTGCAAAGCAATGCGTTGCGTATCCCTCCGGCACTCAAAGGGTTAAGTAAGGAGGAGTTACTGCTCCCATTGGGTGATTCAGTGGGGGAGTGATTTAAATCATGCAGGGAGTTGCCCTGCCCCCACTATCCAGCCCGCCCACCACTATCCAAGTAACTGAAAAAATAAAATGGCTGCCACTCACTCCTACACCACAGACACAAACACATCAGACAAAAAACACACACACTCACACTCAATCACACACTCTCACACACACTCAATCATACACACTCACAATAATTCACACACTCACTCACACACTCACACTCAATCACACACACTCAATCACACACACACACTCTCACACACACTTTATCACACACACTCCCACTCTCTCATTCACACTCTCACACACTCACTCACTCACACACACACACACACACTCACTCTCTCTCACTCACTGTCATACACCCCTTCACACTCACTCACAATCTCTTACACTCACACACTCTTAATCACACACTCACTAACACACTCACATGCAATCACTCACATGCAACCACTCACTCTTGCACTCACATACACTCACTCACACTCACTCACACCCTGGAAGCCAGCACGATCCACCTTCCACCATAGTCTCACTCACGCTCACTCATACCCCAGGAGCCAGCACGATCCACCTCCCACCATAGTTTGTGCAATTACCACATGCATTTCAACTACATGAATGAATTCCACTCACTCACACTCACTCACACCCCAGGAGCCAGCACAATCCACCTCCCACCATAGTATGTGCAATTACCACATGCATTTCAACTACATGAATGAATGCCACTCACGCACACTCACTCACTCACACCCTGGGAGCCAGCACAATCCACCTTCCACCATAGTATGTGCAATTACCACATGCATTTCAACTATATGAATGAGTGCCACAGTGGAGGCATAAGTACAAACACAAACTCATTACATAAGTCACCCCCTTATGACTCTCTTGTGTGTGTGCATGTGTCTGTGTGTGCCTGTGTGTTCCTCACTGTGTGTGTTGCATGTCTGTATCACATTCTATGTGTCTGCATGTTGTGCATTGCATGTACGTGTGTATGACTGTGTCACTCTTTATGCATCTCAGTGCATGCGTGTGCATTTGCGTGTGTGACTCTGTGTGTGTGTGTGTCTTGCATCCATGTGTTTGCATTAATTCCCTATATATCCTGACGGGCAGTGCCGTCCCACATTGCTAGTATATATATATATATATATATATATATATTTTTTTTTTTTTTTTTTTTTTTTCTCCGCCCTTCATTGTATTGCTCTTTTGGACTATTGTTACAATGCATTATTATTGCACTAATGTTGTCCCACATATCTTGGGCAGTGGTCTGTTCTACCGTGATTCGGCTCTTGGGTGCCTAGTGGCTACAGTACTATGCCCTTGTATTTTATGCCACCTTCGACCCGCCTGTGATGTGTTGAGACGGGGAGGTTATGTGGGAGGTGTTTGTGATGTTGGTTGCTCTGGGGGTGGGCCGGGGGATTCCCCCTTGGGTGGTTGCGATGGCAGCACCTTGGGGGTGGGTCCAGGGCCATCTCCGCTCTCTTCCGTCCTCCCCAGACTTGATATGCTGCTGGGGTGAGGGATGTTCTGTTTTGGGAAGGGGCTGTGGTAATGCTATAAATGTGTCTTTTTTTTTTTCTTTCTTATATGCTATGAAGTGATGATGCGTTTAACTGTAATCTACTCTCATGTTGTGAGGGGCAGGACTGTAGGTGGTCGGATTGATCACTGGTTACTTGTTTATGGGTGTTAGGAGGGGGGGATGGGAGGAAAATTCTGGCTGCCATGCCACAGGAATGGGTTTGTTAAGGGAAAAGATCTCTGTCAGGTTGGGGGTGATAGAGGTAGGGTGGGATGTTTGGATATGGGTTGATTTAGTGATTTGATTGGGGATTTCTCTCTCTTCTGGGCTGGGCGCTTCCTTCCTCTGGCGGGTCTCCCGGCCTGGCCTGGCCGATGCCCTAGTATATCATACTTATTTTATTTTATAATGACTACGGTGAATTGTAAATTTTTATTTTGGAATGTACGCGGGCTGAATGATGCAGTGAAGAGAACTTTAATCTAAATCACATAAAACAAGCCCCAGGGGTGATTATGCTGCAGGAGACTTATCTTGCTGCGGGTAGAGTTTTGTCTCTTAGACGGCATTGGTTACAGGGACATTACCACACTACATATTCTGCGTATGCCAGAGGTGTTTCCATTCTAATTGCTAAATTAGTTTCCTTTGAATTTATTAACATTAAAACGGATCCACAGGGCAGATACATATTCCTCACATGTAGATTGCAAGGAGCTCTGTTTGTCTTAATGAACGTTTATATTCCACCGCCTTTTGACCCGTTAGTTCTCCGAGATGCACTCGTATATATCTCAGATAAGCCAAATCATCATATAGCCTGTATGGGCAACTTTAATATAGCTGCCAGTTCTGTTCTGGATAGGTTGGGTGGGACGGCTTTTGACTCTAGGGTCATAGAGATCCCTTCCTCAATCCCATTGGTGACATGGGGCTCATAGATGCTTGGAGAACCCTTCACCCGCACACCCGAGAGTACTCCTGCCATTTGGACACTCATAAAACTCTATCTAGAATTGATTATTTGTTCACTAATCAGTTAACGTTGACTTTGGTTACAGATTGCCGTTTCTTGACTAGAGTGGCTTCAGATCACTCTCCATTGTTACTGATGTTAGACCAGGGATAGCGAACTGGGCCCAGGGTGTGGAAACTCAGTCCGGTGTGGCTGGCTAACACCCACCTAGTGACTAAACATAGAGAAGACCTACGTGATTACTTTGCCAATAATGTTGACACCGCTGCGCAGGGAACTGTTTGGGAAGCTGCTAAGGCGGCTGCTAGGGGTTCTTTGATATCACTTATATCTTCACAGTCCAGACTAAAAACTAGAGAGGCTGAAACACTGGAGTCTGATGCTGCAGTGGCTGAGAGACAGTTTATAGATAAAGGCGACTCGATTTCCTATACTAACTTTATCTCTTGTTCACTGAGATACTCTCTAAAACTATCCAAATTAAGTGCTCGTCATGTTTTTTTTATGAAACAGAATATTTTTGAAAATGGGGACAAAGAGGGGAGGCTTATGGCTCATCTTATTCGTCAGGATAGATGGACCCCCTCAGTTTCTTCACTTAGGGATCCGGGGGTGAGCTGGTAGTAGATACACAGATGATTAACTCTTGTTTTCAACAGATTCACTCTTCTCTTAATGAATCCTGCCTGACCCGTTCTGAGGCCCAGATTTCGGAATTCCTTGGTCATTGTAACTTCCCACAACTTTCGTATGACCAAAGACAGATGTTAGAAGCTCCTATTCTGCTTAGAGAGGTGGTGGAGGCTATTCACAGTTTACCATCTGGCAAAGCACCGGGTGGGGATGGTCTCCCTGCGGAATGGTATAAGGAATTTGTGGATATTCTTGGCCCTCATTTATTAAATACCTTTTATGCAGCCATAGACGATGGCCGACTTCCTGATTCTTTAAATAATGCTTCTATTATTGTACTACCCAAACCGGGAAAGGACCCAACGATTTGCAACTCCTACAGACCCATTTCTTTACTGACCACAGATGCCAAAATTGTGGTGAAAATCCTGGCTGGTAGGTTAAATTTAGTGCTGGGGACAATAGTACATGATGACCAAACAGGATTTATGCCTGGCAAATCGACATTGTATAACCTTAGAAGATTATTTATGCATTTACAAACGCCCCATGATAACTTAGGGTCCCGGGCTATAGCTTCCCTTGACGCATCTAAAGGCTTTGATTCTGTTAAATGGCTATATCTTTGGCATGTGCTCCGAAGATTTGAGTTTGGACCATCATTTATTAATTGGATACACATTCTATATACGGATCCAAAAGCTACTGTGGTGACGAATGGATTGAACTCTGCGTCTTTCTCTTTATGTTGAGGCACCAGGCAGGGTTCCCCACTCTCGCCTGGTTTATTTGCCTTGGCCCTGGAACCCCTAGCCATTCTGATTAGAATAAACCCCTTGATCCGTGGGCTTAGTATAGAAAGTAGGGTAGAAAAAATTGCTTTATATGCTGACGACATCCTGCTTTTCTTAGGCGATACCGGAAACTCCCTGTCAACCACCTTTCAGTTGGTGGATTTTTTCAGTACATTTTCAGGCTTCCAAATAAATTGGTCCAAGTCTTCTTTACTTCCGATCGACAGAATCCCATGAGAAACCCAACCAACTCATATCCCGCTGTCTTATGTAGAGGAAAGTACATACTTGGGGATCAGAGTGACGGCATCAACAGACTCTTTTTTTAGTGTTAAACTTACTACCTACTATTCAACACCTTGGCAATAAAACAGCTGTTTGGCTTCACCTACCATTAAATATAATTGGTCGGCCGTGTTGGAGGCCCCTTCTGCGGCGACCTCGCCGGCACAGTCCTCAGCTTCCGAGGAAGATGATTCCAAGTCCCAATTTACAGAAATAATGTCCACAATTGCTACTTGTCAGGCAGTCCTGACTAACAAAATTGACACGGTGCAAGTGGAGATTAATCTTTTACGTGCAGATCAACAGAATTTACGTGAAAGCATTACGGATGTTCGACAACGTATCTCTACTGTGGAGGACACGCTTCCCCCTGTTTTTACCTCGGTGGATGAGTTAAAGAATCAAGTTCGTTCAGGTGGATGATCTGGAAAACAGATCTAGACGCAGCAACGTTCATATAATTGGGCTGCCGGAGGACTGTGAGGGCCGTGCCCCTGAGCAGTTCATGGAGACCTGGATAAAGGAACATGTTGGTACAGAGGGTTTCTCACCATCCTTCACTGTTGAGAGGGCGCATCGTTGGCCAGCGGGCCCGAGACCTCCTGGATCTTCTCCTCAGCAGCTGATTATTAAACTTCTGAATTACAGGGATCGAGATGCTATCCTTCGTATGGCCAGGGTGAAAGGCCAAATCCTGTTTGAGAACCAACACATCTCTTTCTATCCAGATTTCTCAGCTGATGTCCAGCGTCAGAGATGCCGCTTTGCGGAGGTTAAGCGCAAATTACGAGAGAAAAACATTTCCTATTCCATGTTGTTTCCTGCTAGGCTGAGTATTATCCATGATGGTAACACCCTCTTCTTCACATCGGAATCAGTGGCCGGAGAGTGGGTGGACACTCATTAGGGCTCCCTCATCAGCTCCTGATATTGCTTTCATGGACCTTACTACATGTGATCTCACATAGTTTTCTCCCTGAACTTTGCTGGATGCCAACAATGGATCCTGAGGGACATGATGACCGTTTGACTTGACCCATATCCCGCTGCTCTAATTGGATGGAGAACATGCCTAATAGGACAGACCGCTATCGCCTTTATATGCTGTGGAGGCTGAGCACTGCCATGTTTGGACTTCGATTCTCCGGAGTTTATGTTTATTGATGAACAGCTTCAAGATTTCTGATATGGTGATGTGGTAAAATGAGAGATGTTATGTTATAGCTCAGTACAAATGTCTTAATGCCTTCTTTGATGATGCCATTGCAAATGTATAATTTGGTGCACATCTCTATCTATTATGGGGGGGGGGACATTATTATTTTATTTTTTTTTTTGTCTCTCTCTCTCTCTCTCTCTCTCTCCCCCACTATGTTAATATTATGTTAATCTCATATGTGTTGTTATGCAATGCTATTGCTCTATTGGTACTTGCTTGCATGCCTTGGGCGGAGGCTGGATGCTGTTCTTGCAGTGAGTCTGCATTTAAATCTCTTGAAGCTATTTGCTTCGGATTATGATTTTATGACGCCTCTCCTCCTCCCGGGGGATGTTGGGATGAGATGATCAAGTGGGAGGCATACTTAATAAGTCTGGGGGACCTCATTTAGCTGCTGAGTTGTACTACTGTTATTAACATGGTTTGCCTATTTGCGCCTATATCAATCTGTGTGCATATCTATGGGACTGTAGATTGTTGCTCGCTGGTGCTCCTATTCGGCTGGGGTCCTTTCACTCGTCTCGGATGGTGGTGTGACGCTATTCTACAGTGCTTTGGCACTTATATTTTTTTGGGATCAGATCATTTGATGTCGCCTTTGAACCGTCTGAGGGGTGTTGGGATAGGAGGCTGCAGGAGTACTATCCGGCTGCAATTGGGGGTTTGTTTTCTTGTCGAGTGGGAGGTGCTTACACCTGGGGATAATTGTGGTGCAGTGGTCATTGGGCTAATTTTCACCAGCTGGTGTGGGGCGATGCTCTATTTAAATTTGGCATACTTTATCGCTGTTGGGTGCCGCGGTGTGTGGGTGGAACTGTTTGTGACTTGGGTAAATACTAGTTATTTGGTTTATGGGTGTTGGGTGGGAGGGTAAGGGATGTGGTTTTGGCTGCCAGTCCACTGGAATGGGTTGGTTCGGGGATAAAATCTGTCGGGTTGGGGGTGATGGAGATAGGGCGGGCTGTTCTATTAGGGATTGGGTTAGTTGTTCACTTAGGATTTCCTCTCTCTCCTGGGCCGGGCGCTCCTTGCTCCCGCCGATCCCTGCTGTGTGGCCAGGGATGCAAATATCATATTTATTCTCTGTAATGACACCACTAACCTGTAAATTCCTCTCATGGAATGTGCGTGGATTGAATGATGCCATAAAATGTTCTTTAGTTTTAAATCACATTAAGAGGCAGACTCCGGGGGTTGTCATGTTGCAGGAGACCCATCTTACTGCAGGGAGAGTTTTGTCCCTTAGGAGACAATGGTTACAGAATCATTATCATGCCACCTATTCCACATATGCCAGAGGTGTTTCTATTCTTATCTCTAAACTAGTTTCCTTCGAACTCATTGACCTTAAGACAGACCCTCAGGGACGTTACCTTTTCTTGACATGTACACTGCAGGGAGCTCTGTTTGTCTTGATGAATGTTTATATACCACCGCATTTTGACCCCTCAATTCTTAGAAATATGTTTATTTATGTCTCTGATAAGTCACAGCACCATATGGTCTGTATGGACGATTTTAATATAGCTACTAACCCTGACCTAGACAGATTGGGCGGCTCAGCGGTTGATTCCAAATTGCATAGAGATGCCTTCCTCAGTCTCATCGGCGACCTGGGTTTTATAGATGTATGGCGGACTCTTCATCCGCAGGATCGGGGGTTCTCGTGCCACTCGGCCACATATAAAACATTGTCTAGGATCGATTATGTGTTTACTAATCAAATGACCTTGAATTCAGTTTCAGACTGCTGTTTTCTGACCACAGTGGCTTCTGACCACTCTCCATTACTGTTGACCCTGCAGCGGGACCGAGGACCATGATCTAGAGTCTGGAGATTTAACCCCATATGGTTGAACAATGTGTATTTGGTATCTAAACATAGGGAAGATCTTGGTGAATATTTTGTCAATAATGTTGGTCAGCTGCTCAGGGTGTTGTTTGGGAAGCTGCCAAGGCGGCTGTGAGGGGCTCCTTGATTTCTCTAATATCTATGCAAAATAGACTTAAATCTAGGGAGGTGGAGGTATTGGAATCTGATGCTGCAGAGGCGGAAAAACAGTTTGTGGAAGGCGGGGACACGGCCTCATATGCTAGGTTCATCTCTTGCTCGCTTCGGTATTCTATAAAATTGTCTGAACTGAATGCCCGTCATGTTTTTTATTTGAAACAGAATATTTTTGAAAATGGAGATAAGGCAGGCAGGCTAATGGCTCATCTTGTTAGTCAGCATAGGGGGACTCTGTCAGTTTCTGCACTCCGAGATCCTGGGGGAGTACTGATTCTTGATCCGCAGGCGATCAACTCGCGATTTCAGCTCTTTTACTCCCATTTATATGAATCTCGACTTACCCGCTCTGAGGCACAGATTTCCTGTTTTATTGATCAGTGTGACCTTCCACAACTCTCTATTGAACATAAGCGAATGTTAGATGCTCCTATACTTCTTAGGTAGGTGGTGGAGGCAATTCGTGGATTGCCGACGGGCAAGGCGTCAGGTGTGGATGGTCTTCTTGCAGAACGGTATAAGGAATTTGCAGATGTCTTGGCCCCCCAGCTTTTGAATACTTTTTATGCTGCTATTGATTACTTTTTTTCCGGATTCAATGAATAATGCTTCCATTATTGTGTTGCCCAAACCAGGAAAGGACCCGGGGATTTGTGACTCCTATAGTCCCATTTCTCTATTGACCACGGATGCAAAGATTGTGGCGAAAATCTTAGCCACCAGACTGAATAAAGTACTAGGGTCCATCATTCATGAGGATCAAACTGGATTTATTCCAGGTAAATCAACGTCACATAATCTTAGACGATTGTTAATGCACCTCCAACTTCCTCAAAATAACACCGGACATCGGGTGATAGCATCTCTTGATGCATCTAAAGCTTTCGACTCTATTGAGTGGCCATACTTGTTCTCCGGGGTTTTGGGTTTGGTCCCTCCTTTATTAAATGGATTCATATCCTATATAGTAGGCCCAAGGCCTCTGTGGTGACGAATGGACTGAGCTCACAACCATTCTCTTTGTACCGTGGCACTAGACAGGGCTGCCCACTTTCGCCCAGCATGTTTGCCTTGGCCTTGGAACCCCTGGCTGTTTTAATTCATGCTAACCCGCTTATTCAAGGACTCAGAATAGAGGGTAGGGAGGAAAAGTTGCATTGTATACTGATGACATCTTACTCTTTTTGGGTGATGGTGGGAGCTCCTTGCAGACTATGTTACAGTTGGTAGATGATTTTGGTACATACTCTGGGTTTCAAATTAATTGGACTAAGTCCTCCTTAATTCCGATTGATGGTGGTCTGCGGAACTCTCCCCCACCTGACATCCCGCTTTCTTATGTGACTGAGTGTTCATATCTAGGGATTCGGGTGACGGATGCGACGGACTCCTTTTTGGAGCTGAATCTGGTACCTACTATCCAATACTTTAGCGAAAAAATGATGGCATGGCTTCAACTGCCCTTAAATGTTATTGGAAGATCAAATCTTATTAAAATGATTTTCTTGCCCAAATTTTTATATATTTTTCAAAATACCCCAATTCACATTCCCAAAAAGTATTTCTGACATATAGATAAAATAATTTCGCGATTTATATGGCGGGGGAATTGGCTAGACTCAAACTAACTACACTCATGAGATTAAAACGGGAGGGAGGAATAGCCTTGCCTGATTTTTATTGGTACTACTTGGCAGCGCAATGTCGTTATGCGATTGATTTTGTCTCTCCCCAACCCTGTTACCAGACTACACAAATAGATACACTACTATTACAGCCTGCCTATAGGCTATCCCAGTTTCTGCATGGCGGCCCCGCTGTTTTTAAAACTCAACTTCCTTTAGTAACAGCCCTATATGGGGCGTGGATGGAGCTGAAAATGCTCCTGGGATATATAGCCATGGATCCGGATACCTCTCTGTGGGGCGCTGCAGGGCTACACCATCTACTGGATAGTGAGTTTGGCCCACTTGGGGTTGACTCTCTTGGACAATTATATCAGGATAACCAATTGAAATCTTTCAAACAACTACATGAGGAATATCATATACCACATAATCTTTTTTATTCGTATCTATGTATCAGACATGCTCTAAGAGCTCAGTGGGGTGACCGTGTTCCGACGATCTCTACGTTTCTGCTTCTTACTAGATTGATGGCTCTTGAGCCTCCAAGGCCTCTCTCCTTCATTTATGAGTGGTTAGATTCTCATATGGGGTGACAGGAGTTTCCTTCCAGGGCTAGGTGGGAAACAGATGTGGCTCCACTGGAAGATTGGGAATGGGATTTGGCTAAGACGGGACCAGCTATGGTGGCGACATCGACTAGACATCAACTGATTCAGTTGAATATTTTACATAGAATCTATTACACACCGGTCAGACTGTTTAAAATGAGAGGTTCTGGATCCGATTGTTGTCTTCGATGCGATACTGTTCAAGGTACATACTTGCATATGATTTGGGAATGCCCTGGAGTGAGGGGGTTTTGGAATGAGGTAGTGCGCACTATGGCCCTGGTATTGGGAAGACCTGTTCCTGTGACCCCAAAGGTCTGTCTATTGTCTGTTTTCCCTGATGAGATTAAGGATGCAAATGACAGGACTCTCTTGAACGAGCTCTTGGTGATGGCGAGGAAGGTGGTGGCCCTGCACTGGATGGCAAACAGAGCTCCCAACTGTAGAGCGTGGATAAATCTGGTTACACAGTGTTTTCCACATTATAAATTACATAATTCGGCCAAATTTGATAAGATCTGGGGAGATGGTAAACTTGGTGGACAGCTAGAGCGAATGCTACTGTACCTCCCGATGATGTGCAACCTATTGGAGCTGTCTGATTGTGCTCATATCCGCTTATTGTGTGGATGGTGGTGTGTGTATTTGGTGTGTACCTTTGTGTATGACTCCTGTATGTATCAGGTTTTTGTGGAATCTTTGGCTGGTGGGTGGGGTTGGGGGGTGCTGCGGGCTCGGGGGAGAGACGAACTGGGATCGGGGACTGTAGGCTTAATTTAGAAAGGTTAGATTTTGGAGTTTGGGTTGTATTCTTATAAAAACCTCAGATCGACTCCATACGCCTTATTCATATGCATCTGTTCTTTTTATTGTTATGAATGTTTACATACTCTTGATGTATCTGTAAGATTTTATATGTACTTCTTTCCTTGTATGTGTATGGAATGGTCTGTTAATAAAATATATTAAAAAAAAAAAAAAATGTAATTGGCAGGTCAAATCTTGTTAAAATGATCTTGCTCCCTAAATTTCTGTATGTTCCCATTCCCATTCCCAAAAGATATTTTAGACAAATTGATAAAATTATCTCACGATTTATTTGGCGGGGCGGACGGCTAGGATTAGTCTGGCCATTCTTATGAAACCTAAACGTGAGGGCGGTATCGCTTTGCCTAATTTTTATCAATACTACTTAGCGGCACAGAACCGATATGCGCTAGATTTTGTCTCCTCTCAGCCGGGCAATCAGACTACCTTGGTGGATAAGCTTTTACTACAGTCCAATTATGCCTTACCACAGTTTCTTCATGTCAGTCCAGCAGCTTTTAAGATTCAGACTCCCTTGGTTATAACTATGTATGAGGCGTGGGTGGCGTTAAAAAAACTTTTGGGATATTCTGCCATGGACCCGGATACCCCCTTATGGGGAGTCGCGGGGCTGCCACATCTTCTTGGCACTAACTTTGGCCCTATATGGGCTAGATTTGGGATTACCACCCTGGGTCAGTTGTATCGGGATAATAATTTGAAATCCTTCGTACAACTACATGATGAGTATCACATACCGAACAATCTCTTCTATTCATATTTGTGTATTAGACATGCTCTCACGCTCTTCTTAGTAGATTGCTTATTATTGAACCTGTGAGACCATTATCATTTGTATACAAGTGGGTGGATTCACACCTACAAGGCCGAGAGTTACCTGCGCGCGATAAATAGGAGCTAGATATGGGTCCCCTGTAGAATTGGGAATGGGACATGGCCAAGGCGGGACCAGCACTGGTAACGATGTCGACCAGACAAAAATCTTACTACATGCCGGTCAGGCTACATAGAATGGGGAACCTTTCTACTGATCATTGCCCTAGATGTGCTGGTATTCAGGGCACATATGTGCATATGATCTGGGAATGTTCTGGGGTCCAGACATTCTGGAGAGAAGTAATGCCAGTTGTGGTTCTGGTCTTGGAGAGACCTGTTCCTATGACTCTGAAAATTTGTTTATTGTCTATACTTCCTAATGAACTTGAGGGTGCAGCTGACAAGTCCCTATTGAGTGAACTCTTGGTGATGGCGAGAAAGGTGGTGGCTTTGAAATGGATGTTGGACAGAGCTCCTAGCTGTAGGGCATGGATACATTTAGTTTCCCAGTGTGCTCTGCATTATAAATTGGTTTGTTTACATCGGGGAAAGCCTACTAAGTTTGATAAAATATGGGGAAAATGGCAAGAGTGGTGGACGAGTGGAGCAGGAGGTATTGTGGTCTGATGCTCTACAACCCTCTGGTGTTTCATGTCTGAGATTATGACTGTTTGGTAATCGGATGATTGAGGCGAATGGTGGATGCCCACCCTTTGGTTTGACCTGGCGAGGCTGCTTGGCTGTGGGGCGGGCCGGGGGGGGTTGCTGCACACTCGGAAGGGAGAGGAATTGGGGAAAAGGGGTATAGAGAGCTTTAGGTTTGGTTAGGTTAGCTCTTAGCTTTTTGGGTTTTTTAAGGGGTTAAAATTATAAAAAACTCAGGTTAACTCTGTACACCTTACTTTTATGTCCATGATCTTCTCATTTGTACAAATACTCACATGTTCTTTTTACTGTACCTGACTGTTTTGCTATATAATTTTCTGTGCTTAGATTGTGTCTGGAGCGATCTGATAAAATTTATTTAAAAAAAAAAAAAAAAAAAAAAAAAAAAGATAGAGATAGCATTGAAAATACATGGAATTTCTGAATGTAATCATTAGTAGGGATGGGTGAAAATTTCCTCCTCAAACTGAAATCGGAGGAAAATGGCACTTTCCTCTTGGTGAACATTTTCCCATGAAAAGTGTTGCTTTCACACGTTTTTTTTGCCAAGCTCATTGCATTGAAATCAATGGTAATTCAAATTTTCTCCAAGTTTTCTCTACTTTTCTACAGCCACATACAAGGGTATCAGGCTCTCACAGCATGCCATTCTGTGTTTCTGAGAGGGGAGAGCAACAAGTGTTTGAGCTACAGAAGATAGGCAAATAAAGGGGAAAAGGTGAAGCAGTACAGTGATGTGGGAGTAAAGTGGTAGTGCAAAAAATGACTGCAGCAGTGGTTGCTGCAGCATGTGCAGTTAATGATAATGATGATCCCTCTCCTCCCGGGATGGATGCAGTTTGTCAAGGTCCCACCAATCACATCACGCCAGTCCCCTGCCACCACTACCATTCAAATCTGTCACATTGTAGGTTCTACATTATTTTATAATCACTTGACATCATCATGAATATGTGCCAGTGTCACTTAAGCAATAAGTAAATGTTATGGGCAAAGGACAAATACACTCTGCGTGCTAACACATTTTTCAAGGTATATGTTACTGTAGGACTCACAACTTTGACTTACAGCTACTTATTTCTCCACTACAGCCCTCAGAAGAAGCAATACTGCTCTGGGTAATATAGCACCATATGAAACATTGGAAAAAATGTGCTGGAATAAGAGAAACATGTTTTAGAATAGGAAAAAATGTGTTGGAATAGGAGAAAAATGTGATGGACCTCCCTGTGGCACATACATGGTGCATCAAGTTAATCCAAAGCAATGTGTTGGACCCCCTGTGGCACATAAATAAATAAATAAATAAATAAATAAATAAATAAATAATACTTTGTGTGTTTCCAGTGCATTGTAAAGAAATGTTTCCATGTGGCATACAGAGGGTTAGATGATAATTTTGTTTACATTATTATTTTTTATTTATACCTTGTTGGGGGGCAGCAGGACTACTCCTGTTTGTAGGGGTCCAATATTTTTATTTAGACCTCATAGGGGGCATCAGGATCTCTCCTGACGTCCCCCAATGCATTGGACAGTCCTGTCACAGAAATAAATGATTATAATAATTATTATAATGTAATTACTACTTTTTTTCTTAAGAGAGGAAAAAAAGGGGAAGCTGTGCTTCTCCTTTGTAAATATTGAATACCCAGCACAGTCGATTGGGAGATGAATAACTGGGGGGGCATTAGGAGAGATTTGGATGTCTACCCACATGTATCTAGGCACTTTTGTCTTAACTATACTCACTGCATGCAGGTAATACTGGCTTATGCAGTAACCTCATTTAAAACGTGGAGGGAGTAAGAACAACTGTCCAGTGAGAACAGCTGTCCAAGATTGTACATTGTACCCCGTGGTATGCTAAATTTTAATAGCTTGAACTTTAGAGAGGTCTCCAATACAAAATCTTCAAATAATGGCATTTCCCACTTGGTGGAAAATTTTCTGCAAAAAGTTAATTTTTTTCCTCATTTTTCGCCAAGCCCATTGCATTGAAATCAATGGGAAGATTGAATTCACACACAACACATAGCAAATGCTATTTTATTTCCCAAAGGCATAGTATAAAAGAAGTATGAGGATGCTTGTTTTGGTGGAATATGGGGAAACAATACGTTGGACAGGTAATTTTTGGGGGGATTTTGTTGACTTGGATTGGAGGAATAGTTAATAAAAACAAAAAAAAACATAAGACATGGTATAAAAGGGGTCTGAGGAGGGTGCCTGTGTTCGTGGGTGGAGTATGGGAAAAGAATCAGTCGATTAGGGATTATTTTTTTGGGGAGGGTCTTAACTGGTTAATAGAAAAATAAAGAAAATAAAAAAATAATTAGAAATTGGTTTATAACGTGACAGAGACAGGGACCCCTTGATGTAAGCTTTGACTGGTACAGACTGATACTTGACAGGATAGAGAATTTTATAGAGGAAGATTTGGAGGACTTAGACTTGTTGTTAGAGTCCAAAGCCCTGAGGAAACATCTATTTGATGCAGGATTTAGACTTGTGTTAAGCCCAAGCCATGTGGAAACATTGATTTGGAAAACTTTGACTTGTTTGGCATAAGACCTAAGGAAACATTGATTTGTTGTAGGACTTAGACTTGTGTTAGGCCCAAGCCCTGTGGAAACATTGGTTTGTTGGCTTGTTAGTGTCATAAGCACTAAGGAATCAAAGATAATTTTCATCAATTCGGCTTGTTAGTGTCACAAGCCCTGATTAATGAGTAATTTGTAGGACTTAAACTTGTTAGAAACAAGTCCCCCAGCATTTTTTTTTGTGGGCCACTTTTTTTATCAGAGCAAGTCCTGAGAAAAAAAATATCCTATTGGCCTAGTGCCAGCAGGTCATGTTGTGGTGGCCAGTGGTCACTGGCCATTTTCAAAAACTCCAGTGTAATTGCTGAATTTGCAACTGCTGTTGTTGATGCTGCTGCTGAATTGTTTAAACAGCAGGATGATTAGGCAGCTCAAAAAGAATCAGATCAGATACAGCAGTAACATGAATGATCACAGTTCCATTTGCCACTACTAGCTCCAGTGATACGTCTGAGGCAGTAGCAACACCAAAACTAACCCCCACCACTTCAGATATATGCGGAGAAAAGAAGTAGGCCAATAATGCTTCTCCACCTGCCGCACCTCCAAAATGATGGGTGTGTTGTTAGAATATACATTTTTCCATAGAGAGCAGGAACTGTGCCTCTAAACAGCAACTGCAATGTCCACAGTGTGTGTGAGGTAAATGAAGGAAGGACTTGGAATAATGAGCACATCGGCGCTCATGTCAAAAACCTGGCATAACTGTAACCAAACACCATGACGCTTAGGGTTCCTAATGTGAAATTATCTTACCAGAAACCAAGTACTGCTGCTGTCACTATGCCACTTCTACTGAATGGGTATCAGGTAGCGGGGAAGCTAAAGATGAATGAGGTGGATCACCAGAAGATGTAGTTACATAATTCTCCCGTGCCCAGGCTCTAGAGCAAGAAGGTGATGGCAGGCCAGGTGTTTCACTCATCATTGAACATTCAGGCTCTGGCTGGGTTTCTCTATTCTTCCTCCTCTTTGATTCCCATCTCCCCTCTTGTTGCCTTTGGGGAGAGTCAAGTGGTGCCCAATTTCTTTGGTGGGGTTTTGGTTTTAACATGCTTCACATAGATGTCATGGTGTCTGTGTTTCAGGTGTGTTATCAGGGCGGGTGTGCCAAGGTGTGTTCCCTCCTTTTCACTTAGCTATCACAAATTGTGCATAGTGCAGTGGCCGATGACTGCACTGTGTCCGGTTAAAGACAATAATAGTGCCACACCCAGGATGTTAGGGGGAAAGGAAAGGTGGAGAAAAATGACCTCTTTCTTATTCTCCTCCATATTCCCTTTCACTGGCTGGGGCAGAGAAAAATGTTGCTGCAGTTGCTGCTACTGTCTCAGAATCAGCACTGCAACTAGGACCATGAATATTGCTGCTGGCAAGTGAAACCTGTCCTACTCCCACATCACTGGACCCCATTCCCACTGTGTCCACAGTGATCTGTGGCACACTAGCCTGCTCCTTAGCATCCTGCTGCCCTTGCAACTCAGCAACAGCAGGAATTACAGCAGCAGCAAACTCTGCAAATTCCAAAAGCTCACTGCTAGTGGTGGTGGTGATGCCCATCCTCATCCCTGTCTCCCATTCCTTCTCGGTTTGGGCTAAAAAGGCCATTAATGTGTCTTCCACACCAGGTTCTGCACCATCATCATCACAACCACCAGCCCCTCCTTGCTGTTGCTGCTCTATTACAGACATCTCACCGGTTGGAGGAGGTGATGAGAAATGTAACAGAATGTTCCCTACTGTAACACTGAGCTGAACAAGGCAGACGGTAAGCACTAGCAGCAGACACAGGCAGCTGATCTTTCTCATGGTGGTGGTGGTGGTATTATTGCTGGTGGTGGTGGTATTATTGCTTGTAGGCAACAATTCTGCCTTCTTCTGGATCATGTTCCATCTGGACATTGCCATAGGGGTAAGGGGACTCCCAGGGTCAGTGGAATGTTGTGGGATCCCTTGACCGCTAGTCTGGACACTCTGCAGTACTTCCCCTACATAATGGTACTTCCAGCTTTTCACTATGAGCTTCTCCTGCCTCAATTTTGCAAAACAACTCACAGCACAATAGTCTAGAACCCTCTCTCACTTTCTTTCTGTAGCTGCTTGTATTGTGTTTCACTTCCAGGTAAATATCACATTTTTATATAGAGAAAAGACAAAAAAACTTGTAATTAAAGGGGCGAAAAGTTTGTAGCCATTGAAGAAATAGCAAAACATTTTTGTCAATAGGCGAAAATGGTGCCAAAGTGGACAACCATGTGGTTTCACAGATTTTTTGGTGGAAACACAAAGGAACCTTTCACCCACCCCATATCTCCAGTCCATTGTGAAACAATGTACTGGGCACTGCTAGCATTCAAATGTTTGAAAGCCCGTTTTCACCCATTGAGTGCACCAAAATGTCCCCTTTTGCTCAATGAATAAGGCCTAGGTTCCTATATAGACAACCTAAAGAAAAAGTATATTTTTATGAACAATGTTTAAATAACTGGCATGTCTTTTTAAAAATTTACTTAATGTGAATTTGAGTCTAAGACAATTTTAGTTTGTTTTACAGAGCATTCAGTTTTGCCTATCTCTTGTAATAGGCATTTTTGTAAAATAACAAGTGTGTATTTTGTTGGTACTTTATGCCTATTCCCTAAAGACTGTGTTAATTAGCTCTGTTTGAGGCCAAACTTATCTATCATTGTGCTGTTAGAAATATTTGGGGGCTCTGTCTAGAACTAGATTCATTCATATCACAAGGGGGGAGATTCACTGAGCGGTGGTGATAAATTGATGGTAAAGTGGAGATGACTTCTCAGTTTTATCACTTATCCAGTTCCTATATTATGGAGCCTTTTCACTAAGATCTCCAGATCTGAAGCCATTTTAGTGCATAGGCTCCATAGAATTACATAGGAATTAGTGAAGTGATAAACTGAAGTCATCTGCACTTTATCATCTCTTTAGCACTGCTTAGTGAATATCCCCCAAATCCTCATTATGCATGATCCTGCTTGTTTTTTTTTTTTAATAAACAATTCCTGCTTATCCTTAAAGTGGACCTATCAATGTCCCCTTAACCCTTTGAATACCAGGGGCTGGATTCAAATGCAGTAGAATATTACATCCCGTTTTATCGAAAATGTTCCTGTTGAAGTATATGTGGATACCAGGAGATAACTGCAGAAATAAAATTAGCACCTGCATTTGAATCCAGCCCCAGTAGAGGGTTAAGACATTTTTTTTCTGTTTTACAAATAACTCTTTGTATTTGCTGAATTAAAGGGTTAGTAATGGCCAAAATAAAGTTGATGCTATATGTGTAACGGTTTGTACGACACTCAGACACAGTAGGTTAGAATAAAACACAGTTTTATTAAAATACACTACGGGCTATAGTGAATCACAGGAAAATATCAGTCATGTACATATGCCCTCACAGGCCCAGTATACAATGGTAGAGAGTTAGATACTGTCACAAGTCAGGCATAACCAGGCAACTTCAGCACAACATGGGTTAAAGTTCATAGATAGTAAACAGTCTCTGATGTGGTGTGTTTGACAACGCCCAGTATGATGGTAATGGTTTGCAAGAGACTGTGGTGCGAGGTGTGGAAACACCTAGTCTGTAAAGCAGGACTGAGACTATACCCTGTGCTGAGCAGAAATGGAGACCACAATACTCTGCTAGAGCTAGCACAAACTTGAGCCACAAGCACCCGACTGGTGCAGTAACAGAGACACTGTACACTGCAAGAGCTGATGGACTAGAGCCAATAGCACCCGACTGGTGCAGTAACGGAAACACTGTACACTGCAAGAGCTGGAGGACTGGAGCCAATAGCACCCGACCGTGCAGTAACGGAAACACTGTACACTGCAAGAGCTAGAGGACTGGAGCCAATAGCCCCCGACCGGTGCAGTAACGGAGACACTGTACACTGAAGAGCTGATGGACTAGAGCCAATAGCACCTGACCGGTGCAGTAACGGAAACACTGTACTCTGCAAGAGTTAACAGAAGGCTCAGTGTAACGGAGGCAACAGTGCTCTGCAAGTGTTAACGGAAGACTCAGAGTTAACGGAGGCAACAGTGCTCTGCAAGTGTTAACAGAAGGCTCAGAGTTAATGGAGGCAACAGTGCTCTGCAAGTGTTAATGGAAGGCTCAGAGTTAAGAGGCTACAGTGTTCTGCAAGTGTTAACGGAAGGCTCAGAGTTAACAGAGGCAACAGTACTCTGCAAGTGTTAACGGAAGACTCAGAGTTAACAGAGGCAACAGTGCTCTGCAAGAGTAACGGAAGGCTCAGTGGGATGGAGGCCACAACACTCAGTCTGCAAGGCCAGCAATGCCGAATTAAGAATGTCACCCAACGACACGGAGAACAAGATCAGAATAGCTGGCCGGATCACAGCGCAGGAACGTCAGACAAGCTGGGTCAGGTCACGGAGCAAGAACGTCCGCCAGGCCGGGTCGAATCATGGAGCAGGAGCGTCAGACAAGCCGGGTCAGGTCACGGAGCAGGAACGTCAGCCAGGCCGGGTCGAATCACGGAGCAGGAACCAGAAGGAGTAGTCAAACGGGCCAAGTCGGTACACAGGAAAGCAGGAACACAGCAACACAGTAGCACTGGTACAAGAACACCACGAAAGGGCACCTGACAGGTGCCAGAGGCCTGGTATAAAAAGGCCATACTGGGCTGGCCAAACTAAGCTCAGCCAATGGGAGCGCACCACACAGAGAGTGACAGAAAAGAGCACGGGCACCGTGATAGTATGTTATATTTTACAAAAATAATGTATTTTGAAGAAGTCCTATCTGTCAAACCTTTATGGTTAAAGTTCTCATGGTTAACCTTTATGGTTAAAGTTCCCATCTCCCTCCCCTTCTCCTGATGTCAGATGTAAGCTGACAGCAGGAGCTCCTGGTCCCGGAATCGACAGGCATCTCTCCTGCAGCGCCGCAATAGCGCAATTTAAAAAGAAATACTTCTTTGGAATGGTCTACAAAGTGTTTCTGGTTTGAAAGCATACTTTTTAGACCTTTCCCATGAACTATTTCTTTATAAATAGCGCTATTACGGGTGTGCTGAAGAGCCTCCTCATGGATCTCCTTCTGTCGGATTTACAGCTAACACCAGGAGAAGAGGATCTTTAACGGAGGATATCTCTCAAACCATAAAGGTTTGAGAGATAGGACTTTTTCCAAATACGTTAGTTTTGTAAAATCTAACATATAGCATCAACATTATTTTGGGCATTACTAACCCCTTAACCATTTTTCTGTAAAATAAATAGATTTTTGAAAAATTACCTTTTACGTTTCAGTAGCACAGTGCAAAAATGTATACTAATTCAATTCATAGTATACTAATTAGGTAGATTCAGAGCTAAAAGGATAATTTATCTGTGCTTTCAGAAATACTCACATAGTATGGGGTCTGCCTACATTCCTTCGTATCACTGCGTGATAATATTGAACCAACACATAAATGAATTAACATTAAGTGTTATACTGTTCCACCAAATGAATTTCTTAAAAACTGTATAATTTGCAAACAAATTAATTCTACAACATATATGCACTTTATAATTCTCTTTAGGCTTCTATAAATACAAGAAGTTACTGATGATAGTATACTGACTGCAAGAATGTCACCCCTCATGTGAGACGGTTCAGTTGGTTAATGCACCAGCTGTAGAGTCTTTTCACACCACAGGGTTGCAGGTTCTAGTCTTGGTGCGGTCAGCTCACTCTTTTATGCATCTGAGATAGATAAAAAGAGTCTAGAACCTACTTGAAAATGAGACACAATCTCAATATATATATAAAAAATTGCCAGGTTTGCTCCAAGAGGACCAGACCTGTTGATAGGGCACCATCAAAATGATAGTTGCCACTAAAGGTGCAAAGTAGTCCCAGTCCTTTTAGTGCTTGTATAGTTTCTTTAGCATACACTGATGAATTGGGTTGGAGGTGGGGTGATGGGAGGAGTAGAGATATTGCCATGGGCAAGGCAACACGGATTTCTCACCTAGAGGTGCCTGATACATGAATTCAACCTTGGAGGCAGGATGGAACAATGAGCTGTGGATGGAGATGAGGAAGTAGAGAAGTCTAGGATATAGGTGAAGAAAATGCTGAAGGCTGGGCATGAAGTCAAGGAGAGAGCTGGAAAGAATCCATGGGGGGGAGGGGGGACATCAGGAAAGTGGAGAAAGACTAAGGCAGTTGGTAGAGAGTCTCTTTTCTGACAATTAAAGGGATCTTATCACTTAAAAATAACCTCAGTGATTTTGATAGAGCTTTTAAAATCACCTGCATGCTGTATTACCAATTTTTGATTTATAAAACTAGGTGGGTTATTTAGATTTATAGTTTAGGCTAATTAAGGCATGCCATGTAGGTGTTTCCTGTTTTAGTCCTACATTACCTTCTCACTCATTGAACTGCTCACCAATGCATTGACCACCTCCCTAACACTGAAATGGTTAAGTGCCAGTGAGTGGGAGATTATATGAAGGGCTAAAACAGGAATAGATTGCATGGCATGCCTTAACTAGCACAAGCTATAAACCTAAATAATTCAAAAACTAGTTTTGTAAATAAAGCTCTTACAAAATCACATTTATTTTAAGGTGATATGGTTTCTTTAACCCCTTAACGACTGGCGTGCTCACGCACGGCCGGCACTTGGTGTCCACAGGGCTTTTTTTATTATTATTATTATTACTTCCGGTTCAGGGTTCCTGGAGCGGCGTGCAGTCGAACCGGGAGCCATGTACTCCATGACATCACTGGTCCTTAAGTGCCGGACCAGCGTGATGGTCTGGGTACGTCATCGGATGTGAAGGGGTTAAATAATTATGTTTATTATACTTGACTACTTTAGAGGCATAAACAACAGAGTATTATAGGTTTATCTGCATTTCCTCACAAATGATAAGGAAACAAGAACACCATACTGAACATTTTTTACATCATGTATATTTATTAAATATTCATTAACCCATTAATGATCATAAAGGTGCATAATGCATTGTGAAGCAATGTGTTGCAAACCCATTGGTTCTTAGAGAGTTAACAGAAAAGCATGTGCAGTGTGGTGCATTGCATTTTAGAGTCCAGTTCATCAAAGACTGATGTTTATATCATTAGTCTTAGTAATCAAGCTACCTGATTAATGAGAAGCATAGAATTACACTAAGTAGTAATTATCTCATGTGGTATACCACAAACATGACCCTTTGATTAATCTACTACTCAAAAGAATATGGATTTACTAATCAAAGAGTAACATCCTATTATGTTAGACAAATGTCACTTAAGCTACTGGAAGAAATCTATGAAGAAAATAATGGTGTGGGATTATCTTACTCCTTTTTGTGAGTTTTTTTGTGCCATGTGTTCTTGAAATTGGGGATGCACAAGGGGTACAAATACAGTAGCACCTGATTTTTTTCATGGGGGATTGAATCAACATGTGTCACATGTACCTCATGGTGGTTATGTTTCATGAGTTTCATGAGGGGAGATGTGCCAAAGTGTGATCCCTCTTCAGAAGCTTGAAACAGAGAGCTCAATTAAATTAACCCCATAAACCCCCCCCAAAAAAAAACACGCCACAGTCAGGTATGCAGTTATCTGCTCTGTGACATACTACCGAGTCGAAAAAGATGCACTACAGGTGCTACATTTGCCCTCACTGAAATCAATGACAAAGTACTTGAATTTGAAATTCAATTACGTGTGGTGGCTAGTAACACACATTAAGGGACTCACTTTTATTGCCAAACATTACCTTCTAGAGAATTTGGAGTTGAGTAATCTAACGCGTGTGTCTAACTACCGATGTGCAAGTGAAGTGATAACTAAATGCAAAAGAAGGGATCCCTACACTAGTGACCCGTGGATGTATTGATAGGGGACCCTAAGCCCCATATCAATACATCCAAAGTACCAAAAACATGTATGTAAATTTAAAAGACATTAACCCCGCTGAAAGTCAGACTGCCAGGTAAGTGTTCTAGCTGTGGGTGATAGGATTGTGTTGGTACACTTTATTGTTAATGTTGGGGGTAGTGTAGGGCCAATGGGAGGGTTAATGTTTGTGTGAAAAACAGAGAGTTAGCTAGTCGCCTTGGATGTTCCCATTTTTCATTTTTTTTGGGTGAGTCATGGGACTGAAAAAAGCACAACGAATGTTGGGCCATAAGTTAGGTTTTGTGGGCCAACTCTCGTTGATAGGTCAATTGAATTCTGAAAGTACCACTATGTGTATACCATTCTCTGTTCATTTTTGCCCTACAGTGGGTTTTACCGGCTCAAACGGGACTGAGCCCAGAGTGTGCACATTCCATTTGTGAACAATTACTCACTCCCTGCCACCAAAGAAATGTACTTCCATGCACATGATTTTGGGTTGGGGGACGGTAGAGAAGGATTTCCTTAACTGCACACCTTCTCCTCAAATGTAGCTGATGTGGTTTGTGGTTCTACTCCTGCTGTCTCATAATCAGTACTAGCAGGAAGTGGAATGTCCACTTGTTCCACATCGCTTCTGATACTTCCGCTACCCAGTCCATGGCAGTAATTATAATAATAGTATCTAGTAGACATGTGCGAATTCATTCGGAGACATTCGGATTTTGTCGAAAATGGGGTCATTCGGAGACATTCGGCCAATCCGAAACTCAAGGGTCATTCGGAAAAAATGATCCGACTCCGAACAGCCCAGGTCCGAAATTCGTCGAAACTTTCGGAAGTTTCGGCAATCGACACATTTCCAAAAGTTTTGACCAGGACATTTTGTACTTCCTGTGCGCGCTCAATTACTTTCCCTCCATAATTTTCCCTCCATGTCTCTAGTCCAATTGCATTCTCCGTTTCATGCACTACTTCCCTCTTTTGTCTCTATTCGAATAGCCTTCTTCGTTTCATGATGGGGGTTGGACTAATGACACAGTCACACAGACAGACAGCCTGCATTTCCTCATTGCGTTGTTGGAGCTCAGAGAGAGAAGAAGAGATTAGAGAGTGTCCAGTTGTTGTGTAGGCAGGCAGGTAGCATTAGGCTAGGCATAGGTAGGCAGCCAGCATTAGTTCCAGTTATTGCCACTGCAAGAGCAAGTAATATTTGTTCCTGTGCAAAATATAAAAAAATATTAGGTATTTGTTCGAATACAGGGCCGGCCCTTACATGGGTCCCAGTGGGTCCATGGACCCATGCGGCACTTTGACAGGGGCGGAAATTTACCGTCCCATAGCATGTTTATTTTGTGCTCTTCCGCCATTTCTGTGTTGCAGGGTGTCCCATCCCATCAGTGTGACTGTCAGCAGCCGGGCAGCCCTATGCTCACTCAGTGGCGATGCCTGCTGGCTGCTTCAGTGACGTGAATTATGTGATAGTGAAACATTATGCCTATTTTATATTGTTTATCGCCCACCTAAAGTCAAGACTTGAGTAAATAGGTCTACCGTCCCAGATTTGCTAGAGAGGTTTTACAAATACAGGAGGGTGCCCCCTGTACAAAATGAGTCTAAACATTTGGGATCCCTAGTATGAGTGCACAACAGTGCATGATGTGTCCTGAACAGGATTGCTGTGAGGTGTCTCCACCCAGAAGGTGCTGGCTTCAACATTGCGACAAGTGACCAACTAAGAGCACCGTGCCGTGCAGCCATAGCATCACCCCCTCCTACTCTCCGGGTCCCACTGACTGGCAATAACAGGTGAGTCACTAAGAGATCTGAAGCCTTTCTGGAAGTCCTTTCACTTGGAAAGGGGCTAGGTATTACTTGGGGGAGTTGCCTCGTGTGTAAATAATTTCTAGGTGGGAGATGAATGTGCATCACTTATGTGTTTCCTAACAGTAGTTAGAATACAACTCCCATCATCCCCTGATTATGACATTGGGAAATGCCCAGCAATTATCGTAGAGCCCTGTATTGCACACTCACGGAAAACGGTGATATTGCTATACTAAGACAATGCTGTGGACCCCTCTTCAGTATAGATGTCAAGCATTTTTTTTTATTTCTCTCCTGTGTTGCAGTTTGTTCACAACAGAATGTCTCAATTTTTCTTTTTAACCCTTTGAATACCAGAGTGGTATGCAACGTATTGAGTACCACTCTGGCACTCAAAGGGTTAACACATTACATCTATCACATTACAATCATTGATGTTTATTCTTGATGTAGTATGAAACTCTACAATGTATATACACATAGAGTTATCTGATATGAGGGGAAATCAGGATAGGAAAACGAGAGAGAGGAATTTGGGTACTAAAGAGGGACAGTAGGGTAGGAGGCTGGTACCAGAAAATGAAACCTTAATCTTTACCCATGTACTAACATAGAATGTGACATGTAGTTTGTCCATGTTCGAGTCGACCACTTATGTTGAGTAGGATGTGACAGGCATGGGTTTTCGATGTCGAGCATATGCTAAATTGAATGACAGGCATGAGGTTTCGATGTTCGAATATATGCTAGATTGAAGGACAGGCATGGGGTTTCGATGTTCGAACATGCTGAATTGAATGACAGGCATGGGTTTTCGATGTTCGACGTTTGCTTTGTGACTGGCATCCCATGCTAGAGTAGAGGTGACATGCACAGACTTTCAATGTACGACAATGTCCATTTTTGGGATGGATCTTTTTCTAAATGCACACCCTGTCTGCAAATAATGATAGCAGCGTGCACGGAGGCGCACTGCTATAATTTAACCCATGTTAAATTCGGCTGAATAATTCGGAATGGATCAGAATTTCGTCCGAATCGAATAGGCCCGGTCCGAAATTAAGATCATCCGAATTAGAAAAAAAAAATTCGACCGAATTCGAATTTTACCGAAAATTTTGCCCGTGCACAAGTCTAGTATCTAGTATTTATATAGCACCTTTCTCCCAGTGGGAGTCAAAGTGCTTTTAGCACACTCTCTTGGCAGCTGAATAATAGATGTTATTATTACCCAATTAATGGTACTTAAAAAAATTAGAAGGAAGGCACTCCTGGTGTAAAAAACGTCTTAATGAAGTTGTTTTTCACATCAACCCGTCACCAACTCAAAAAACGTACTCACAGAGTATTTTGATCAACTTAACACCTGTGTGTCAGCTAATAATATCGTTTTAGGGGTGTTGCCGCTGTCCCCACAATAGTATGGATATCTGAATCTCACAGGCAGCTCCTCGAAACAACTCTCCGGAAGTATAGGATATGCAGAAAAAACACACAAGAGGGTGCCTAATAGTGCTTGTTATCTTTTATAACCAAGATTATAATGATATGCAGATAAATACTCACAAGTATGATTTTTGTTGAAGGGCTTATACCCAACTACAATAAACCAGGTTTACAGAGATACTAACCTGTCTCTGTTCAGGTGACCATAATTGGAGTTATGAAGTCCACAGGATGCTGCTGGTTTCTCAAAAAAGTTTTTTATTTATATTGTGTTTAACACAATGCAAATATATATATAAAATATCTACTAAAAAATGTATATAAAAACAAGGGCTAGCTAAACAATGTTTCGTAATTCCCTGACTACTGCATCAGATTCAGCATAACCTAAAACACAAAGCAACAAAGCATCATCAGACAATACATTTTTAAATACCCCTCCAATTATCCTGATTGATTAATTGTCAAATTGCCCAATCATTGGTCCAAATTGATTAATTTTTAACACTTCAGATGTACTGAAATGTATGAAAACTATATAATTTTAAACTTTGTTCATTAGCTAGTGCTCTTGGAGAAAAATGGCACCCCATTGGTATGAGCTGACATACCATAGGGGGTTCCAGAAGCACATAACTATATATACTACAAACTCTTATTTTTTTTGCAATTTTTCAAACATAACTTGCCTGTATGAAAATGGTTATAACAGCTATAGAAATTAAGAAAAGGCCGAAATTTGAAGAATGGGGTTATATCTCTTGGAGATGAAGGGATTTATAGATGGTTTAGGGGAGGGGTATGATGTGTGTAAGGTGGGTTTGGGGGGAGTGAATTTAATTTGATGTACTATGTAGGATTGTTCACAGGGTTGGGTGTTTGGAAAATGTATTTTGTACAACTCTAGATGATTGGTGAAGGGATTTATAGATAGTTAGGGGAGGGTAAGATGCATGTTGGGTAGGTTTGGGGGGAGTGAATTTAAGTTGTTGCTGCACACAGGATTGTTTACACGGATGGGTGTTGGGAGTATGTATTCAACATAACTCTAGATGATTTAATGATAATAAGGGGGTAATATGATTAGGGGTAATAATAGGTGTTTTATTTAAAGGGTGAATTAATGACACTAAGGGGGAGTGTTAGAGATTTTGGGGTAGGGATTAACTATAATCGTTTTGTTGCTGAAGGTATGGGGAAGTGAATTAATGAGAGGGATGAGTTGGTGGGGGTATTCAGGGGTTGATTACACTTGGGGTTAACTTGTAAGGCACGTGTTAGTGAATTTATGGTGGAAGAGAATATTCAGGTTTCGCTTTAAGCTGGGAATGTCTTGATGTAGATGAGGTTGGGGGGTGGAGTTATTGATCTGTCCTGAGAGGGAGAGTAGAAGAGTAGATTTTTTCTTTGTATTGGTAGGGTTGAGTTATGGGGTATAGGATAGGTGAGGAGATGTTTAGGCGGGGTTAAATTGTCTTATTGGAAGTTCTTTATTCTGATATCCGATGTGTGATGGGGCATTATGTTTCCAGTGAACCTTGTCTCATATATTTGATTTGAGGTAGAGTGGGAGGAGTTTTGAAGGGAGTCTTGGGTTTCCCTTGTCCACTTTTGGGTCGAGAGGCTTAGGACTTTTCCTTTTTTTTTTTTTTTTTTTTTTTAATGTATTTAAGGTGTGTGACAGGGTTCGCTGGGAGACAGTGTCTCCCATTTGATTGTTTATTTTGGAAGGCATGTGTAAAGTGGCCCTCGGTTCCGGATTGGGCAACTTGGGGCAGGCATGGATTCCGTGTTGGGAAACTTTTTGGTTCCCTTAGAGACGGTGGAGAGTTCTGGGGGATCATGTTTCTGCCCTTAGGTCAGCTGGCCCTTTTCGGAACTGAGGACCTGATGGAATATATTAAATATAGATACGTCTATCTGTTTAAGTTTTAAGGATTCTTGGACTGGTCGGCTTCCAATGGCCTTGAAGGCAAGAAATGAATGTTTCTTACAGTAGATGTAGGATGGATCCTATGATATATATATATATGGGATCAATATGAATGTTGTAGGTATGAATGAGATGGATTATTTAGGTAGGAGGAGTGTACCATTCCGGCAGGAGAAAGGTGGCGGAGGACTTGAGAAATTTCACTCAAGTTAGTCTCCATAAACGTACAGGGGCTCAATTCCCCGCAGAAAAGGGGTTGTCTTAAAGATCTGTTGTTACACAATAAGATAGATATTGCGTTTATACAGGAGACTCATTGGATTGTTAAGCCTGGGAGACTATGGAGGACCCCTTCTTATCCTGAAATATTTTATTCAAATTTGGAAGGAAGGAAAAAAAAAGAGGAGTTGCAATAATTATTTCTGCGAAAGTTAAATTCGAATTGGTATATCAGGAAGCGGATTTGAATGGGCAATTTTTAATGTTGATTTGTAAATTGAATTATATTCTATATACTTTAGTGAATGTTTATGCTCCAAATGTTAACCCTTTGAGGGTCTTGAGGAAAGTATTTATGAGAGTTAAACAAATAAAACAAGGAAATCTCGTTACAGGAGGTGACTTTAATTGTGCTACTAGTCCAGAATTGGATAAGAAGTTGCCAGAGGGGGCAGTTATGGACCCCGGGTTAATAAGTTTGGCTAAAGTTTTTCAGGACCTTATATTTCATAATAATTTTTATGATATTTGGAGAGTATTTAATCCAGATGAGAAGGAATTTACTTTTTTCTCCCAACCCCATAGATCATATTGAAGAATTGATTTAATTCTGACAGAACCAGATACTTCGGGTGTCAATTGGACTAATAACTTGGTCAGATCACTTTCAGTGTTTATTGAGTTTACAAATAATCCTAATTATAAGAAAAGTTTTAGATGGCGCTTGAATGAATCATTATTGGATAATGAGGCAGACCGAGAGGAATTGATAAAGCAGGCTAAGTAATTTATAGAATTAAATAATAAAGGGGATGTCTCTAATCTAACTTTATGGAATGCGTTTAAGTGTACTATGAGGGGTTATTTTATTAGATTGGGGGCATTAATAAAGAAAAAAAAGGGCCCGGATTTATCAGATCTCTATATTTCTTTGTCAAAATTAGAGAGATCGAATAGGGTAAATCCCAATTAATTAATCTCGCTGGACATCCTTAGGTTGTGAGCTGATATCACTGAGAGATTACATGAAGTGATTAATAAGAATTTATTGGCTATGAGATAGGAGTGGTACTATGGTAACAATAGGGTAGGGAAATATTTAACTAATAAATTGTACTTTAAGGGGAATAAGAGTATTATAAAAAAAAAAATTGTAAGTAGCTAATAAAGTATATATTTCCCCCTCTCAGATAGCAAAGTGTTTTAGGGATTAGTATGAATCACTATATAATTTGAATCCTCTATGTAATTGAAGGGTGGAAATGAAGCAATACTTAAGTGGTCTTGAATTGCCTAGCGTTAGCCAAGATAGGTTGAAGAAGGTAAATGCACCAATCTCTATGCAAGAGATTCGGTTTGCAATAGGAAACCTTAAGAAAGGGAAGGCACCAGGTCCAGATGGGTATTCTGAGATCTTTTATAGGGTATTTGAAGATATAGTGGCTCCATTATTATTTAGAGTTTATGGAGAAATAGAGGAAGGTAGGGAAATTCCTGTGGAGATGTTGCAGGCCCATATTAGTCCAATATTGAAGGTAAATAAAGATTCGGCTTTAGTATCTAATTATAGGCCGATCTCATTAATTAATTTAGACATTAAAATTTATTCAAAAATATTGGCTGATAGACTTAAGGATGTCATGGCGGAGGTAATTCATAGGGATCAAGCGGGATTCATTATTAATAGAGAGATCATTGATAATACAAGGAGAATTATAAATTTGATTGATATTGTTAATAGGAAGGGGGAGAGTACGTCAATTTTGGTCTTGGACGCAGAAAAGGCCTTTGATCGTGTCAGTTGGAATTTTCTAGCTGAGACGATGGAAGCATTTGGTATTATTGGTGCTTTTCAACATAATACTATAGCGCTGTATACTAATCCTATAGCTAAAATAGTGGGGCCTCAATTAGATTCAGGCTGGTTTAATATTCAGAATGGGACAAGACAGGGGTGCCCATTAGCACCTCTGTTATATGCCCTTACGATAGAGCCATTGGCTCAACTTATAAGGCAAATGGAGGAAACTTATGGTGTTAAGACACAATATATGGAGCATAAGATAATTCTTTTTGCGGATGACATACTATTGACTTTAACAAGGTTAGATAAATCTGTTCCTAAAGTAATGGAGAAGATAGTGGAATATGGTTATTACTCTAATTATAAATTGAATATAAATAAAACCCAAGTTATCTCAGTCCATCAGACACCAGAACAATTTGAAGGGATTAGAGAGAAATTTGATTTAGATTGGGATAGTGATGTATTGGATTACTTGGGTATTAAGATTAAATTTGATATACAGGAAATGGTTAGGATAAATTATCAGTTCCTGTTGGTAAAAATAAAGAAAAAGTTGATTGATTGGAAGGGTTTAGAGACATCTTGGTTGCTTAAAATTAATGCAATTAATGCATATTTGAGGCCTAAAATTGCTTATGTAATGAGGGCAATACCATTGAGAGTCCCCTATGCAACACTGTCTCAGTTTCAAAAATTAATACATGGGATAATATGGGATGGTAAAAGACCTAGAATAGCATTTAGTCATTTGGTAAAAATAGAGATAAAGGGGGTGTCTCTTTTCCAAATGTAAGAGATCTTTATGAGGCTATTATGATTTCACATGTCCTGCTATGGTGTGGTAGGGAACATATAAAGATGCCTTGGTTTTTGTTAGAGAAAGAGGGAAATTAGAATGTCCCTTTGAGTAATTGGATATGGATGAATGATGATACTGTTAAATATATGGGGGAGAATCTTATAATAAAAAAATGCCCTAAACTCTAAGGAAATTTAAAAACAGAATGGATTTTGGCAAGAAATTATTTCTTTCTACTCCGTTGCAAGTTCTTAAAATGTATATTAAAGATTTGGATTCAGTGAGATGGAAACAAGCAAATATTAAAAGCTTGAGTGACTTATTGGAAGGTGTGATGACCTTTTCTAGACTTAGGGACAAGTTCAACTCCCTTCCGTGTATGGAAGAATTTAATTATCTGCGGATTAAACATGGAATTAGTTCATTAGGATTTTCGAGGAATGAAATGGTGGAGAATTTTTTTAAAGATGTTGATAAGCCTAGATTGATTTCAAGGATGAAGAGGTTATGGGAGAATTTTTCTGTAGATCAAATTGAAATTAAGATAAGGAAAGGTAGGATGATATGAGAGTAAGTATCCCCGTGGAATGTTGGTATCAGGCATATAGTCAGATAAGGAAAATCACGCATTGTATAGGAATGCATGAAAAGCAGTATAAAATTTTCCACAGGTGGTACCGGGTTCCTACTCAGATACATAAATATGATAGTAGCCTATTGACTAGATGTTGGCGATGTATGGAGGAGGAGGGAACTCTGTATCATATGTGGTGGCAATGTATAGAGGTTAATAACATATGTAAAATGATATTGCATTTGATCCATACTATAATAGGGATAAAGCTTAAGTTTTCCCCAGAGGTATTTTTGTTTCATTTGAGTTTTCCATCATGCGTATGGTATAAGAAATACTTTATGGTACAAATCCTTTTGGCTTGTAAGATATCCTTGGCAAGAAACTGGAAAAGAAAGGGTAAAGTATCTTTAGGTGAAGTAAAGATGTAGATCCATTTCCAGTGTAAGATGGAGGAAGGCTATTATAAGAGTAGAAATCTTAGGGATAAGTGGAAACTTATTTGGGCACCATGGTTGGAATTAATTAGTAAGAGATAACCAATTCTGAGGTGGAATTGTGAGCCCCTGGAGATTATGATAAGATTAGGCCCTTGCCGGAATGGGAAAAAGTGTATAGTTGGGAGTAAGTTTAAAGGGGAACTACCACCCCGCAAAAACCTAACCTGTATTGACTGCGTTGTCAGTCCCTTTTGAGCCGGCCGTCTCAAAAGGGACTGACAACGCAGGCACACGGACGTCACTGGGACGAGATGTCCGTGCTTCCTGTTCCAGTGACAGTCAGAAAAAGGACGAAATCTTCAGAACCGGGTAATATTTCTGGCGACTAGCGCTACTAAGCAGCTAGTCGCCAGATGCAGAATCAATACAGGTTAGGTTTTTGCGGGCTGGTAGCTCCCCTTTAATGATTTGAATGTGAGATGGTATGATTTAGTTGTTTTTTTAAAGATTGTTTAACCCCTTAGGGACCCTTGCCGTACCAGGACCGTCAAGGGTAAATTTGCTCGAACGACCCTTGACGGTCCTGGTACGTCACGTACTTTTTACTTACAGCGCTCTACCGGGAGCGCTGTAAGTAAAAATAGGGCATGAAATAGACCGCTCCAAGATCGGAGCGATCTGTTTCAAGCCCCATAGTGACGCGCCGATACACGTGACAGGTCACATGTACCGGCTCGTCAAAGTGCCCCTATGCGGTCGTTATGGGACGGAAATGTCCCATAACCCCCGGTCCTTAAGGGGTTAAGGATAGGTCATAATAAACTGTTAAGTGTTAGCGATTTAAGGATATGGGAGTAGGGAAGGAATAATGTTTATTGTGATATCCTTTTTTTGTATGGAAGTGAGCAAGAAAAAAAAAAAAAAAAAATTAAGAAAAGGTAGACCAGGCATACCATTTTGGAAAGAAGATAACCTACCACATCAAATGAGTGGTCATTTGCCTTCCCATAGCCTACTGTGCACAAATGTTCCACAAGGTGGAACTAAAGGAAAAAAAAAATATTTACATTTCCACCCCTTCAAATCAGTGAAAACTATGGAATTTCCAACTGTATTAGTTAGTTAGTGTTCTTAGGAGAAAAATTACAAAGCCGAAAACTACACTTGCCTGTTTTCTATTTTTGAAAATGTCTGCCTGTACTAAAATGGTCATAACTGTTAGAAACTTAAAGGAAAGGTATGCAAGGTATACTATTTTGGAAAGTAGAGATTCGCCCTCATCAAATGAGGGGTCACTTGCCTTTCTACCCATAGAACGAATTGGAAAAATATTTCCAAAAGTTGTCACTGTAAGGAAATATGCCTGTTATCACTTCAACAAGGTCTGAATACAAAATAATGATAAAAAATGCATTGGGTTTATTTCCAATATTTTTTTATTTTGACCTCAATGTGGGCATCAGGACCCCTCCGAATGCCCCCCAATGAGGTCTGAATAAATTAATGGCTAAACATAATAATATTAATAATAATCCTTTGTGTGCCAGAAGGGTGTCCAATGCATTGCAAAGCAATACATTGGATCCCCTGTGGCACACAGAGGGTTAGTTTTTTTTAAATAATTATTTTTATTCATACCTCATGGGGGGGCATCCAGACCCCTGCTGATGCTTCCCGCTCCCCACACACAACTAGGTCTGCTACAAGGGGGTCTGTGTTATTTCCCCTGCGACACACACAAGGTTAAAAATATTAATTTAAAAAAAATGCTCCAAACTATACATTCTGTTTGTGCCACAGGGGTGTTCAGCACATTGAAAAGCAATACACTGGACCTCCCTTGCGCGCACACAGAGTCTATGTTTTGATATTTTTTTAATCAGACCTCATGGAGGGACATCAGGTTCCCCTCTTGATACCCCCAAGTTATTGATCTCTCAAGCAATCCTGCTAGGAAATCAATAATGGTGACAGAGGAGAGCTACATGCTCTCCCTCATCACTCCTATACCTACCAGCAGGAGTAAATGGGATGTGGGAAAGCCTTCTTGCCACACCAGTAATACCAACTTTTGCAGTGACCTCATTTTGGCCGTAAAATGTATGGGCTTAGCACAGCAAGTACAGCTGTACGGGCCATTGAGGTTTTTTTTTTTTGCGAATTGATTTCTGGGATGGCAGAGCGGCATGCAGTCATGCTGCCATCCTAGAATTCCATGATGTGCCAGGACTGTCACTGGTCCTTAAGTGTTCGAATCAGTATGACGCTCCTGGCATGTCATGGGTCTTTAAGAGGTTGAGCAGTATCACACAGCCATGATGCAGTAGTAATGTAACAGTTACAATTTAATTTTATGCCCAATTTTTACCCCTGAACTATCCGAATATTAGCACTTATCATAGCTAGGTTTGTGGATGTTTATGACTTTTGTTGCTGATTATTCAATTCTAGTGTATGTGTAGCCTTAGTGGGGGTTGGACTTGGAAGAGGTGACAGTGCTGATGATGACTGTTAGGATCATTTTGTAGTGATACAGGGAAATATCTGATTTGTTTACCCACTTCATTTTTTTTTTGGATCAACAGGGACTTGATGTATGTCGTTTTTTTCAGCCTCAAACTATGTTACTATGTATTTTATGCATCTTTACTTCTCCAGAGTCAGACTTCCCAGCTGATGTATCAAACAGTTGGACGAATATATTCTAGATCATCATTATCAATAATTAGGTCATTATCAGCATCGCCCATTGTTTTTTCACCACTACTTTTTTATTCCGCTAAGTTATTTTAAGCGTCAAACTATTTATTTTTATTTTTTCCCTTAGAGGGATTTTCAGATCTGTGGAGAAAGTAATTCACCAAAATAGGTTATTTCTTGTCCTAGACACTCAGGCTGAATTCAGGAACTCATGCAAAGAGCTGATCAGAGATGCTCAACTAGGAACAAGCCTGCCCTCGAATTGATGAGGCCCTATAGGATAACTATCACACCCAGGATGCGATATAATTTAGCTCACTGGTGACTTTCACAGAGAGAAAATATCCTAAAGCACATCATACTGATGCAACCAAAAGGCAGTCCAGCCACGAAGTGCCAGGCAATTCCTCTCTGAACAAGAAAAACAGTCAACCCCAGATGCAAGTTTCGGCCTTGTTGGGTTTCATTGGTGAGGTGCAGCTGATCTCTCCAGACACTGTGGGCAAGGGGTCCACTTCTGGATTATCCTGTTACTCTTAGGGTGACCAATCCCCCGGGTAATTTGCATATGCAAAGAGGTGGTCAGAGATGCTCAACTAAGAACGAACCTGCCCTCGAATTGATGAGGTTCTATATGATAAGTATCCTAGCCAGGGTGCAATCTCTTTTAGCTCACTAATGCCTTTCACAGGGAGGAAATAACATCATACTGATCCTACCAAAAGGCAGTCCAGCCACAAAGTTCCAGACAATTCCTCTCTGAACAAGAGAAGCAGCCAACCCCAGATGTACTTTTCGGCCTTGTTGGGCCTCATCAGTGAGGTGCAGTTGATCTTTCTAGGAACTTTGAGCAAGGGGTCCACGTCTGGATCACCCTGTTACACTTAGGGTGACCAATCCCAAGGGTAAATTGCGTATGCAAAGAGCTGGTCAGAGATGCTCAACTAGAAACAAGCCTGCCCTCGAATTGAAGAGGTTCTATAGTCAAGAACTCACGGCCACCAGTGCCGTCAATCTCCGGTAGATAGGCACAGCTAGGGAAATTAGCTGCTGAACCCAGGGTGGGGTTCCCAGGAAACACACACCAGTAGACCAGAGAGGCAATTAATTTGTTAGCCAATATTTTTATCACTGGGGGTTGGGAGGTAGAACAGCCTTTATTAACAAACGAGCAGTGCCTTTCATGCACTCACAGCTGGCATCATTGTGTACATAATGAAATTAAGGCTTGGAACAGGGTTGACCCATTGTCCATTGAGCGACAGTGCTTTAGTGTCCAGTCAATCCAAGAAAAAGTCCTTGAAATAGAACTGTTCACAGCAGGTGTTAATTAGTATTCCTTTGCTGTAACTTCACAGGGGGCTTCCTGTCCCAGGACCTAACATTAACTGTGTACGCAACATGCATAGCCATATAAAAGCACAGAGGTTCATACACAGGAAAATACACCAAACTTTAATACAAGGGACATAGAATAAAATGTATATGACAGTTTTACAAACAGATTCCTCAGGAGGAGAAAGAGCATGATGGTTTATTACAAATGCTGAAGGAACTATGTCTGCAGTCAGTTTTTGGACTATCACTTTACTAACACATCCCTGCACTACTCCTACTCCTTTCCCCCTACCCCTACTCCTAGTATTTTGTTGGACATTATCAAAGAAGTATGGCTTTTAACAGTAAAGAACAAATAAGAACTGTTTGTTGGATGATGTCTTGCCTTTAAAAAATGTTTTATCATATAAATCTCTGTTTCTAGTATTCCCTCTCCCAAAAGCACTACAGTTTTAATTTTTAACAATACAGGATAAAGGTACACCTTAGTCCAGCTGTTGTGGAAGTAAATGTCTATCACGGTGCCTGCGATTTTCTTGCCTGATGTGCCTGTTCGGGAGTATGGAGTGGAGCAGCATGACTCAGACTTGATCCATCTCGCTCGCTATTTTATACTCCCTGTCAGTTTAGTTATTATTCTCCACCTTCTGGCATTGGCTTTATAGCCTGGCCGTGAACTGGGCTTACCTTTTGTGGTGTTTCTGTGCGCATTGATGTGTTGCTTGTCTGACCCTTGCTTGGCTTCCATTACTCCCTGGTGTTTGATCCTTGGCCTGTCTGACTACCCGTTCCGGTTGTGACCTGTGGCTCCGTCTGACTACCTGATCCATGTATGACTCTGGCTTGTCAGACTACCCTCTCCGTGTTGACCTTGGCTGTCACTGATTACCCAATCCGGCTTCCAAGTGTGGCCTGTCTGACTATGTTCTGTATTAGTTATCGCTCCTGTCTGACTACCACTTGTCTGGATAGATCAAGGGTGCTCTCCTTCCCTTTGGCACTTAGCTACCAAGCTGGTAGTGTTGCAGTTCTTCTGCTCCACCTAGTCTGTTGCCTCCTTTGTGCGCTACCTATTTGGCTGCCTGTACTAGCGCATGTACTCTATTGCCTCTGCTCAGTCAAGCCATTGCTTCTGACAGGCAAATGCAGTTTAGTCTCACCCGTGGCCTCTTCTCTGTGCGCTCCTACCAACTGCCTTGCCTGAACACTTACTATGCTGCCTGGAGTAGTGCTATTTACAGATTGAAAAAGGAAGATAAACAGTGCGCTCAAAGGGAATCGGTTAACTCCGTGGGTAGGATGGGAAGGGGACAAGATCTTAATAAATGATATCTAGATTAAGTGGCACAGTCTTTCCGTTATAGGACAGAAAGAACAGTATTTTCAACAATAGAAATATAATAAAGATCAAAAATTCCCTATCCCTTGCAGCATGTCCTTTGTTACCAGTCACATGGGTCCAATTCTCATTGACGATCCATAGTACACATGTAAAAGAAGAAAGAAATAGAGGGGGGAGGACAGCGCAAATGATCTCCTCTAAGTGTAGTATTTAAGTATCACATATATAATATATAATAGATAAATATTGTAAATATTGCTTCAATCAGGTAACTGAGATGTGAATAGTAATATGACAAAAATCATCAGATATCAGTATAGTAAAGCTGATAAAAAGTACACCTTTTAATGTTGTCTATTCAATAAAATTAAGTGGTAATGACACAAAAGCAAAATCAAAGTAAGATGTATATAATGGTCATATATGACTATACAAAACAATCTAAATGGTATCGCTATGTGAACCGATCTACTGAAAGTAGATCCCACAGACTAGTGATCCTGTTTAGATTTTGAGGGTCTATGAGCGGTCTATATTGTCCGGAAGTGAGAAGTTAGGTATATATGCAAAACAGGTGTCAAAAGTAACAGTGTACCAATTATATAAATGGGAGGCTTACTAGATCACAGTAAGTCAAGGCAATGTATGTAAAATCCTGAAACTCATTAGTTATCTGCTTACTAGACCTCCGATGTACGTGAGCGTAGCTACAGCCTCCGTGCTCGGGCTGTATGTGTCCTCGCCTCCCGTGCTGGTAACTCGGCACTGCTGGACTGGTATCAGCACCTCCTAACTCCTCCGGGTCTTCTTTTAATTCCGGACTCATATACTTCCTCCTCCTCTCCTCCGAAGTTGATCACAAAATAACATTTGTTTTGCCAAAATTGACTGAGCCTATGATTGACCCCTTGAGCACTAGAGAGGTGTACAAGACATTGCGAAGGACTGCATTGGATATCTCTCTGGTCATCAGTGGGTTAACTCATAAGTGCTCAGGCAGGGAAATCCATACATCCTCGCCTCATAGTCATACTTAAGAAAAGGTTTGGGAAAAAAATATTTAGGCCATTTGAAATTGAGAATCGGGATGTATGAAACTGCACCAATGGGGACAGCAAAACTTCTAATTGCAGGTCAATAACTTGCATATTATTTTTTTTTCTTTTTCATTTTCAGTTCTGTTATAGGAATCCTGGGGCTGGATTCTATTGCAGGTGCAAATTTTATCTCCAATTTTTCCCATAGACTTCAATGGGAACATTTTGGATAAAATGGGTGTTAACATTTATCTCCTGAAAAAGAATCCAGCCCCTGAACTGCACTATAGCTAATTTATTAAGCAAGAACTCTTCCAAAGTATATAGGAAAAAAATACAGGCACTTGCCCAAATTTATATCAACAAGTGCCCTTTGTTAGAGATCTTCTTGGCTCAAGTGTTAAAAAGAAGCCCTAGACCCATATTTTTGTATTTGGATCACACAAAACAGCTGTTGGCATGGATTGTAGACTTGATGTAACCTCTCTAATAAAGGGGACTTGTTGATATAATGTTGGCCTTGCCTCCATTTTCTTCTGTATACCTTGTATGTGTTTTGTTACATATGTTAGGAGAGAGATGTCCCATGCATCTTGTTTATGAGAAGTCTCTGATAAAGTTAATGCTGCTTTGTGTGTGACCTTTTTATCTTTCTATATCGCAGTCGATTATGCAAGAGCTGAATGTCTGACCTACATCTGTGTTCCTACATTTAATGAAAAAATTAGGCAATACAGTTATTATTGTATTAATGCACCAAGAGTTATACTGCCTAACAATATGTATTATGTTTACTTGTCCACCTAATGCAGAGCTGTCTTTAACTGTGTAAAATTGAGCCTGGCAGAACACGAATGGTAATCACTACAAAACAGCAGAGTTCAGGTAAGAGCAAATGCAAATTCAAAGAAAATTGTAAAAGATTTTGATGGAAAGATTTATGCTTTTTTTGTCCTTTTATGCAAGCAATTACAACCTGTTTTCATCCAAACACATTTTTAAAACTGTACCTATGATGGGTTGCAAGGAGAGATGGATGGCATGTTTCAGTATTTACAGCTGGACTGTAATAGATTTTTAAACATAAGGCAAACGTACATCAGGAGATGTAGACTTTCAGAAATTATCCCTCAGGCTCTGGCAGACTGTCAACTTGTTAGCATTTAGCATAGTCTTTAGTTGGTGTAAGCAGAGAGAAAAAGTAAGGGCTCTGAGGAATACAACACTAGTAAGGATTCCAGATGTCACCATTTAGAAGGCACAGACCCTCATTAGTAAACAAAGCAGCATGCATTTTTTCAGCCCTTCCAAAATAAATCTGCTTATAAAAGTTAAAATGTTAAATAGATGCTGTCACCAAAAATTAATCTAAGCTCATTTAAAAGATCATACTTTTAAGCTTGCATGGGGTAGTTGAATGTGGTCTCAAAATAATTAACTTAGGATATATGTTAATACTTCTAAATTGTGCAATGATGTCTCAAATTCCTACATCTGCATTCAAAGCATGACAGAATTTGGTGTCACTATGAAGTCACCCACATTTGTCTGAGCAGACCTGATTTGAACTGTAGCAGATGTTGCTGAATCTCAGATCATACAGACACAGGATCATAAGAGAACTTTCATGCCTTGCTACCAGTGCAGTCTGCAGATGCAATGGGCTCAATGTATAAAGGCAAAAAGGTGTACCAAAAATGTACCAAAATTTCATTGACTATACATGGAGCTTTTAAACCACTGAATGCTAGAAAGGTATCTAACATATTGCTTCTCAATGCGTTGGGGACCTCTCTATTATTCAAGGGGTTAATCTCTCATTTAAGTCAATGAGAATGTTTATTTTTACACTGTGACGCAGTTGGTTTGCGCCAGATTTTCTCCAATTTGCTTTTATATATTAGACCCAATGTACCATATCAAGATCAAGGGTAGTCACTATTTGCACCTCCAGGTTTTAGGGACTTCAACGTCTATCATCCCTAATCACCCAATGGCTGTTGGAAATGATGGAAGTTGTAGCCCCCAACATCTGAAGATTCAAAGATTAACTACCTTGGATCTGGAAAATAATTCCAATACAATTTCACCAGGAGCGTATAAACTAAAAAGAAAAAATAGTGGTAATATGGAGCTCTACCTGTGGCTTCAATTAAATAATGTTACATGAACTACCGGTAAGTGAAATCGCTACAATCCTACAGACTGTGCAAAAAATCTATAAATTGTAATACAAAGAAAATGGAATGGAGAGCGCTATCACTATGTTAGGCTGAACAGTGAATATATTAGGAGTAATACAGATTAGACCAAATATATGTATAAATCATGTACTATTTATTACTACATATCAATATTTAGTTACATTTAAAATTAACATCTAAAAGATAATAACAAAGGGATTCCAAATATTCATAAGCATGTATTTATCAATGTGTCCTTAGCAGGGTCTGGACAAGGGCTATAGTGACAGAGCCAGTACTTGGGTTCCGGTGTCATGGTGTTTGGATACAGTTGTGCCCCAGATGTTATTTGCCACACATACTGTGCACCTTGCAGTTGCTGATAAGAGTCACAGTTCCTGCTCTCAAGAGAAAAATGTATATTCTAATAACAACACACCCATGATTGTGGAGGAGGAGCTAGTGGAGAAAAATTATTGGCCAACTTGTTCTTTTCTCTACATAGACTGGAGGCTACTTATTGTGCTGCTACTGCCTCAGGCGCAACCCTGGAGCCTGTCGAGGCAAGTGGCATCCATCTTCCATGTTACTGCTATTGTTGATTCCATTCCCTTTCAGCTGCCTAATCATCCTGCTGCTTAAACAACTCAGCAGCAGCAGTACGAGCAGCAGATGCAACTCAGGACCACTGGCCAACATGACCTGCTGGCATTAGGCCAGTAGGGCATTTTTATTTTTTTCTCAGGGTTTTGAAAAAAAAAAACATAGTCCTACAAAAAAAATAAACAATTTTTGGGGGATTATTTCTAACAATCCTAAGTCCTACAAATCATTGTTTCCTTACGGCTTGTGCCAAATAAGCTTAAGTACTACAAATGAATGTTTCTTCAGGGCTTGGGCCTTTAATTTAAGTCTAAGTTCTACAAAGGCCTCTAATAACAAAACAAACAAATCATCTTCTACAAAATACTCTCTCAAGCCAAGTATCAGCTTGGCAGCTTAAGTCAGGGGGTTCCTGTCTCTATCACTTTAAATACAACTTTCTTATTTTGTTTATTTATTTTTTAACTGTCCCCCCAATAGCAGTCAATAAACCCCCCAAAACAAATTCCTTGTTCAAATGATTCATTCATTCATTCACCAACACAGGCACCTTCCTCAGACCCCTTTATACCATGTCTTATGGTTTTTATTTTATTTAGGATTTGTTTTTTATTAAGTGCCCCCCAATCCCAGTAATCAACCCCCAAAAACATTGCCTGTTCAACTGATTCTTTCTCCACACCCCACCAACACAGGCACCCTCATGCCCCTTTTATACTATGACTTTGGGAAATACAATAATATTTGCTATGTGTCGTGTGTAACGTCTATGTTCCCATTGATTTCAGTGGAATAAGCTAGGTGAAAAAAGCAAAAAATCTGCAGTTTTCATGGGAAAATTTTCGCCTAGCGGAAAGTGCCATTTTTCGCCGATTTCAGTTTGAGGTGGAAATTTTTGCCCATCCCTAGTCCTATATAAACATCTTTAAAAAGTTAAACAATACCTCTCCCATCCTTTATAATGCAGATAAAACATACGCTGCTCAGCAGTGGCTACAGCATATATTTTGTTGGGAGGGCACAAATACCTGACTGCTCATGTGTAGTTCCTCCATGTATTCCCACCTTGCTAAATGACTAGCATGAAGGGAGTGTCCATTTATCACATTTTGTCAGTCTGTGCTTGGGAGAGAGAGAGAAAGCTGATGAATTTTTGATGCTAGCTTGTATAGGCAGAGAGAGGGATATGGATTTTCTTAAGGCATTTTGGTTGCAGGTAAGATAAGGGTATGAAGACAGAAAGCAAAGTAAAAAGTAAAAAAAAATAAAAAATAAATAACTTTCTGACTGATAGGTGACAGTGTCACTGAGAGAGGCAAATGACCCTACCTGATCAGCCAGAGAGTGACAGACCTTTCATAGACAGACATAATACATCATACATTCATGATAAACCCACAACTGATACAGTTTGATCCTGTGTTACACATACTACTAACTCCTAAATCCACACAGATAAGAATAAGAAGGATCAACATATACTTTGGTGTAGTGGATTCTGGAGCAAAAGAGAGAACGTGCAAGTAGAAGTTCTACAGACAGAGACTGCTTGAACAGTCACCCAAGGATGTATTGAACTGGTACTAACAAGGTTAACCACACCGGTGTTCATGACACACTGGCCTTAGAGATGGCATGCAGGGAGTAGAAAAACAGTTGGCCCTTGCTCAAGCAACAATTGATCACGCTAGGAAATCATCCAGTGAATGTTGTGTCTCCATCCAAACAATGCTCCCACTTGAAGCCCAATCACAGGTCTGACACATCTTCAGCAAGTTCGATTTGTGACAACTATCAGCATTACAGTAACAGCACTCCTTGTACTCTAGTACAAGGGGGGCAACATGGTTGTAGATGTCTCAGGGGGTGGGACAACATTTTCCTCAGTAACAATAACACCCTTGTCTCCTCCTACTACTGCTGTTGTACAATTGCAAAGCACCACGGAGGATGTCTCTGGGTTAGTTGGAGATGAAAAGAGTCATAAACCTGTCACAAATGCCATATCCACAACCATCACTAGAAATTTTAAAGATATTAAGTCACACAGTTCTTCCAAGGCATTGACAGAAATTGCAATTTCAAGTGAGTTCCATTGGTGGTAGCAAAAAACAAGGTATTATAATGGATTTTCTATCAGTGGCAGTTTCCATAGAGAACCTCCCAAACTTTTTTTTCTGTTAAAATCTCCATGCACATCCCTAATGCCCAGCAGTGGCATCATTTTATGGTGTGAGTGATGAGCTGGCTAGATGATTTGTACATTACTCCATTGTAACATAATACAAAATTTAAATTGTCAAAAAGGGCTGGTTTTCTGCTATTTATTGTCCACATTCTAACCCATTAGCCTTGTCCCGTGGTAGTCATAATATCACACATACTGACCCTTCAGTCTTATCCCTCAATAGCCATAAAACCACACATATCACGGATCACTCAGCTGTGTCATGTTGCATGGTAGCCACAGAGATCGGCAACATGAATCAATCCAGCTGCTGTAAGACTACAACTCCCATGGCTGGTGGAGAATGATGAGAGTTGTAGTCTGGCAGCAGCTGGAAGGTCTTATGTTTTTGTCTCCCAGTCACAGACTAGCCATAGACCACACAAACTGACCTTCCAGCCTTGTTCCATGGTAGATATAGACTAAAAAATATTACCAGTCCCACAGCCATGTCACACAGTAGCCATAGAACTAAACATTATACTGACCTCCAGCCATATTACACTGCACTGGTATTCACAGAACAGCACATCCTAACCACCCTCATGCCCCCTGAGGGAACATAATACATATTTCCCACTGGAAATTTCAATGGATTAGCAAAAATAGAATATTTTGAGTTATTTCTATAGATGGGAAGGTTCATGGGAAAATCAACAAATTGACAGTTTTCAGAAAATATTACTATTAGGGAAAAAACTGACTTTTTGCCCATTCATGCCTCTTATTACTGAAAAAGAGATCACACAATATTAAAGAGTGGCTGTATACTGCATATGATATTTGAATTATATATATACAAGTTGAAAGGCCTGTTTATATGGGCCACAGTTCCACCTCTGTAGGCATGAGCAGTAGAGAGTGGCCGCGTCACGGCTGATATGGAGGGGAGCACTTCAAATTCAGAGCAGAGTCCACTCTGTGCGACTCCGGTGTGAATTCTGAGAGCCCCACTCCATAACAGCTACAGTGCGGGCAGTCTGTACTGCACATGACTAAAGTGTGCGCAGCCATCTCTACTGAGCATGACGGCTTCTGACAAACCTTAGAGAATTATTATATAGGATGTTTAGAATATTTTACATAGGTTTCTGCATTACAACATATTCTTTTGATAACATTTAGTATCAATATAACTCAAATTAAAAGAGCAGTATTTTTATGAAAGATATATCTATTTTATAGTGCTTTGGTATTCCCACCACTGGGAAATTATTGATTCCAAAGTTATTAACACAGACATATTTTTTTTATAAATCTGTTAGCAACATCACCACCTGGTGTTGAAATGGAGATCTTGAGTCTTTTACTACAGCTCTCCTAGTATCTGACAGGAAAAGCACTACCTGGTAACCAGACATAAACCTCAACCCTTTGAATGACAGAATGTATGCAATGCCAAAACTTCTCTGGCACTAAAAGTGTTAAATAGAAATAATAACTAATTTGAGCTGTAAGAAATGTGAATGAAGAATCCCTCAGCACCTGTTTTACTCAACACCCTTGTAAGATATTTTCATTAACCCTTTGGGTGCCAGAGGGGTACGCAATGCATTGCAAAGCAATACATTGTGTACCCCCTCCAGCACTCAAAGGGTTAAAATGTTTACTGACCTTTCAGCCCTTTGAGTGTCCCTCTGGTATTCAAAAGAGTTAAATAGCAGCAAAAACATTTTACAGACTATCCAGTACAAGGCTGAAAACCTTTTGCTCTTCCACTGCATCATCTTTTAAAAGATAGTAATGTTTCATATAAACAGCAGCTCCAATTAATCTTCATAGTATTTGAGCCATAGAGAGTATTATTTCAATACTGTGAGAGTTGTAGTTCAAGAGTAAACTGAATGATAAAATTTCCCCCCCCCAGCCCCTTTTACCTAGTGTAAGGCACCTCCCCTCAGATGTGGAATCTGGTCTTGAGACCAGACAGCTCACAGCAAGGGACATTCTTCTGACTGTGAGAACAATGAAAACCCTGCCCCCCCTTGCCAGGCTTTTCAGGTTTTTCCTTATGCTCACTAAAGATTGTCCCTGAGGTCAATCTGGATAGTCTTTCTGCTCTGAGAGGAGCATTATTACATCAGTAAAAAAAAGTGTCCCCCTCTCACCCCTTTTACCTAGCGTAACACTTCTCACCTCAGATGTGGAATCTGGTTGCTTGACCAAACAGATAACAGCAAGGGACAATCTTATTACTGTGAGAACACTGAAAACCCTGCCCCCCTTGACAGGTTTTTCAGCTTTTTCCCTTATCTTAATTGAAGATTGTCCTTCGCTGCAATCTACCTGGGCACCTTCCTGCTGCTCTGAGCTGAGCAGTGTTACATCAGTAAAAGGAGCAGGAGGGGGATACTTTATAATTCAAATACTCTTGAACTACAACTCTGACAGAATTGAAATAACACTCTCCATGGCCCAAATACTATGATGACTAATTACAGCTGCTTTTATTATGAAACATTACTATCCCTTTAAGCTAAAATTAAATATATTAGCAGTATATCTGTGGATCAGAATGGTATTTGTTAGGCTTCAAGCTGCACACTCTTAATTTCTTTGCATTAGTGTAGTTATGGTTTCTCTGATATAATATGTGCATGGCCTATTTTCAGTATAAAAATGTAAGGCCTTGTTCCAAATGCAATGGATGTGCCATTTTGCGGCAATCCAGCTATACCATAGGGGCAAAATGAAAGTTTCCATTTTTTTAAATGTAATACTTAACCTCTTGAATGCTAGAGTTCTCCAACACACTGCTTTACAATGCAATGGGAATCTTTCGTCCTTTCAAAGGGTTAAAAGCTTGAATTAAATAAATTGGAATTTTGACAAAACTTTTCAACCTTAGATACAGTTTATATTTTCCAGAATTGTGCATTATTTTCTCAATGCATAAGGGCCATAATCTATAACATAATCAGTCTATATTTGCCTACCATCTATCTTTTTTTTTATTAAGTAATTCTTCATGAAATTATTGCATTGATTTTTACCAGGACATCTAATATATTGTCAACAAGATGCATGACCTTGGGTGATTTCCCCTCTTGACATCAATAATAAATTAATGAAAAACAAAATACAGGAATCCCTGACTAAACAGAGTCTAGATCTTTGACCAACAATAAACAATGTGTCAGCTGAGGACTCCTTATATATCAATCTGTTCTTTCCACCAGCTCGGTATTCCACATCTATCTCTGCATTCTTTTCTCTATCTTAATACTCCAGTCCTCACCTTTCTCTCCAGAGGTGATTTTCTAAAAAGAAAGTATCAGGTCACCTTGATTTTGGTGTATAAAGTGGATAACAAATGTACGGAGGCACTGATAGAAGGTGCCAGGTCACTAATAGAAGGTTCAGGTTCACTAACCTAACATGACTTGTCCTAAGATCTGTTCTGCATTTGTCTCATCATCTGCTCACTTTTGTCTCCCTACTACCCCTTCCCAATATGAACTGATGAAAACTCCCTTCACTTACAACATTTTCTTTCTTCTTGTGTCTCACCTACCACCTGCAATGCTTTGGATGCCTCTCTGGTACATAGAAAACATTTGTTATGTAAAAAAATACACAAGAAAATACATATATTGTAGAACTGTTGACTAAAGCAATGTTACCCACACTGCAGAGATGAGTGATTTCATTATTATTAGAGATGTCGTTATATGTTAAAAGACTCATCTGTATCCAGATAGTTTACCTACAATTCCCCTGGAGTCCAAACTGTTATTCTATTGTATTCTATGAGAGAGATGAGTCACTGACTACAGTTGTTCAGCATATTATAGGAAAAGCCAGCAGTGAGAGTAACCTTTTAACTCTGCAAAAAAAAGATAATGAAACTTCAGTGATTCTTTTGAACATAGCATCATAGAATAGATTATAGAAAATGAATAATTTGACGATCTAGTTTGGCCATTTCCCTATTTATTTAAAAGTTAAGACAAATTTAATAGCCATATTTCTTACTCCCTATATTATGGTGCTTAACCTAAAGGATTACAACTGTGGAGGGCTACAGTACCCAATTCTGCTAATTCTAGATCTCAACCCCTTTAGTCATCACTTATCCTGAGAGGCTGTTTGATGCATTCTTTAAGCAAATTTATTTTGGTTTGTTTTATTTTTTTTTCTCATAGTTCCTTTTAGATTGTACCCTAAAAATTGAAATTGTCTTTTGTTATAGTATTCCTCTTCTAAATAATGTGCCTCTCTTGGACTTTATTAACGTCGATCTGCACCTTGAATATGTTTGCAAAATTGAAAATGTCATTCTATTCGGCCTGTGTGATGTTAGATAAAATATCTGCAGATGAATAGATCTGAAGATATGAATACTTACACCTATTTCAGGGAAAGTGAAATTATCTCAGTGCAGCATAGAGATTAATTAACATATTAAACCACATAGCTCATTTACTTAATTTGCATTTATTAGCATACTGTGCCAAACAGAGCAAGACAAAATAAGTATACATATTTCCTAAACTGTTTATTTGCTGGTCATTTGGTTAACACAATAGGTTTGGATATAGTTAGGACCATATGCACGCAAAAAATTGTGGAAAATCTAAAAAAATGTGTGGGAAAATCTAACTGCACCATTGGTTAAATTGACTTTTTACCAACTTGAATGCTAGTAAGGTCTCCAGCTTATTTTAAAGCGATGAATGTATTACCTCTCCAACATTCACATGGTTAGAGTGCCATATGAGTTAGTGGAAATGTGGGGACATATTATTTTACCTTTCATTGCAATTGAATTGCTCCAGAATATCCCCTATTTCTCCTTTTACTCAAGCTCTAGTTATTTCATACTTGCACTTAAACTGTCACTTTGAATTCAAGCTTGCATATTTGAAAACTTTATTAAAATATGTGTCATGTTAGCCAAAAGACCAGCAGATGCATAGATATTGATATAGTGATCCTTTCCTTTCTGTATGGTGAGCTGCCTGTGTCACCAAATGGTAATATATACTAATGGTGCTCTCAGTGCAACACAGAGCTTAAATAGCATTTGAAACAACACACTGATATATATTTTTATTTTCCATTTTTTAAAACTTATGTTTTGGGTTTCAGTAGGCCTAGTCGGTGAGGTGCAATTTATAATCCACCCTAGGCACACAGACAGCAAGGGACAATTACTGGGTTATTCTTCTACTTAGGAAGACTATAACACCAAAAGGTGAGACAACAGCACAATGAAAATTGATAAATCTTGGTCACACCTCTTGTTTTCCAGTCTCCTTAAGTATAGCAGTATCCCATGCATGCACCCTTGTTCTCCATGTGCCTAGACAGAATCAGCTGCTCCTCACTGATGAAACCCACTAAAAGATAAAAAGTATATCTAGGGTTTTGCTGTTTTTCTCATACAGATTAGATTTGCCTAGAGAAGACAAATGATTCCTATACCAAAATACATGCACAGAGAAGGTGCTATGCTATGGATTCTTTGTCCAGCATTTACAGAATGGTTAACTTGCTTCTGCAACTTGCAGTTGCAATAACTTTTATTATTAGTCTTCATCAGTTTCACTTTTTAATGCAAGGGGGATATTTTCATTGAAATGCACTGGGGAGAGGTAAAACATAATCAGTATTTATGGTCTCTCTATTCTATATCTGACTAGCTTAGCTGTAAATTCATCATAAACAGCAAAACACTTTTTATTAGCTCTTTTTAGTTGTGGTACAATATAACGCCACTATTCATGAAATGGGAAATGGTCAGTGGGGTAACGCAAGATGATATGACCCTCATGTCCCTTCCCTGAAATTAAACTCTTCTCCCATGTTTAAATACAACCCATGCAGTGTGCATGAAATTCCTTCATGCTCTGCAAGGCATTTCCCAACATTTTGTCACTCAAAGGGTTAAATTAAAGATATTCCTCCCTTAGTTCTTCTAGACAGCAATGCTCCCAGAACCAGGTCTGGCTGTACTTGGCTTGCTGTAATGATATGCTCACAGTGCACTCACACCCCCTAATAATGCCAGTGGAGGAGCACTCATTATACTAGCCATTTCAGTTGCTGCACAGCTGTGCATGGCAGTCAACAAACTACCACCTGACAGGCTGATTGAACGCTACCTGTCAGACAGTTTCTCAAAGGGAATGTGCAGGCATGTATTTGACAGCTTTTCTGTGGGGCTTAAGTAAGATAAGGCCATTTAAAAGACCACTAGGATATATTCTTGTGGGTCAGTCCCACACTGACCATATTTAGGGTGTTCAAAAAGTGAGGGTAAAAACATGGTACATATTTTAAATAAATATGTTCTGTTAAAAAAAAGTGTGTGCATGTGTGTTTTTGAAGTGATATAAACTGATTGTGTATCTATGTATTTGTAGTGATATGAACTAATTCTGCTTGTTTTTGTATAAGTTGTGAAATAAACTGATTGTGTATGTATAATTCTGTGATATAAAATGTTTGTGTCCATGTGCAGTGATATAAACTGATTGTGTATCTATGTATACGCACGTGTATTTGTATGTGTACATGCTGTGATAGGAACTGATAGTGTGTGTGCTTGTGTGTGTGTGAATTGACATAAACTGATTGTGTGTCTATGTATTTGTTGTCATATTAACTAACTAACTGTGTGTGTGCATGTAAGTTGTGATATAAACTGATTGTGAATGTATAATTCTTTGATATAAAATTATTGTGTGTGTGCCTGTGTGTGTGTGTGAGATATATCTGAATGTGTTTGGGTGCATGTTAGTGTATGTGTGTGTGTGCTTTGATATTTTTGTGTATGTATGTATGGATGGATGTGTGTGCTGTGATATTAACTAAATGTATGTGAGAAACGTGACATGATTTGAATGTGTGTGTGTGTGTGTGTAGGTGTGTGTGTGAGCTGTGATATGAACTGAATGTGTGTGCTGTGACATGAACCGAATGATAAAGCGTGATAAAGAAGTGATAACGTGGAGAGGAATTGGAGAAATGATATCAATGGAGAAGTTATCTCCACTTTATCACCTCTTTGTGGCCACTTTGCGCGTAACCCCCAACATGTCTCTGTGTAGGTGCCGTGATATAAACCGAGTGTGTGTGTGTGTGTGTGTGTGTGTGTGTGTGTGCGCAAGATGTGATATGAACTATGTGTGTATGTACGTACGGTCAGATGACCTGAAAGTGTGTAGATACACTATGATTTGAACTGAATGTTTGAGCAGCAGTGATGGGCAAAATGTAAAAAAAAATCATGCAGTAAATTTGCGTAAAACCAGCAGTTTGCCACTTTTTCCTTAAACATTCTTGCATATAAGAAAACCCCTAAAATATTCTCCTTTTCACTAAGCATTTGTGTGTGTTTTGCAATAATTAATGAATTTACGCCATATTCTTGCATCTCCCTGGCTTACATATCCAAGGCAGAAAGATATGTCCAATCATTGAAGAATACCTCAAGATATCCGTTAACAATCAGTTGAGGAGTGTCAGATATGATGATGTTTCAGTACTTTCGTTAATTCCAGCCTAAAAGTTACAACTATGGATATTGTCTTTTTTAAAAAAATTGTATCAGAATACAAATGTATGACAGTAGCTAATTCACCATTGTACTGAGACCTATAGCAAAGTCAAAACAATCAAATTAAATCTATGTACTCTAGAATACCCTGTAACACGTTAAATGACAGGGTATAAATATATTCAAACACAACATTAATTTTAAGACTTCAAACCTGGCATTTCTGTTTATTCATGCACACAATTAATCCTGGTTTATTTCCACCAAACAATGTCTTAGTGATTGGATTGGCTCACGTTACCTTATAAAGCATAGAACACTAATTATATTTGCTGTAATATACATCAGCTGTGGCTACAAAATGTGTCATTAGGGTAATATACACAGAGAAGAGGAAAAATTCTGTAGCAAGCCAACTGCTCCACAGGGTAAAAATAAGATACTCTCTGATTTAATTGGGAGTTTTAATACTGAAGGTGTTGAAAGCCTCTCTTAAAGAAAAGGAAAATTGTTTTTGTCCCCAGTGGTGCAGTGTGCTTGCTCCAGAATTGCTTCAGCTGTCCATAGAGCATCAGCCATCGTGTGTGTGTGTGCATATGTGTGTGTGGTGATCTAAACTGATCGTGTGTCTATGAATTTGCTGTGCTATGAACTATTTTTGCGTGTGTGCATATATGTTGTTATATAAACTGATTGCGTATGTATGTATGATTCAGTGATATAAAATTATTGTATGTATATATGTAGTGATATAAACTGATTGTGTATCTATGCATTTGCGTGTGCATTTGTATGTGTACATGCTGTGATATGAACTGATAGCGTGTGTGCATATGTGTGTGTGCAGTGCTATAAACTATGTGTCTATGTATTTTTTGTGATATGAACTAATTGTGCATGTGTGTGTGTAAGTTGTGATATAAACTGATTGTGTATGTATGATTGATATAAAAAGATAGTGTGTGTATATGCAGTGATGTAAACTGATTGTGTGTCTATGTATTTGCGTGTGCATTTGTATGTGTACATGCTGTGAAATGAACTGATAGTGTGTGTGCTTATGTGTGCATGTGTATGTGCAGTAATATAAACTGTGAGTCTATGTATTTTTTGTGATATGAACTGATTGGGTGTTTGTGTGCGTGTAAGTTGTGAAACATACTGATTGAGTATGTATTATTCTATGATATAAAATGATTGTGTCTGTGTGTGTGCATGTGTGTCATGGTACATCTTAGCAAGCTTGGAAGGAACGAGGTAGGTTTGATGCAACATCCTGAAGGTTTGCTTGCATAAGTTTAAATTTAGACTACATTTTGAAATTCTATTCATAATACTTGAACACATTGGTTCCCCAAGGGTCTCACATGTCATCTCTTCCCATTTAAGTTGACAAGTCAAGATAGAGTTGTCCTCAATTAAAATTCTATAAAGCGTTGAAATGTCACTACCTCCCAGAGCCCATCTCAAAACAAATTGTTCAAATTTAGTGTTGGGGGGGAATAATATAATTGCCCAAATAAGCTTTAATTTTACAAGTCAGCAGATCAAAAATATGTTTAAAGGAGTTATCTAACTTAGAAGATTCTTGAAATCTATGCCATCCCATAAGTTTGCCTCTGAATAAAAAATGTTGGATATAAAAGCACCCCTTATCAAATACTTTTTTAAATAAAATCTGTTATCTGGGTTGTTTTACAAGAAGGCCTCTTAGACTACTTGGGAGGCTCTTTTAGGGATAAAGGTGGCTTCTCTTAGTAAACATGAGGACTCTCTAAAAGTTTTAATCTGTGCCACACTAAGGATCCACATTGCCTCTCAGTGGAAATCCAATATTGTCTCCTGGGATGGCATTCTGAGAAAAATTAATTTAATCTGCACTAACAAATATCTATCTTCCATTGAATTAGACTATTTTGAAAAATTTTCCAGAACTTGGAAACCCTGGCTTAATAGTTCTCTTGGTTCTAATATCAACTATTTAAAAGATGTATAAGAAAGGTTTATTTCTATTTATGTATCATTTTGAAGTTGAATCCTTTTTAATCATTCAAAAATAAATAAATATGTTCTGTTAAAAAAAAGTGTGTGCATGTGTGTTTTTGAAGTGATATAAACTGATTGTGTATCTATGTATTTGTAGTGATATGAACTAATTGTACTTGTTTGTGTATAAGTTGTGAAATAAACTGATTGTGTATGTATAATTATTTGAAATATAATGTTTGTGCAGTGATATAAACTGATTGTGTATCTATGTATAAGCATGTATATTTGTATATGTACATGCTGTGATAGGAACTGATAGTGTGTGTGCTTGTGTGTGTGTGTCTATGTATTTGTTGTCATATTAACTAACTGTGTGTGTGCATGTAAGTTGTGATATAAACTGATTGTGTATGTATAATTCTTTGATATAAAATTATTGTGTGTGTGCCTGTGTGTGTGAGATATATCTGAATGTGTTTGGGTGCATGTTAGTGTATGTGTGTGTATGCTTTGATATTTTTGTGTATGTATGTATGTACGTATGTATGTATGGATGTGTGTGCTGTGACATTAACTAAATGTATGTGAGAGCCGTGATATGATTTGAATGTGTGTGTGTGTGTGTGTGTAGGTGTGTGTGTGAGCTGTGATATGAACTGAATGTGTGTTCTGTGACATGAACCGAATGATAAAGCAAGATAAAGAAGTGATAACGTGGAGAGGAATTGGAGAAATGATATCAGTGGAGAAGTTATCTCCACTTTATCACCTCTTTATGGCCACTTTGTGCATAACCCCCAACATGTCTCTGTGTATGTGCCATGATATAAACCGTGTGTGTGTGTGTGTGTGTGCGAGATGTGATATGAACTATGTGTGTATGTACGTGCAGTCAGATGAACTGAAAGTGTGTAGATACACTGTAATTTGAACTGAATGTTTGAGCAGCAGTGATGGGCAAAATGTAAAAAAAAAAAAAAATCACGCAGTAAATTTGCGTAAAACCAGCTGTTTGCCACATTTTCCATAAACATTCTTGCATATAAGAAACCCCTTAAAATATTCTCCTTTTCACTAACCATAATAAATTGTTTGTGGGAACTGGTGAGTTCTAGCTATACCTGTGCAGGCCAGAGGTCAGGATGTGTGGTTCTGGCAATGTAGTAGAACACAGCTGAGGGATCAGTATGTTTGTTTTTATAGATACTAGGTAATACTGGGTAATAGTATGTGTGGTTGTGCAGTGGGACAAGACTGGGGTCAGTATGGGTGGTTCTGTGGGTTCTATGGGAAATGGCTAAGGGTCACAGAAATGAAGGGCAATGTGAGGCCCTCCAGCTGATGCCAGACTATGACTCCCATCATTCACCCCCAGGCATAGGCTGGCAGGGACATTTGGGATTTATAGTCTGTCAGCAACTGAAGGGCTTCACATAGCACATTTCGGTGGCTATCTGGCAGGGGGACAAGACTGGGGGGATCAGTTTGTGTGGTTCTATGGCTACAGTGGGACCAGGCTGGGTGATTAGTATGCCTTGTTCTAGTGCAGAGGAACATGGCTTCAGGCTATATAGCACAAAAGCTGAAAAAATGCACTTTTAGCAGTAATTAATGCAGAAGGTAAAAAAAAAATGCAATTTTTCTCACGTTCTTATTATTTTTTGTGTAAATGTTTTCACTTATCCTGTGTGTAATGTTATTTGAACTGAATGTGTGTGCACTGTGATATGAACTTAATATGTGTGTATATGTTACGATATGAACTGAATCTATGTGTGCATGTGTGAGCTGTGTGTGATATGAATTGAATGTGTGTGTGTTTTGATATGAACAAAATGTGTCTATATGTTTGTGTATGTGATATTATGAACTGAATGTGGGTGTATTTAGATTTGTTGTGATACAAACGGTGTGTGTGAGTATGCTGTGAAATAAACTGTGTATATGTGCTGTGACATACTGGATGTGTGTGTATTGTAATAAGAGATGAATGCGTGTGTGTGCTTGTGTGTGTGTGTGTGTGTGTGCTCACTGTGATATGAACTGAATGTGTATGTTTGAGCGTTGTGATATGAACTGAATATGTTGTTTTGTGCTGTGTGCTGTTGTATGAACTGAATGTATGTGTGTGTTGTCATAAGAATGTGTGTGTGTTGTGTGCTCTGCTATGAATGGAATGTGTGTGTTTGTGATGTTGGGGATCTGGCAATGCTGGGCGTCTAGCAACCAACACCAGAAATTTTGTCAGCAGGAGGATGACAGAGTGGAAGTCTAGGACCCAGGGTATTCTGGGAGTAAATATCAAAGTGAGCCACACTGTGGTAGAGAAAGAATTAGACTATTTCTGACAAGTCAATATATGCTCAATAAATGAGTGGCTGCAGTTTGCACCCTCAAAAAAACATTGGGCTCCTTGTACGTTTAAAAGTCCAGCTGTAAGTGGGAGGATAGAAAAATAACAGTGGCGGTAAGTATTGAGAAGACACCTTCTTTATGTGTTATGGTACTGTGATAACTGCATAGGTGAGTCAGATACTCTATATTTCACATTTTTTCAACTCAGAACCCACCTAAATGATGAAAGTCAGCCCTACATCAATACAAGATCCTCCTCAGGTCTGGGGCAGTCTTGGCATTGTCTGGAGTACATGATGCTTGCTGAGAATAACCACTTGATATATTGGTGTGTATTGCTATCATTCACATCTTATATATACCTACTGCGGGATCTGCATTTTGCCTTTCTTCACAGACTGTGTTAGTGTACTATTTAGACTTTTCAATCAAAAAATAGAAAAGAGAACACCTTCTCTGACACAACAGAAGACAGTGAGACTTACAATTATAACCATTATGCCATTAATAGGCACAGTACAGGAGTTCAGTGATGAGGTAGAGCAGCGGTTCTCAACTCCAGTCCTCGGGACCCACTAACAGGCCAGGACTTAGGGATTTCTCTGCTAGAGCACGGGTGTGGTGATCAGAGGCTCATTCACATTGATTAACTCACCTGTGCTCTAACAAGGAAATCATCAAATCCTGACCTGTTAGTGGGTCCCGAGGACCAGAGTTGAGATCCACTGAGGTAGAGTAATGGACATGTTATGGGGAACAGTAGAGCAGTTTAAAGTAGTGAAGGTCATCTCTGAAATTAAACAGGTAACAGTGTTCTTTACAGTATGAGGGAGAAAATTCTATGCAACATTGAAAGAAAAATCCCTACAAGAATTGATTGACATGTTGACCATTTATTACCAACAAAAGCATCTAGGGTTTGCATAGCATTTTTGTTTTTATTTATATAAAAAACAACAAGGGGCTTCCTTACAAGCCTATTTAGGGTATTACGTTGGTTATCTTTCACATGTAACTTTGAAAAGTGTTTATCGCAAGACCTATGGGATCAGTTTGTGTGAGATCTAGCCAAGAAGGCAATTCAAAAACTACTGATCTAAAAAAAAACTGATGGGTTAGTCCATAGAAATCTCCCTAGCAATGGAGATGGCTGGAAAGTACGCCTCTCAACTACATTCACATCATCAGAATGGCTATGATGTCATGGGGGATCGTTCTTCATTTTTTTTTAATGCCTACAAAATAAAATAAAGATAAAACGTAGTATTACTATCCCTTTAAAGCATGTTTGCTTGGATGATCCTTGGATAGTTCTCTCTGGTTTGTGGTTTGTTAGATGGTGTTTGGTTCTGTGGTTGTTGAGTGGAGTACCCTGTGGGGCTGTGTGCATTGCTTTTAGAGTGCTGTGAAGGTCATGGGGGTACAGACCATAGCAGTAGTAGGTGTGAGGGGCTGACTGGTCACGGCATGGACAGTCGGGCCTAGTGGCGGAGTAGGCCAACTGGTCAAGGTATTGACAGTCAGGCGTCATGGTGGATAGTCCTTGCATGGTTTTCAGAGATAGCTAACTGATGTGGTAAAGTTAAGGGATCTTATTCTCTGGAGGAAGCCCTTTGGGAGTTTGCACTGGACTTAGGTTGCGGGAGGTGACGTTACCCTTTGAAGCTAAAATGAATGGTCAATGGGGTAATTCCTTGGTAATAAGCTGCAAGTGCTGATAATGGTGGAATCAGCTGTAAGTGCTGAAAAATGGTGGAGTCAGCTGTAAGGGCTGAAGGATGGGGGAGTCAGCTGGAAGTGCTGATGAACATTGGGACCAGCTGTAGTGCTGAAGAATGTGGGAATTTTAGCATGAGCCCGTACAATTTGGCCATGCTTGGTTTTAGTCAATTAATGATTGATTATTGGTTAATGATTAATTACTGTTGAGTATGAATAAGAACAATAATAATGTGACTGAAAATAGTTAAATAAAGCTGTGGTCTGTTATCCCCAAAATAGATGTGTCTGTACTTATTTATGGATCATACCCTCTCCCTATGACATGAATATATGTATATATGTGCTGTGATATAGACTGAATGTGTGTTTGTGTGCTGTCATATGAACTAAATGTGCATGTGTGCTGTTGTATGAATGTGTGTGTGTGCTGTCATATGAATGTGTGTGTGACTGTGTGTGTGTGTTGTGTGATCTTCTATGAAATGAATGTGCAGGTGTGCTGTGGTATGAACTGAATGTGTATGTGTGCTGTGGTATGAACTGAATATGAGTGTATTTTGGGGCATCGGCAGTTGGGACCTAGGGTATTCTGGGAGCAAGCTAGAGGTCAATCTGTAAGTGTGTGTAAAGAAATGTAACAGTGTAAGTGGGTGTGTGTATGTGTGGGGGGAGTGGCATGAACTGTGTGTGTGTGCTGTGGTATGAACTGAATGTGTGTGTGTGTCTGCATATCTGTGATGAGGTATAAACTGGATGTGTGTGTGTTTGTATGCTGCGGTATGATCTGACTGTATGTGTGCTGTGGTATGAACTGAATGCATGTGTATGCTGTGATAAAAATTGATTGGTTGAATGTGTGTGTTTTCTAATATGAACTGTATATATGTGTGTGTGCTCTGATATGGACTGAATGTGTACATGCATGTGTAAATGTGTGTATGTGTCCGTTCTAAGAACTGAATGTGTTTATTTGCTGTCATATTAACTGAATGGATGCATGTGTGTGCTCTGATATGAACTGAATGTATGTATCTGTATGTTTAGTTATACAAACTAAGTATGTGTATATGTTGTGATATGGCAGGTATGTGCATATTTGTGCATACTGTGATATGAACTGATTGTGTTTGTTTGCTGTGGTATGAACTGAATGTGTCTATTAGTGAGTGCTGTGATATGAACTGAATGCATGTATTTGTGTGCTTTGATTTGAAATTAATGTGCTTATGTGTGAGTGCTGTTATATGGAAAGAATGTGTGTATGTAAATACTCTGATATGAACTGAATTTGCGTATGTGTGAATGCTGTGATATAAACCAAGTGTGTATTTGTTCTGATATGAAGTGAACGTGTGTATTAGTGTGTGCTGTTATGTGGACTAAATATATAATTATTTGTGCTATGATGGACTGAACGTGTGCATGTGTGTGTGTGCTATGAAGTGATATGAACTGAATGTGTTTATGTGTGTACTCTGATATGAATGTATGTATGTGTGTGTTTGTTGCCTCTGACATGAACTGAATGTGTGTATGTGTGTGCTGTGATATAGACTGAATGTGTGTATTTTTTGCATGCTGTGATATGAACTGAATGTGTTTATTTGATATGATATGAACTTAATGTGCATATGTATGTTCACTGTGATATAAACTGAGTGTGTCTGTTTGTTGTGACATGAAGTGAATGTGTGTATGTGTGTGTGCTGTGAAATGAACTGAATATGTATGTTTGTGCGTGATGTGCTATGAACTGAATATGTATATTTGCTGTGATATTAACGAATGTGTGTATGTGTTTGTACTGTGATATCAATTGAATGTGTGTATGTGTTTGCTGTGATATGAACTGATTGTGCTTATTTGCTGTGATATAAAATGAATGCATTTATTTGCTGTGACATGATCTAAATATGTGTATGTGTGCATGCCGTGATATGAATTGAATGTGTGTATGTGTGTGTCAATGATATGAACCAAACCTGTGTATGTATGCATGCTGAGATAGGAATATAATGTGTTTTTGTGATATGAACTTAAAATGTATATGTGTGTGCTGTAATATGAATTGAATGTGTGTATGTGTGCGTGTTGTGATACACATTGAATGCATGTATATGTGCAAGCTGTGATATGAACTAAATGTTTGTGTTTGAGCATTCTTTGATAGAAAATGAATGTTTGTTTGCTGTAATATGATCTGAATGTTTGTATGTGTGTGTGCTGTGATATAAACTGAATGTGTATATGTGTATATGGGTATGTGCTGTGATATGAACTGCTTCTCTTGTTCAGAGGTGAATTGTATGGCACTTCGTGGCTGGACTGCCATTCTGGCAGGATCAATATGATGTGCATTAGGATATTTTTTCTCTGTGTAATACTAAAAGAAACTGTCCCCCTGGGTAGGACACATTCTAGGGCAGTCTCATTCCTGGTTGAGCTTCTCTGATCACTTTTTGCTTGCATATGAATTGAATGTGTGTATCTATGTGTGTTGTTACATAAACTGAATGTGTATATGTATGTGTGTGTGTGTGTGTGTGCTGTGATATAATAATAATAATCTTTATTTATATAGCGCCAGATATGGACAACACGTGTGTATGAGTGTACATTGTGATAGGAATTGAATGAGTGTAAGTGTGAAAGTTGTGATATGGGCTGAGTGTGTGTATATGATCATGGTATGATATGAACTGAATGTTTGTATGTGTGTGTGCCTTGATATGGACATGCGTTTGTGCATGATATGATATGAACTGAACATGTGTTTTTGCACATGCCATGATATCAACTGAAAGTGTGACTGTGTGCATACTGTGATATGGATTGAATGTGTTGATTTGTGTGTGATGTAATATGGACTGAATGTGTGTATTTGTTCATGCTGTGATATGAACTTAATGTGTGTATGTGTACAGGGTGTGTGCTGTGATATCAATTGACTGTATATTTACTGTGATGTTAACTGAATGTGTATATATGTGTGTCTTTGGTATGAACTTAATGTGTTTATTTGATGTAATAAGTGTTCAAGTTGTGATATGTACTGAATGTGTATATTTGACAATATGAACTGAATGTTTTTGTTTGGTGTGATATGATCTGAATGTGTGTAAGGGAAACTTTCAACGTGTTTCGTAGAAATTCAGTCTTCCCATTGATTTCAATGCAATGAGCAGGGAGAAAAAAAGCAGAAAAACTGCACTTTTCATGAACAATTTGCCACTTGGTGAAAAGTGCCACTCTTCTCCTGTTTCGCTTTTGAGGCAAAAACTTTCTCTTATCCCTAGGTATGAGTGCATGATGTGATATAAATTGAATGTGTGTATTTTTGCATGCTGTTAAATAGACTGAATGTATGTATCTGTGCGTGCTGTGATATGAACTGAATGTGTGTATTTTTGTGCTATGATATGAACTGAATGCATATCTGTATATGTCTTGTGGTATGAACTGTGTGTGAATGTGTGTGTGTGTGTGTGTGTGCCCTGTGATAGGAATTAAATGTGTGTATATGTGGGTTCTGTGACATGAACTGAATGTGTCTGTGTGCTGATATGAACTGAATATATATATATATGTATGCATGTCGTTATATGAACCGAATGTATGCATGTGTGTGTGCTGTAATATGTACTGAATGTGTATGTATGTGCATGTGTGTGTGCTGTGATATAAACTGATTGTGTGTATGTGTGCATACTTTGATATGAACTCAACGTGCATATGTATGTGTGAGTGCTGTCATATGAATTGAATGTGTACATGTGTGTGCTGTGATATCGGAATGTGTATATGTGTTTGTGCTGTGATATGAAGAGAATGTGTTTGTTTGCTGTGATATGAACTGTATATGTGTACGTGTGCTTTGATATGAACTGATTGTGTGAATGGTGAATGTTTGTTTCTGCTATATGATCTCTGTGTGCACATGTGTGCTGTGATATAATCTGTGCATGTGTGTTGCTGCGATATTAACTAAATGTGAGTGTTTGAGTGTGTGTGTGTTGTGACATGAACTGAAATTGTGTGTGCTATGACACAATCTAAATATGTGTGTGCTGTGATATGAACTGAATGTGTGCATGTAGTTTCATATGCATGAAACTTGTGCATGTATTTTCTGTTTGTGTGAGTGTGTATGTTGGAGTCCTCTCTATCATTCAAGGGTATAGGAGCCCCATTTATATCAATGGGGACTTTACAAATTGTTGATTATTCCATTTGATGAGGCTGGTTTCCCCCAGCATTGTTTCTGTTTTTCTTTGTACATATGATGCCTGGTGCAATAACTTTTTATACCAGTTAACCCCCACCCCTTCCATATTTGCCTGATATGGGGAGAATTAATGTAAGTTACAAACATATGGTTTAATAAATGTCATTGCTATTTAAAAAAACGTTTCTACACAGCAAGCATTCCACTAATGAATTAACAACACAAGGCGGGGTTATGCACTCAGGTGAGATGAGGAGGTGACTGATAGTGTGGAGATACTTCTCCACTGATATCACTTCTATCACTTTCTAGAGTTTGAGAAATAGTACTTGGAGAGTTTAGAACACTTGGAGACATTATAAACACTTTATCTTCTCTTTCTCACCTCCTTATCACACCTCAGTGCATCTCCCCCAAGGAGTTTCAGATCACACAGAATATAACTTGATGCTGTCAAAGTAGTTCCGATTAAGAGCTGGATTCTGTTACAGATGATAATATTATACTCATTTGATCTCTAAACTTGCCCATTAACTTTAATAGTAATCTGAGAGATCAAACCAGTAATAGCATATTTTACCTACTATGGAATTCATTGCTAATTTATGAAGAGTGAACATTTTAAACAGAAAATTCTTATAATGGTTGCTATTACCATTCAGTGTAATGTACAAGTCCACCAGTTATGTGCATAATCTACATGTGTATTTATTGGTACATACCAGAGAGCAACTTATGCACTTTTATGTGAGCAAGCCCTTACCATTACCCTATAGTTGGTGAAAGGAAAAGCTACAATTCTGATGCTGAATTTCTCTGTGCCCTGTTAATACATAACATGGGGCAGGACAAAGAGAATTGACATACCCCTAAATGCCCATACACTCCAAGAATGCCCACCCCATGGTGTAAGCAACACAAAGCAGCCATTCAAATGAGCAGGTAGCATTGTACATTAGGGAGGCAAAGCATACAAACGTTGTTCACTGTGCATTTGTACGTATGTAATCCGATTTTTACTTCCCCTTTAGTGGCTTTAATAAAATTACAAGACTATATAATCATATTACGTTTTAGGAAAAAAATAATTGAGAGAGAGTTATCCTTTGTGAAACACTGAGAAATATGTTTATATTATTTTCCTCTAATCAAGACTTTTGAAAACTTTTTAAGCAATCATCGTAAGGTAAGAAGATGTGTACTTAGTTTTCTTTTTTGTATTTGGATGATTGCTTTGAATTTTTGGTTTCTCAGTAGGGTGCCATAGATGATTGCCACTTCAGCATACAGTCATCAATCTTTCTGCTATTTTTCATGTTAAATTGTGTGAAATGAGCAAGACTTGTCAAGCACCAAACCCATTCAGGATTCATGCAGGCTAGGTTCAAACTGTAAGGTAATTCTTTATAAAGGAGAACTAAACGAATCATTAGATTGACCATATATTATGCCTAATTTTACTCTGGAGTAAATCTTTGTCCAAATGCATACATTGATAAGTCAACCAGAGAAGAGTAAAGTGATTGCCTATCTCTATGCCTATTCTTTTTTTTTTTGAGAAATTGTGAGAAGCAGTTGGCAAGAACGCGACTAATATTGACCTCAGATTCCTCATCCAACTAAGACTGGGTTGTTTCCACAGACTCCTTCCAAAGGCTCAGAGTGCTGACATGAACTCAGACCCTTAAAAAAAAGCACAATCCTTTCCCTTCAGGCCCCCTGCCTCCTGGCAAGAATAGACTAGACACAAAAAAAGTGTCTGTCATTACGAGTCAGCCAAACAGAGCTGCAGTGTTGGATAGAGCTTCTCCCTTCCCCCGCTGCACGGACTCTTGACAGAAGGAGGAGAGAGAGAGGGGAAGCAGCAGATGAGAGGATGCTGAAGGTACAATGAATACAGGGGCTCGAATAGGCTGAAAAACAGCAGCAGCAGGCAGTTCCCTTCTTTACTCTTCACTGTTTTCCCATAGCTGTAAGGCTCTTTCTTTGCTTGTAGCTATTTAATGCATTTCATTCACTTCCAAGGATAATGGTAAATCACTGCTCTGTTTTTTGTTTGTTTTTATTTATTTCTATGAATTATTTATTTCTTACACCATGCTACACGTTTATCTTTCATATTGTTAGAGTGTACATTAAAGTGAAAGGATTGCAGTGATTGAGGGTAGGCTTGGGTCAGGCAGCTCTCTGTCTGCCCCTCCCCATGCTTACCTTCCAGGCGCTGACCCTGGTGCTGACTGGAAGTCTCTGTTAGCAGTTTGGATGGTCCCAGGGAAGACTGGAAATAACCCACAGCACTTAACACTTCTCTTCAGCAGCAGATCATCATCGACAAATGTGTACGTTTGACATGTTGACCCAGAGAATTTCCAGGTATTGCTAACACCATTATGTCTCTCCCAACTCCAATATCCAAATGCTATCATGCAAAAAAAAGTTTAATAGATAATGTATTTGGCCTTTCTTTAAAGTACATCATAGTTACTTTAGAAGTTGTAATTAATGTATATGTCATATTCCCTGTAAAGCTAAAAGTTTTATTTTCAATACAGTTATGAGCCATCATATAATAACTAGATTTGCTATACAAAATATATAGAACATTGATTTTAATGGATAGAATTTCATTTAGTAATCTACTGTTTAGGTAAATCATAGTATACAAAACATTATGTCTAAATTATATTGCCAGTTTGTTACCCCAGATAAATCACAATATATTAAAATACACAGTATTAAATAAAACTGAAAGTCACTTGTAAATAGCCATTCATTTGAATTGAGTATAATTTAGTATTTCTAATATAGCAATAATATATGTGTCAAATATAGTCTTATAGTTATTTAATAGTAGAAATCCTAAATGTTATTTTATTGTATCAATCATTGTTTGGATTCCCAAATCTTGGAGCTTCTACTATAAATGTAAACATTGTTTATGGCATTTATTTCCTTTTACACTACTTTTTCCATAAGAATGTTAACCACATTGCCAACAACATGAATCATAGATTTTATGCAGCTTGGTTGCCCTCTTGTGTTTTGTGGTTCACATATATTATTCTAATGTATCTTTGAGTGATAAGGAATACAATGCATATTATTTTATGTTGTATATGCAAATCTTTATTTACAAGCACATATACACATGTGTTACTTTATTTTACTATGCTGCAAAGGTTTTGGCATTGAGATACCAGACTTGAAAAAAAAAAAAAAAAAAAAAAAAAAAAAAAAATATATATATATATATATATATATATATATATATATATATATAATGTGTTTGTTACTGAAACCTTGCAAATAGATCAACCAATCAATAGACAGCCCAGTTTCTAAGAAGGATAGAAGCTCTAAAGGAAACTGATTTTAAAATTGCCAAACATATCTCACTTGTCTTAAGAATGCTTTCTGCACTTGATAATTATAAGAGTGATTTATTGCAGACACTGCAGTTCTTGTTATGTTTGGGAGGCAATTTCAGAAGGAGACAAAACCATTCACTGATGTTAAGGATGATTTTTGCTGGCATTCCACCTTGCATCTCAGGAAATGAATGTTTGAGAATCAATACGAGCTAGTAAAGTGTTGTGATCACGACAGTCTGCAATTGCAAGGTCTAGAAAAATAATCAATCAATTTACCAAATTTCAAAACGAACTCATTTTCTTTATGTTGTGTGAAAATAAATGTTTTTCATTATTGACTTTTGTTAAAAAAGATAAACGAGTAATTCTACAATGAAAAAGCGCATCCTAAAATTTGTAAACTTTATCATTTGTCTTAAGTTTGATAGGTACATTCTCAGAGTTGAGTAGTTTAACATTGGCAAGTTGTCAGATAAGTTGAACAGCTGGTTTATACTTGTCAAATTGACTGTCATAAATCCGCAAGAGGTTGTTAGAATCCAATTTGTGATTCAGAATGCAGCTGTAAATAGTGCTGGAGTGCCTTGGGATTTATCAGTGTTCACACTTAGTGGGTTCTTGTCAGGGACTGTGATATCCACATAAGATGAGTTCATTTACAAACAAACATGATGGCCCCGTGCCTAATATGCATTTGTATCAATCCAATCATTGGTATAACATTATAATATTAAACTATCAATAGAAAAATCTATAGTGAGTCAACTACAGAAGGTAACTGTCTATCAAAAAAGATATACACTTGAATGTTGTGGGTAAAAAACCTTCAATTGGAGCAGAAAATATATTTGGACATAAAAGGCATGGGGTCTTTGCACAGAAGAAGACAGGAGCAATTCTGGGGCATGCCTATTGCATTAAAGGAGCAAAATAAAGTGTTACAAAGATTTTAATTGGTTTTTAACCCTTGAATTCTAGAGAGGTCTCCAACACAATGAGGGAGATGCACTTAGGTGTGCTAGAGAAGTAATAAGGAGCAGGTAACTTCTCCAGTCATTTCACTTCACTAGTTCTTGTGTTATTCTAGGGAGCCAATGCACTAAATTTTTTCAAGTGGGAGAGATCTTAAAGGGATAGTAATACTTCAAGATCTTGATAAAGATCCCAGAAGGGATCGAAACGTCGATCTACAATAAAGCTCATTTTAGTTTTATTAAAAAGACCTGTGAGTGCTGATTTTTGGTATTATATATATATATATATATATATATATATATATATATATATATATATATACCCACACACACACACATTGTGCTAAGAAGAATAGAGCAACTCTGCACAAAGCAATGGCTGTATGGGGGAGATTGGGAGTTGTAGTCCACAACAGCTGGATTAAGAAACAAAAAAGCATAGAGTAAAAATATAAATTCTTCACATTCCCATTGCTTTAAATGGGGCATTAAACCTTTTGAATGCTAGAAAGTTCTTCAATTCATTGTGAACCAATGCACTGGAGATCTCACCTACATTAGAGGAGGTAAATGCCCCATGTAAACCAATGAGACTTTTATGTGTCCCTAGAATTATTCTAGTTCTCCTAGTGCATCAGGCTCTGGGAATTTCCTTTATTATCTTTATCTGTTGATGAAAATCCTTGCGCTATTTTATGGGCTTCAATACATTTCCCACAGAACATTACACTAGACAACTCTGTAATGCCTACAATGTGAAGGGAACATACTCCAATTAAATATAAGATATCTTCCAAATATTTCATTTATCTCATACGACTATGAGCCTTATTCATCAAGCTAAAGAGGCACACTACTGGAACAAAGAAACTGTACAATGCGATTTAACTCAAAATTCCCCACATATCAATTGATTTAAATGGGGCTTTTAACCTCTTGTATGCCCTGGAGGTCTCTAGCATTCAAGGGGTTAAAAGTCCAGTTTTAAATTAATAGGATTTTTCATTTCCTCCCTATGGTGAATCTGGTTTTCTTCAGAACTGAACCTCTTTAGATTGATGAATAAAGACCCTATTGGTGTAACATATCCCAAATGGTTTGCTACTGTGTATGTGCAAATGTTGTAGTGAAAACGTTAGATAAAAACACAATATACATGACAACAATATGTTTTACATTTTAGTCTATATTTAAAAAAATCACATAATTGTCGTATAGAGGCAATGTTTCATATACCAGGTATAATGGACTTAAAGAAAACTTAAAACATTGAGGCTGATGTACTAAGGAGAACTAGGGGGTTATACATTAAGGTGTGATAAAGAGGTGATAAAGCAGAGATGACTTCTCCAGTGATGTCACTTCTCCAATTCCTATGTTGTTCTGTGGAGCCTATGCACTAAGATTTCTCCATCATTAGAGATCTTAGTGCATAGGCTCCATAGAATAACAAAGATAGTGGAGAAATTATATCAATGGAGAAGTCATCTCTACTTTATCACCCCTTTATCACTCCTTAGTGTATAACCCCATGGTGTAATTCAAATGTACCATATGGAAAATAATTGAAAATATATATATACACTTTAACCTCTTGAATGCTAGTATTCAAGGGGTTCAAAATCCCATTTAACCCTTTGGGTGCCAAGTTTGTGAAATCCCATATAAGCCTTTGAGCATCAATCTTGTCCTTCCTCTGTAGAGAGAATCTGCTAACTGGTCCTGCATGTAGGGAAGACTTTAACTGGAGCTTTTAACCCCTCAAATGCTATAGAGGTCACCATCACTTTCGTTTGACCCCTATGGTACAGTTGGTACACTCCTGAATTACTCCTGTGTTACATCATAAAAACCAGAAATGCATGACTCAAATGTTAAACAGAATGGATTGCTATGAAAACCCATTTTCAGAATAATTTTCCCATTTCAAGATGGTCTGCAAGCATTCAATGGATATACAGTAGAGTGTTTTAGAGTCATTGTCCATATGCTTGTATAAAAGAAACAAAATGGAGTCATTCTGGGGCAAACCAGCTGCACGATAGGGAATATATAAAAATTTGCACTGTCAATGGAGATTTTAACCCTATGAATGCCAGAGTCATCTGCAATGTATTGCAAAGCATTACTTTGGAGACCTTTCTAACATTCAATGTATGTAATGTTATGGTAATTTGTTTTATTTTGCTTTATCCCAGAATTGCTTCAATTGACATTTTACATATGAAAAATTCTTCTGTTATTTTTACACAAAAGAAGATATTTTCTAGGTAAAAAAAACATTATAGACATTGGGCAAAATGCATGAAGCAGTGAATCGGATCATGTATCAAAACATAAACAAAACAAAAACCCACAACAGTTCTTTAACCCCTTAAGGACCCATGACATGCCAGGACCGTCATGGGTGAACTTGCCGTATGGACCCATGACGGTACTGAGATGTAATGGTCAGGGTTCTCCTCGCAGCTGCACGCCATTTGGGGAGCGATGAATAAGACTGCAAAAAATAAATAAATAAAAGCTCCATGGTCCTTAACCCCTTAAGGACCATTGCCGTCATGGCGGTCCGGCACTTAAGGACCAATGATGGTCCTGCCACGGCATGGAGTTCAGGGCTCCTGCATGCTGCTCCGGAAGCCCTGAACAGGAAGAGATAATAAAAAAAATGCCCCGTGGTCCGCAAGTGCGGGATCACACTGGTCCTTAAGGGGTTAAGTAATGGCCACGTGTGTGCGCTGGTACTTAAGGGGTTAATTCCTTAAGGACCATTGCTGTGCAAGGCATTGCACACATCGCTAGTCCTTAAAGGGTTAATACAGACTGAAGGAATGCTGCTCTACAGTACTTTGTGTACTGTATGCAGAAAACAAGTGGAGCAGTTCTGGAGCGAATCGGATGTACCACAGAGAACAAATAGTAAGTCCCCTCCTCCTTCACTGGAACACTTTGTAGACCTTTTCAGTGAAGGATTTCTTTTTCAATATCGTGATCTTGGCTCTGCTGAAGAGCCTTCAATGGTCCCGGGACCAGATTCCCCTGCAGTCAGCTAGAGAGCTGATGTCAGGGAAAGGGGAGGGAGGAGGGAACTTTGGTCCCGAATATCTCTCAAACCATAAAGGTTTGAGAGATGGGACTGGGGACATTTAGTTTTATTTTTTAATGCCTACAAGATTCATGTTTATAAAAAAAATGGCAATACTATCCCTCAGAGTGTGCATCTCTCTGTCTCGTACACTTTCCAGGGCGTACCATTTAGAAGCCAAAAAAAAAAGCCTTCCATACCACTCTAGCACAAAAGGAGAGTGACTCTCTAAGGAACTGGAGAACTTCTGGTGTAAACCAACTTTACTGTAAGGGAGGCATTGACTTAACTGGGGATTTTAACCCTCTGAATGCCAAAGGAATAACCAACTCAATGCAAAGCAATGTGTTGTATACCCTCGCTGATACTCAAAGGGTTAACCTCTTGAATGTGTTAGAGACCTCTTCAGCATTTAAGCGGTTTAAAGCTCTGATTTTAATCCTCAGGACATTTTGTTTGTTCTCTGTGTTGCACTTGATTTACCCAGGAATTGCTGTAGTGTCACATTGTTAACCCTTTGAGTGTTAAATTAATATAAGTATACTAGCATGAAGTGTGGCTAACTGCTCAGTATGAGCCCTTCTAATCTTAACAAAACAGTAAACTGTTTACGAAAAATATGTTATTTAATTTCACTGCTGAGTAAAACAAGGGGAGAATTTTAATTCAAAAGTGATTAAAAAACAAATGTGAACTGACCTGATAACCAGGTTGACCTTTTCATATTGCTTCCTATGGGGACTTATAGTCTATAACTCAAGGGGGGTTATGCACTAAGACATGATAAAGGTGTGATAAAGTCCAGTGATATCACTTCTCCAGATTCTATGGAGCCAATGCACTAACATCTCCAAAAGTAGTGCAGACGCTCCAGAGAATAATATAAGTACTGGAGAAGTACTATCGCTAGAGAAGTCATCTTCACTTTATCACCTCTTTATCATGCCTTAGTGCATCTACCACAAGTTTTTCCAATGAATGTATGATAAAAGAACCAAAGAAAAAAACTACCTTTTGGACACTGCTTGGCAGAGTTTGAGTTGTAATATCTTTTGAATGTAAATTCTCCCAACATTGGAAGTACCTTTGTTTTGTTCATCATGAAAAGTGCTATAGAATATATTGTAGTAAAAAAAAAAAAAGTTCACCGTTACTTTAATCAGCTGACAAAGTAAAGGACCATTGAAAAAATGCAAATGTTTTTTCTATGTATTACTTGATGCTGAGATACTGCTGGTAAAAACATTTTTGGACTTTTTGCAGTACAATATAAAAAAGAGTCTGCATGGCTGGATTTTCTATTAGGTAGAATAGGAAATTGCCTAGAGTAGCACATTTTGAGGGGCTCCTCAGCTTTGCTGACCATGCCTACTTTCTGATTGTCTGGTGTGATCAGAGTAATCTCAGTGGTCATGCGCCACACACCTGCAACTGGCTTATGGTAACCACGTTATCTACCAGATTATAGACACCTGACAATGATTTAACTCCTTAGAAGCTACAGAGGCCTCCAACACATTGTGAAGCAACACATAAGTGATCTATCTAGTGGAGATAACAGTTCATTTTGTATCTGCATAAAATATGATTTTCTATATCAGGCAAAAGTGTATTAGTTTGTGGGTTGTGTTATGTGAACACTGGAATGTGGCCGTGGGAAGTGCTGCAGGTGCCTACTATGCCTTTGCCTAGGGACTCCTGAAATATAAATCAGTCCCTGATTACCTGATAGCATCATTGTCAATATTTTCTAAGTACAGCACATTACACATGTCTCACAGAGGATCTCCAATTACATCATTTATCCTCCTTCCAAAAGAAACATGTTCTTAATGTGATAGGCACATTTTACTTATGAATAATTAAATGCCACTTGCAGCCCAGGCTAAAATCAATTTTCTTGCCTTCTGTGTTGCTCATCACAGACTAGGAAATGTTTAATATACTTGTTGCGTTTATTCTGCCCTTTCATTTATGACACATACTTGTATTGATGTCATATTGATGCTAATGTTGTTGTGTTGTTCATACCTCTAGGAATTTCTAATAAATGCTTTTAGTTGGTCACATTCAATTTATAATGATAAGAAAATGGTATCAAGTATTTTCCACTATTCATTTTAAAAATGCTGCAAATGCAAGAATTTCTGATAAATATGAAATATATGAAATAAGTAATCCTCAACTTAACTTACTATGACCAAAAGTCCTAATGTCTCTTATGAATTATGACCTTGTCCCTTTGTTAACCCCTTAACGGCCAGCGGTCCTTCTATTAACTTACCTTACTATGACCAAAAAATCCTAATGTCTCTTATGAATTATGACCTTGTGCCTTTTTTAACAGCTAAACGACCAGTGGTCCTTCCCTTAAGGACCAGTTTTCATTGTTGTCTGTGTGATTGGCACACTTGACTGATTATTTGTGTCTCCACACCGAATAGGGGTCTGAGAGATACCCCTCCAGTCTTGGAGCTGTCAGTTTCAGACCCCTCCTGCAGGAGTGCTGTAAATAAAAGTATGTGATGTGCCAGGACCGTCACCAGTCCTTCAGGAGAAAAATGGTGATGGTCTTAGCACGTCACTGGTCATTAAGGGGTTAAAGAGATAACATCTGCAATATGTCCTGCATATCATGCCCATGAAGGCAAACATGGAGGTTCCTAGCAGTACCACGGAACACAAACTATGCCCACTGCATGTGGTAACCCGTTAAGGACCAGAGGGGTGTGCAATCCATTGTTTGTCAATGTGTTGCACACCCCACTCTCAGGTCTATGTGCACAGACATAACATACAGAGCTGATTGATGATATTCATAGGGGCCATTAGGATTTTTTGGCCATAGTAAGGAAGATGGAGGGTTATTATAAGGAGGTGTCACTTCTCCTTTAAATCTTTGAGTGACGGAAGGGTATCCAATGCATTGCTTTGCAATGCGTTGGATACCCCTCCGGCACGCAAAGGGTTAAATGCCATTGAAAATAATGATCTAACTATTAATGCAATCAGTGCTGAAAATGTAAATTGTCACATAAAGAGATGTATGTATTGTGATTTTTCCTACTAAGTTGATGGGTTGGTGTATTAGCTGTCAGCAACAGAGACAATTAAATCCACACAATTAATGCACATTGTTACAATTCAACTTTAATCATCACTGTTCTGTAGAACAGAGACTTGTTCTTCCTTTGATTGATTGCTAGCTGTCTAAATAGTATTTCTTACTGTTACAAAAGATAAGACATGCATTTGTCTACAGTAGCAGGCTTGTGATGGTTTGAGGGGAAAAAAATCTGCCACTAGCAGATTCATCCTACAATCCCAACAAGATTCTGGCAGGTTAATTATGAGTTTCTCCCAGTGCTGCTGAGTTATTTCTGTAATTTCCCTGATACTGACTTGGTAAATGTAATCTCTAAAACAGCAATATACTGTACCAACAGTGCTTTCTTGTGCAAATAATAATAATTTTAAGGAAAACACAGTGGTAAATGTTACCAAGCCATGTAGAAATGTACACAATGTATAGCCTTATAGTAGTACTTAACACATAGCAACCCTTGTAATGCTTAATCCGTTTAATTGCCCTGTTAATATTAATGTTACTACACTTTTTTGTTTTATTTCTCGTACTTTCCACTAGATCACTAATTTGTTTTGTAAACTGATCATTAGGAGCTATGGAATTTTAGGAAAGAGCAATAAAACATATTCAGAGTTATGCCAACATATGTAACTTCCCTTTTGGCTTTTGCAAGAAAAGATGCAAGGACAAACTGAAAGGGGATTCCAGCTGCTCACAACCCCTCCCCCTTTTTTTGCACCTATCAGATCAGTCAGACACAAAAGCTTTAGCACCCCAAATAATGAGTAATATTTACCCATGTTGTGCATATATCTATGTTACGGGTTAGCAAACTGTTCTTTCCAGCTGTTGAACTATAATCCCATCATCCTTACCTGGCAATTCGCATAGATCCCAGATGTTCCAATATGGGGCAAGGGATTCAAGAAGGGAACTGTGTAATTGGGGAGGGGTTACTGATCCGCTCTTTTCTCCCCACCACCTGGTCTTTTTTTATAGGGAAGTAAAATAACCTATTTTTTTTTTTATCAAAGGGACCTTATTTGCACCTCAACTGCTCAATAGGGTGTTGTCCATCCAACCTCATATGCATCAGCACATGAGTGATTATGGTTAGTGGGAATAAAACATCATGGAGTTAACTGGACCTCATTATTAATTTATGACCTCAATAGTGTGTGACACAAACTCTCATAGGCTGTTAATATATTGGACCATAGTACTCAATCAAAATGTAGCCTAATAGGAGTATAATAAGCTGGCATTTCATGAAATGACTAGTCCTGCATTCTCAAGAATTATTATTACATACCTCCCAAGTGTCCCTCTTTTAGACCCAAATCCCTCTGTCCCTCTTTCCCACCCTGATGTCCCTCTTTTTAGGAGATCACATTGTGTGGTGTGTATATATGTGTATCATACTGCTCTACAGCAACAAAACTTACATTATTGTTTGCTTATACGTCAGTATATATGTGTTTATAAATTAGTCTGTATAAATAAAATACTTTGGTCTTGTTATAAGTCATTTATTAAGTTATACAAAGAGGTGTTAATAGGTCATGAAATAGACCAAAAATTCTCAGTAATGCCCTGCCCACCAGTCACGCCCCCAGCAACACCCCCTAAAACACAAGTGTCCCTGTTTGGCAATTTGAAATGTTGGGAGATATGTTATTAATGTTTATTTTAAGTCCTGTACAATGAATTGTATTCACATTGCTCTGGCACCAAAAGTATTAATGTTCCTGCACTTCTTATACAGGTGGTGGGCAGAGGTCAGAGAGATTTTAAGGACTACTTGCCATTTCACTTACATGTATGGGGAAAGTGGAAATGATTAGTAGGCATTTAATTTTTCCAGAAGAACTTCAATTGCAATGGAATATCTCTTGCAGTCAATGTTCATTGGGTCCAATAATACCAAACCTGGAGAGTTAAAATGTTTCCAAGCAGTCAAATTGTGGCAATTTCTACTCTAATATAACTGCAAGTTTGATCATATCACAGTCATAAAAAGGAAAAATATGAAAAAATGTAATCCAACCCAACATTAATATTTTCCCTTACCTTCGTTTAAAGTAGTGTTGAGAAGCATCCCAAGGGTTGTGAGCCATTAAAAACCATGGAGTGAGAAACTATATTAACGGGAAGTAAAAGATATTCCAGCTCTTCAGCAATAGAATAAGAGCTGACATTTGTCAGCTTCAGCTATGTAAGTATGCAAAAATGTAAATAAGTAAATCCAATTTATATCATCATCATCATCAAAACAATGATTCTCAAAAAGTTCTGGATTAGCCAAGTATTGCGAATATTGCACACTTAGAGGATATTAGTTTGCATAAATATGTTACTTGCATTGCCTTCCTCTTGTCCTGATTAACCCTTTGAGTTGCAGAGAGGTATCCAGCACATTGCGTTGGACACTTCTCTGGAATTCAAAGGGTTAAGAAAACAGCCCTTATAGCTGGTGTCTATAGGGTAGAACCAGGAACTGTGTAAGAAAAGATAAACCTTATGAATCATTTCATAGTTCTATAGGCAAAAATGGAAATTCACAAAAGAGGGAATAGCCTAATTATATATCTATCAGTGAGTTAAACCGTGAATGAATACCACAGGTGAATTGGTACATTATGTGCTAAAATGCAATTTTCACCAATTAAATAACAATCCCTGAGCTTTTTGTAGCACAAGCTACTGCTGATATCAAATGGACTCAAGCTTGGCCAAGGCAAGTAAAAATAAATGTTAGAACAGCCCAGATTAATCTTGAAATCATAACATAAATTTGGACAGTATTTTCCGTAAAAGGCAGTTTTACCTTTAGTAAATGCTGATCCATAACTCCCAAGTGTCCCTCTTTATGAGGGACAGTCCTTCTTTCAGACCCAAATCCATCTGTCCCTTTTTCCCACCCTGATGTCCCTGTTTTTAGGAGATCAGACTGTGTGATGTGTATATTAGTGTATCACATTGCTCCACAGCAATAAAACTCATATTAATCTTTGTTTAAACTTCAGTATATGTGTTTATAAATTAGTCTGTATAAATAAAATACATTTGTCTTGTTTTAAATAATTTATTAATTTACACAAAGAGGTATCAATAGGTCATTCAATAACCTCCATAATGCCCCACCCACCAGACACACCCAGCAACACCTCTTTGTCAACTTGAAATGTTGGGAGTCATGCTGATCATTGATATTTAGTTCACTTTTCACTAAGATTAACAAACTGATAAGCTGTTTGGCATAGAAGCAGGCTGGTTTATGAACCTCTCAGTTACTTATCTGTTTAAAGGGATAGTAATACTTATTATGTAAAAAAAAACAAGGGTACTCCCACTGCTGAATTGTGTTTTATTCAAAAGTTATTACATCCTATGGAGATTCATGGTCAACTGACCAGAGCTGTCCATAGACTGGTGTAGCAACAGTGCCACTGTACAATTTCAGGCCACTGTGATATTGCACCTAAAAATGTAATTTTTGAGCTGTAATAACTTTTGAATAAAATACCTTTCAGCAGCGTGAGCACCCTTCATTTACTCAGGGGGATAAACCCTACAACATTTTTTTTTACATTGTAAGTATTACTATCTCTTTAAGTCAACTATTCAATCATAGGCTTATTTGAAATGGCAAACATATTTTGTTTTTAATATTCCATTTGACTTGAATTTGACTAGCCTTTGGTGAGCCATAACCAGAACTATGTAAACAGTTCTACGATGTAGTTCACTAGCTACACTTTACTTAGTTTCTCATTTCTAATTCCAGGTTCAATGAGTTGGTCATCTTCATAAAGTGAATGAACTTTATGATGATATCAGTGTTTTGAGGCAATACCTGTATCTGTATTCTAATCAGTCACTTGTAGACAGAAACATATGACACATTATCAGAATTTTAGAATTGGTTTCAATAATTAATAGTTATAGCTAGGTCAGGAAAATTTTCAAAAAGCAATACAATATAGTGATAGTGCACAAAGAATTACTGTATGATCTATAAGTTCCTTAATATGCAAAAAAAATACTACCTGTAATGATTAAATGCATCAGATACCCTTCTGGCACTCAAAGGATTAACAACCCTTTGAGTGCCAGAGAGATGCACTGCTACCCCTCTGGCACTCAGAGGGTTAAATAGGATCTATGTATTAAGAATAAGTAACTCTTAACCCTTTGAGTGTCAGAGGGGTACGCAACTGGCACTCAAGGGGTTTATTTAAACGTTTATATAAACCGTTCCTAGGTGTGTATCTTTCAAACAGCAGTCACATTTCTATTTACTGTTTGTGTCTGCATTTGATCTATCTCTTTTATAGACTAATAGTAAATGATTTAAAGGGATAGTAATGTTTCAAAATAAAAGCAGCTCCCATTAATCTTCATAGTATTTGGGCCATGGAGAGTGTTATTTTAATACTGACAGAGTTCAAGAGTAATTGAATGATAAAGTATCCCTCTCCCACCTCTTTTACTGATGTAACACTGCTCACCTCAGAGCAGCGAGACTGTACAAATGGATCTCAGAGAGGGACAATCTTCAGTGATCATAATAAAAAAACTGAAAAACCTGTCTGCTCACTGTAAGAAGACTGTCCCTTGCTGTGAGCTGTCTGGTCTGAATACCAGATTCCACATCTGAGGGGAGGTGGCTTACACTAGGTAAAAGGGGCAGAAGGGGGATACTTTATCATTCAATTATTCTTGAACTACAACTCTGACATTATTGAAATAACACTCTCTATGGCTCAAATACTATAAAGATTAATTGGAGCTGTCATTTTTGTGAAGCATTACTATCCCTTTAATTATACCGTCTGATAAGAATCGCTTAAAGTTCATTGTTTGCTGCAAGGAAGTGTTATCTAGAGGCAGATGACACCAGAGATCACTCTATACAGGAAAGTGAAAATATAGAGCAACAAATAGATAGACACATCTGACAGCTGTGTGATAGCACTACCTAGGTAAGACAAGGTGTTACACAAATAGTCATTTATTCCTAGGTTAAATTACTTCATAATTGTGGTGCATTTTCCTCTTCAGAAAGCAATTCAAACCTGAAAAAGTGGGCCCCACCCAATCATATTTACTGCACAAAGCTGTAGCTGTAGCTGAAGCATCTGGTTAACGATTTATTTGACTGTATGAAAGTGCTCACATTATTCCATTGATGTGCTAGCAGATGTTATTGCAAACCCTTTCATTCTGTAGACCTAATTCCATTAATAAAAGAAGTTACATTTGCAATAAAATTCACCCATTTTTTTTAAAGGAGCAATAAACATTAAATACAAACCCCCCCAAATATTGTAGTACTTTTGACCCCTAGATACATAAGCAACTTTGGAATCTGGACCAGGATTTTTCCTAACTCAAGCAACTCCTATATGCATCCTCTGCAAGTCTAGTGGAGCTGTCTTTCTATTTTCTCCACATAAACATATTCATAGCTTCATCCAAGTCATATCAGACTTCACAAGCTTAGTCCGTACCTTACCGTAGCCAGCAGATTATTATCAAGTGGAATCCCACAGCGCTGGGTTAAACATGTTTAGTGCTGTGTAATGTTTTCTTCATAATTTTGCTTGACAGGTAGTTGATCATTTTTGCCAGTCTTGGAATTGTTTGTTTGTGCATCATCTGTCATTGCTTAACCCTTTGATTGAAAGAGAGGTACGGAACGCATTGCTCTGCAATGCGTTCTGTACCCCTCTGGCACTCAGAGGGTTAAGCTTTTCTAGCTTTAACCATTCAAGTGCCAGAGAGGTGTCCAAAGCATTGCAAACAATTTATTTTGCTACCCTCTGACACCCAAAGGATTAAATGATCTTCTCTCTGAAGTCATTAATACACAGTTATTTCTGTATATCCAAAATTTTCACGTTTTTTTAAAGACTTTTTTTGTTGCATTGTTAAAATGAACTGGCTAGCATTTACATCGGTATTATTGTAAACTGTTCATGCTGTGCTTTAAAGGAACACTAAAACTTCTCAATAATAAGCTTGTGCTTATCTGGACCGAGAAACCTAATGGCCACTGTAAATCAATTCATCATGGATTGGTTATCCAAAATTAATCTTAAATGAACACTAACATCTCCTAATAGTAATCCCTCCCCCCCCACACACACACACATTTACTTACTATGACCAGAAAATCCTAATGGCTCTCATGCCTTAATTCATGAGATATCTTCAGTCTGTTATGGATATCATGTCCATGCAGGCAGACATGACAGATGTGAGCAGGACTACAGGACTTCAGATGCTCACTGGTAATCTTAACCCTTTAAGGTCAAGAAGGGTGTGTGATACATTGTTATGCAATGCACTGTGCATCCGTATGGTCCTTGAAGAGTTAAACCAATAGTAATGTATCATATTAAATGGAGCTCTGATTAATCCTTATAGTTTTTTCAGCCATGGCATTGCAATTCTATATAAGTTGTAGTTCAATAGTAATCCTATATAATAATTCACTAAATGTGTGTTTGTCAGAAGCAGTCATGCGCAGTAAAGAGAGCTGCGCATGCTGCAGTCATGCACAGTACAGACTGCCCGCGCAGCGGCTGGTAACAGGGGGTAGCGGGGCTCTGAATTCAGACCGTAGTCCTCTCTGTGCACTGAAGGTTTGCAGAGAGGACATTAGTCTGAATTCAGAGCATTCGGCTCCGTATCAGCAGCGGGCAGTCTGTAGTGCTCATGACTGCATCTCAGCCGTTGCTGGGTGGCACTCTGGCCCATGTACATTGGCTCTTCAACTAGCTGAATTATAAAGTATCCCTCTCCCACCCATTTTACCTATATAACTCTTCTCTCCAAGCCGGACCGGATGATCACAGCGAAACATCAGTGAGCATAAGGAGAAACCTGCCCTCCTTTTTCAAGGTGGGGAGGGTTTTCTTATGCTCACATGAAGATTGTCCCTCGCTGCAAGCTGTCCAGACTGATGACCAGATTCCACATCTGAGGGGAGGCGGATTACCATAGGTAAAAGGGGAGGGAGGCACTTTATATGTCAATTACTCTTGAACTACTCACATAGTAAAAAATACCACCAAAAAACTATGAGGATTAATGAGAGTTATATTTAATTTTATATATATATTATTATCCCTTTATGTTGTCTCATGAATTATGTTTGTTTTCATTTCAGAAAAGTGTCTGCAGCTGTCATGTCTGCCATCACTGACATGACATCTAGGACAGATTGAAGATAATATCTTTAAAACAAAACATTTAAAGGGGCCATTAGGATTTTATTGCCATAGTAGGGTCAGTGTTGGCTTATTTGTAGGAGATTTTAGCTCTCCTTTGATTAGTAATGGATGCTCATACCTACCAACATTTCAGATAGCCAAAGAGGGACATTTTGTTTTAAGGGGTATTGGTGGGAGTGTGCCTGGGGGTAGCGGGGCATTACCAATAATTTTTTGGTTATTTCTTGACCTATTAACACCTCTTTGTGTAACTGAATAAATTATTTAGAATAAGATCAAAGTATTTTATTTATACCAACTTATATATAAACACATATACTGAAGTTTACATAAACATTAAAGGGATAATAATGTTTCATAATAAAAGCAGCTCTAATTAATCATCATAGTATTTAGACTTTGGAGAGTGTTATTTCAATTCTGTCAGAGTTGTAGTTCAAGAGTAATTCAATGACAAAGTGTCCCCCTCCCACCACTTTTACTGATGTAACACTCTTTAGCTAGATCAGAAGGGAGGTGCCCAGGTAGACTGCAGAGAGGAACAATCTTCAATTAAGATAAGGGAAAAACCTGAGAAACTTGTCAAGGTGGGGAGGGTTTTCTTATGCTCACATGAAGATTGTCCCTCGCTGCAAGCTGTCCAGACTGATGACCAGATTCCACATCTGAGGGGAGGCGGATTACCATAGGTAAAAGGGGAGGGAGGCACTTTATATGTCAATTACTCTTGAACTACTCACATAGTAAAAAATACCACCAAAAAACTATGAGGATTAATGAGAGTTATATTTAATTTTATATATATATATTATTATCCCTTTATGTTGTCTCATGAATTATGTTTGTTTTCATTTGAGAAAAGTGCCTGCAGCTGTCATGTCTGCCATCACTGACATGACATCTAGGACAGATTGAAGATAATATCTTTAAAACAAAACATTTAAAGGGGCCATTAGGATTTTATTGCCATAGTAGGGTCAGTGTTGGCTTATTTGTAGGAGATTTTAGCTCTCCTTTGATTAGTAATGGATGCTCATACCTACCAACATTTCAGATAGCCAAAGAGGGACATTTTGTTTTAAGGGGTATTGGTGGGAGTGTGCCTGGGGGTAGCGGGGCATTACCAATAATTTTTTGGTTATTTCTTGACCTATTAACACCTCTTTGTGTAACTGAATAAATTATTTAGAATAAGATCAAAGTATTTTATTTATACCAACTTATATATAAACACATATACTGAAGTTTACATAAACATTAAAGGGATAATAATGTTTCATAATAAAAGCAGCTCTAATTAATCATCATAGTATTTAGACTTTGGAGAGTGTTATTTCAATTCTGTCAGAGTTGTAGTTCAAGAGTAATTCAATGACAAAGTGTCCCCCTCCCACCACTTTTACTGATGTAACACTGTTTAGCTAGATCAGAAGGGAGGTGCCCAGGTAGACTGCAGAGAGGAACAATCTTCAATTAAGATAAGGGAAAAACCTGAGAAACTTGTCAAGGGGGGCAGGGTTTTTATTGTTCTCATAGGAAGAAGATTGTCCCCTGCTGTTATCTGCCTGGTCTTACAACCAGATTCCACATCTGAGAAGAGATGGCTTACACTAGGTAAAAGGGGCGGGAGGGGAAACTTTGCTTGTGAATAAAAGACTTATGTCGTTCTTCATTTTTTTAATGCCTACAAAATAAAATAAAGATAAAACGAAGTATTCCTATCCCTTTAATGTGAGATTTATTGCTGTGGAGCAATGTGATACACCTATATACACACCACACAGTCTGATCTCCTAAAAAAGAGGGATGTCAGGCTGGGAAAGAGGGGCAGAGGGATTTGGCTCTCAAAGAGGGATTGTCCCTCCTAAAGAGGGACACACGGGAGGTATGGATACCATACCCACATAGGAAGAAATTGTTCTTCCTACATATCTCTAGGAACTCAAACTCCTCCCATTGAGGGTATTTTTGAAGAAGGGTATTATTATTAAGAAGTGTTGGTGTCCCTTTAACTTGTTGAATTGTAGAGACATCTCCAATGTATTTCTATTCCATGTGTTGGAGAAATCTCAAGCATATAAGGGGTTAACATCTTGGATACCAGAAATATTTCCAATGGAATAAAACGCATGAAAAAAATGCATGAATTTGGTATTTTGTCATATTGGACTGTTCACACTGTTCACAATGAAGGGGATGTCACAAGGTAACACATTTCAGTGCAATTTTTGGTTTGACAGCGTGTTATCACAAGTATATGCAATTTGTTTTGTTTTAAGTGATGTGCTGTACCTCATATTGCATGTCAAAGTGATTACTATGTGATATTGAAGCTGAAGAAAAGCATTAGAGTAGGAAAAGTAGGAATTCATGCAGTTCCAGTTGCATTGATAGTCGCGTGCACATCGCTGATTTTTATACATTTTCAGAGCATTAACTTGCTTTTGTGAACTTTGCCTACATAATGATTTGCTAATTGCATTTATTAAATGTGAGACACATTTCAGCAATGCATGTTATACTGTGCTTCAAATCACCATACTGATAGTATTTTAAATCCATTAATGAAAGTTGGAAAATGACTTTGTATTTCATGTTGACGAATAATAAGTATGAAAATGCTCATGAGTCAATTAGTAGTTTTGCAAGTAAGGCAGATTTTCTTTTATGCTAAAATGCATGGGACATCATTTTTTTTTCCAAATGTAATGGTGTATTGCTAAATATAGAGATTGCTGAATTATAAATCCTTTAAATGGGAAACGCTCTTCTTATGGGACCTCCAATATCTCAACAGTTTTAGTTTTATGCATGTTAATTATCAGTCATTTAGCAGACTTTAATATATAATTTAGGTTCTGTAATTGCAGCATCAGCTGAATACCAGGAAACATTTGTTATATTCTAACCTATAATTCTATTCAATGTGCCATCATCTACTTATCTGTGACTGAAGCCTGTGACTAAGGGTACATAAAGTTAGAAATGCAGTACAGACATTTTGAAACATGTTTATTTGTAAATTTATATGTAAACTTCACAAATATTTTTATTTAGCAGACTATGCCATCTGAGTTAAGCATTCTAATCTTAAACCATTGATAAAAAAGATAAAAGTGTAGCAATAGTAGGGGACACCCCACACAGGTAATAAATAACCCCCTGATTTCTAACCTATAATGTAACCATACCTCTCAACACGTCAAGTGGCCAAAGAGGGACTCTTTTGGTTCAGGTGGTGTTTCTGGGGGAGAGGGGCTGGTGGGTGGGGCATTACCAAAACTTTTTCATATCCCTTATTGTAACTGAATACTTGATTTAGAGCAAAAACAAAGTATTGTATTTACACAGACTCATTTATAAACACATATACTGAAGTTTAACTGCTTATGGACTACGGGGTCCAGGGGTGTGGTGCACTGGAGGACCAACACAATTTATTTTGTGAGTGTGCTTGGAGAGCTGGTATGTGTGAGCAATCACACGTACCGGCTCTCTGCAGGAGAGGATGGAACTGACTGCTCCAATCTCACAGCAGTCAGTTTTAGGCTCTCCAACTGATCACAACACTCCTTGTAGGTGTGCTGGTATGAAAAAACATGATGACATGCCAGGACAGTCACCAGTCCTTAACTCAGGGACTGTCATGAAGGTCCTCGCATGTCATCAGTCATTAACGGGTTAAACAAACATTACTGTGAGTTTTATATACACACTCCACAGAGTCTGATCACCTAAAAAGTGGGACACCAGGGTGAGAAAGAGGGTCAGAGGGATTTGGGTCTCAAAGATGGGCTGTCCCACCTAAAGAGAGAAGTATGTGTATGTGTAGATGGTTTATTGGAGGAATTGCTCCTCTTTTATATTTATACCAGTGTGCATGGGCCTCCCAGGATTCTGTGCATTTGGGCAGGGTCTACTGCACATGACTGTATCGGACAAACATACATCTGGCCTGCGTTCTGGCAGTCTGTACTGCGCATGGCCTGCGTTCCCACGTTCGGGCAGTCTACTGCGCATGACTGCATCGGGCATTCGGTCAGTCTCTACTGCACATGACAGCATCAGACAAACATACATCTGGCCTTTTATATTATAGGATGTATGGCCAATTATGTGCTAAAATATAAATGTTGTAATCAATGCAATTTGGTTTCAATGGGCATTCTGAGTTGGATCAAAATTTTCTAATAATTTAAATGATCTTATCATGTATATCATGTAGTGACTCCAAAAGGGCTAGCTTTCCTAAAAGCAAATACACAAAGTATTGGCACACATCCATATTTTCATCATTTTTAGTACTTTGCTGTGTGGCATTTTGCCTGCATATCACCACTATATTTGCTTTTAGCTATTTTGGTCAAAATTGGTTGCACTCCAGCAATTTTAAATGTTTTTTGTTTTGTTTTTTTACCAAAACCTGGACTGAAATCTAACTTTTCTAAAGCCAGATAGCATTTTTAAGCTGTGAAGACTGTTCCAAATTTAGACACACTCAAACAGTAACAAATAAAATTAAAGAGCTATATTGAAACTAGGATAAGGTAATAAAGAAAGGTGGTACACAACAGAAACCATGGCAACACGAAAACAAAATCAAATAGAGGATGATGTTCAAATAAAAACTGGAGTATTTCAAGTGCAGAGAAACTTCACCATAGGAAACTAATACAAATTCCCATTGGCCTGACCCACTGGATACTAAATACATCTCTAACACATTGCAAAGCAATTTTATGGCGGCAGGTCTAGAATAAAAGAGGTTAAAGGGATTATTAACACTTTGTGTGCCAGAGGGGTACACAATGCAAAGCAATGCTTTGCGTACCCCTCTGGCGCTCAAAGGGTTAAACAATTAAATGCAACACATTGTTAAGTAATGTTCTGGAGACCTCACTAGCATTCAAGATCATAGACTCTCCATTTAAACAAATGGGGATTGTTATTGATTGCCGCGGTGCAGCTGGTCCAGTTGTACTCAATACAAGATTCCCCCACCCCAGATAATGGACTTTAATTTTAGTATTTATGGCTACTACATGTAGTTGACTCTTGAGCAGTGTCAAAATTGCACATAAGTGGATGACAAAGTGCTGAAAACTGTAAGAACAGGTCTGCAATGTGCCTCTGTTATTCCAATGCAGCACAGCAAAAACACTCTTCTTTAACTAATTCCATGCTGGGTCATTGACCCAGGGAACATTGCTCTTGATGACTTAAACATTTGATTGCCAGAGAGGTATTCAAAGCATTGTTTCACAATGCATTGGATGGGCAAAGTGGTAGAAATGGAATGAAATCATGGGGAAATGACCTGTTTAACCTTCTGCAGGAATTCCTGTAATATAGCTGATTCCACAGACATCGTCACATAATGAAGTGCTATGAGTGAACATGTGTACTCATATGTGTTTGTGTACGTGTGCGCATGCGTGCATGATGATGTATCTACGTGTAATGATGTGATGGACAGTTAAACACAATGAAATGAATATGCTTACTCTTCCGCCCATACAGTGTACAGGTTTGGATCTCCCTTGGAAATGAGAAATGTCTGCTGTATGTCTTGAATTTTGGTGACGCAAACTAGTAAATGTATGAAATCCCAATTTATGCAATCCTAGATGACTACCTCAGTAGATAAAAGCAATTGTATTCAACTAGAAAAATCCATAATAATACAATGAAAGATAATTCCGCCATTAAATGCACATTATGTCTGAGAGAAATAAAAGTTGGCAATGCAATCCTTGTTTTTAATTTACATTAATATTTAATAAAACAATTAGGATCCTATGTTACATTATAGTAGTAAACAAAATATCTAGAGAGATTTTATTGTTATATTTGTTGTGGTTTTATCCAAGTTATATTTTTTAATTGCACTACAATATATTCAACCTTTAAACATGGGAAGTATATATTTACTTTATTTTATTTAAAATCAACAATCTAATGTAAATGGGGAAAAACTGGTCTGCAGATATACTGGTGGATTTCCCAGAGTGCAAAGTGGCTTAGTGGACCCCATATGATTGGTGTCTGATCAGGTCCAGGACTTAACCTGGATGACCAATGCTGTTCTACCATACTCTTTCCCAATCTGTAGTGCTAACAATAAGGGTAGACTCACTATTATCTGATTTCAGTTAGAGAGAAGTGTGGTGCTGAGTTTCCTTGCTCTCCAACTCTGAAAGCATTGTTAGTTTTGCCCCACCTCCTGTACAGACTAAACTAATCATGTTCCTAGAGAAAGAGAAGGTAAGCTCAGCACTGTGCTGCTTTATCACTGCAACACATTTCTAGATCATACTAAGGATGAAAGAATGGAGAATTATAGGTTATTTATTTCAGTAAGAAAGTTGATGAGCAAACTGTGGCTCTTCATTTGGTTTGGAAAGATAACTCTCATCATTCTTACCCAGCCATTTGGTGGCTGAGGATGTTGATGTTTAAATTCCAACACGATCTGGTGAGCCACGGGTTGTTCACACCCTGGGGAAAATGCCTTGCCCTTCCTCTTCCATGAGAGAAAGCGCAGAGAAGACCCACTACATAGCAAGTAAGGGTAACAGTCTGGTGTGTGTGTGTGTGTGTGTGTGTGTGTATGTGTATGTTTGCGTGCATCTGTGTAAGAAGCTGAAAGGAGGAAGAAGATGGAGGAAGGCAGGATGAAGTAGGAGGGAGGAGAAAATGAATGTGAAGAGGGAGGATGAAAGAAGACAGAGGAATGGCACAAGTAGATGGAAGGATGGAAGTTGAATATGAAGGGATGGTTGAATAAGGATAGATGGAGGAAGAAGGTGGAGGAACAAGTAAGATGGAGGAATGAAGAAAGTCAAGGTAGTAGGGAGGAAGGAAGAAGATGATAGGTGAAAGGAAAAAAGATGGAGGAATAGATAGAAGCATGTAGAGAGAAAGAGAGGGAGGAAGGAAGAATATACATGGAGGGAAGAAGGTAAAAGATGGGATGAGAAATGAGAAAAAGGAAGAAAATTTAGGGAGGGAGTGAGGAAGGAGATATAAGCCATTTATTTACAATATTAAAAAATGATTTACGTGAGATCTCTTCTGAATCTGGCAGGGTCCTTTATGCTCAGTATGGCTTATAATGATCCCACTCTCCCTGACTGATTCGGTGACCTTAACATTGTAAAAAAATGCAATGAGAACAGCTTATCAAGCCTCTGAGTGCCAGAGGAGTATCCAGCGTATTGTGAAGCAACGCCTGGATGACTCTCTGGAAAGGGTTTAATCAATGAATGTCAGAGGATTGACAAACATTTTGCTCTGCAATGCATTGGGTACCTCTCTGGCACTCAAAGGGTTAACACATGGATGGCACTGAGTACAAACATGGGAATGCTAAGACGGGTCTACAGGACATACTGGGTATCTCTTTTCTTACTGTACTTAAGGTAAAAGGTGACACCATGTTAGTAGCAGAAAAGCAGGAGAATGGTAGGGTAAAAGTGATACCTTTATTAAGTAACTGAGCAGCTTTAGGATGCAAGCTTTCAAGAAAACTTAGGTATCTTCTTCAGGCATATTTAGAATGAAGGGTGAATACAAAATATATGACATGTTATACATTAATGCAAATTATTCTTACATTTAAATCCCACTGGAAGTGAATGTCTTATCACCATTGTCTGTGTAAATCATTCCCTAGACCCATCTTTTACTGGTGGTGGGCCCTACGTGCCTCAGTCCAACATTGCTGGTCAAAGTTATTTTATGGCAAATTGGCCCACAGTAAGTAATACATGTTAATTTTAACTTATTATCAATATTAAAATCTATTATTTGATTACATTAAGAAACATTAATTTACTTACATTAAGAAGGCAATATAGAATTTCAACTTATTTGCTAAATTTACAATGTGATTATTGGCTTGCTTTATATATTCATAGAGTATTCTTATATATACTAAGTTAGGCTTATCTAACATTGTAAAATGTTTAGCCTTTCCTGCCCACAGTCCTTCATGGTTTGCTTCATTGAAATGTTTAGATTTTTATAAATTCACTATAAAGCCTTGTAACTTTAATTGGAAGAAACAATTAGCTTTTTAGATGGATTCAATTTGTTTCTACTAGATTAGGCAGCAGTTATTAGACAAACACAATTTTAAAGATATGCAAAACACCTCCCTGGTAATCAAATATTTGACATGAAACCATATAAAAGAAACAAATGACTTTATTATTGCACTTCAAGCAGCATTTGAACTTGCCCCAGCACCCTGGTTGAGAACCACTGATGTAATGTATAAGCATAATTATTGGTGATCTGCTTTAACCCTTTAAAAAACAGATTATGCAACGCAATGTTTGTTCACCCCTCCAGCCCTTAAAGGGTTAACATTCATTAATATTTTCTACATACGTGTGTTTGTATACATTATTGTATAGCTCTCCTCTCTCATTCAACCTGTATGCTGAAAGGGACATTAATGTTTAGTATTTATGAACAAACCAGAGATAAACTGTGCTATCACAGGCTTAGCTTTGTGGCTACCAGTAGGCAAGGAAACAAGGCTAAGGGGTCAGACAATGTAGCTGGGATTCTGTGGCTACCAGTGGGCAAGGGAACAAGGCTTGGGGTACTTTTTTTTACCAATATATATTTTTTGCAATTACAGCCATTGCTCTTGATAAAGAAGCTGTTTGCTTTGAAACGCATTGAGCGTTTTTTTTGGCTTGCACTCATTGTTATACTGCATCGCTATATCGCATTGTTTTTAACAATCTTTTAGCAATAAATTTGTATTTTTATACAAGCGGACTTGTCTTACTACACCGGAGGTGAAACTCTGAGCAGGGTGGATAGTTTATTCCCTGCACACTATTCTTATCGGTCCAATTGTTATAGGCCGGTGAGGTCTAATAAGTGAGTATTATTTTAATACGTTTTCTTATATATTATTGGAGGATTACGCCCCTTCTGGTTGTTGTCTTTTGTTTTGTTCAAGAATCTTGTGAGAGGTCTTTCTACTGGAGAGCTGCATCCTTATCCAATTGGATTGACTGAGAGAGGGCAGTCTTGAATCCCTCACTTGTCCTACTGACCACTTGTTGTGGTTGTCTACATTGTAAGTGCGGTGGTTATTCGGTGAAGGTTATCCTTACCTAACTGTATTACACTAGGATCGCCCCTCTTGTCTTTATTGTTTTCCTGTACTGACCAAGTGGGGCAGCAGAGAGAATGCTCTCAGACTTCAGGATTGTCGAGCTGATTGTGATGTGCGAGGGAGAGAATCACTTCCACATTGACAGCAGTTCACAAACCTCCCTTCTTCTGATTGACGCCTGTTACTGCATAGGAAAGTATAGGGAGATCCCAACTTCACCAGCCTCAAGTAGGCAAAGTTGAGACTGTGAACTCCGACAGCAGAGGCTGCTTTCAGAGTTTACTGCATGTGGTGAAGTTCCATATTAATATATAAACACACCCCTTGAATACAATAATGCCTCATTATTCTGCATTTCAATATGGCAATGAGTCATCATGATTCATTTCCATATGGAAATAGGCCATTGTCGATGTGATGAGTGAAAATTTGTAAACCTGTTTGGATGTCGAAGTGGGCAAATTTTTGTCAAACTAATGGGGATATGATGTCGAAGACACTTTAGTGCATACTGTCAATGTGCCTTCAACACTGCTCTGACAGGACATAGACATTTTGAGTCCTCTTCTACCTTTAGTGAATCTCCTGCAATGTATCAATGGTAACAAGAATGACAATTCATGTAAATAGTAACAAATGAAATATTAATTGGACCACATTAGTTGGAGAATGTTAGTATTATGACTGTTTTTATTGTTGCTATTAATTCATTGTATTCTTTCTGTCGACCTGACCACCACTGGTGCATTTCACTATCTTCTCTCTCTTTTTGTGTTCATTTAATCTCTATGAGTTCTGTCCATTGCCTTGGTGATGTTGCTATATACGTGTTTATAAAATGCTGAGAGATGTTTTATTCAAAGTTTTTGCAGCCCAAGAGTGCACTTTTAGAATGCAGTACCACCATGGCCTGGAATTTTACAGTGGTGCTTTTGCTACAGATTTCTATAGAGATTTATGATCAAATGACCAGAGCTGCTGACAGGATGCTTTTGGCAGTATCACTACCATGACATTTCAGGCTATGGAAATGCTGTAATCAAAATGTAGGTATGAGCTGTAATAAGTTTTGAATAAAACATCAAGAATCAGTGGGCGTACCCTCATTTTACTCAACAGGATAGACACTGATATCAAGTGTTACTGTCACTTGAAGTGATGTTAGGTTCCAGATACAAGAGCATACGTTTTAACATTTGCTGTATTTTCTTTCTTCTGCATCTTATTTCCACTACTTGCATTTGTCTTCCTTATGTGTTATTATGCACCAATGGGCTAATGCTGTACATTCTATGCAATGTATTCTGGAGCTAAAACCCACTAACAGCCATAAGATATGATGTCTATTGAAAGGTCAATTTCACAGTTAAAATATGTTATTTAGTAGGTTTCTATAGAAACTGGTCTCATCTGATTTGCTTTTCAGTTCCAGTTATTTTCAGTTAATTCAATCACAGTATTGTATTTCACTACTTTGCCAGGTAATTAGATAAACAGACAGATAGACAGATAGATAGATAGATAGATAGATAGATAGATAGATAGATAGAGGGTTGGAGTGGATGGAGGATAAGTTTGAGCCCATCTGTAATAATATAAAATCAGGACAGTAAAATAATTCTGTGCTGAACTGAACACAAGTTACATTGCTTTTGTAACCTGTTACATTAAATTGACTTTATCGTCTAAAACAAGTTTGGATGTTTTGAAAAACATTCAATTTAATTACCCTATTAACACTGGATGACATGCCAGGACTGTCACAAGAATACTTTCTTTAAAGATGGATGATGGTTCTGCCACATCAAAGCTTAATGATCATAGTGCTCCTCAGAATGCACTGTGATCATGTTAGGGAGGATGTAACTGACTGCTCCAGGACCGGAGCAGTCAGTTTAATTCCTTCCTCATTGACTCCTCACATGTTTTCACTGCTACAGTAATCACATGTAAATATGCATTGCCTCTCTCTCTCTTGCTCACTGTGATTGTGAGGAAGAGAGAAGAAGAACAGATAACCCAACAGATAAAATGGCCAAAGTGGTCAAAGTACTGGCAGGACTAAGGGTAGAGCAGGTTTGGTCTCTTGATGACCTATCTCCACCTCTTTGTGTTTAGAGCATGGATACATTTTTTATTTACACAGTCTAATTTCTAAACACATGTACTGAGGTTTAGAAAACTCAGTGTGAGTTTTATTGCTGTGGAGCAACGTGATACACTTATATACACACCACACATTCTGATCTCCTAAAACAGGGAGATTTTCGTCTCATGGGGGACAGTATCACTCTAAAAATGGACATTTTGAAGGTATAAACAAATATACATACCTTTTATCCAGTCCTTGCTAAAAATGAACTAAGTGAGTACAAATGATCACAGGAATACCTATATAAATGTTGTCTGTTTTCATATTTTATATTATTATCAAAATAAATGGTGAATTATACATATAAATGTGGTATCAAAATCCCTTAAAAAAGTATATATTTTGTGGGGGTGTACTAAATAAATGAGAGGAAATATGGCTGACCAAAGGCATAATAAAAAGGTCAAAATTGCCCTTATCCTCTAGTGTAAAAAAGCCTTTGTCGCCAAAGGGTTAAGACATGCCATGCAGGCACATCCTGTCTTAGCTATATAGTATCTCCCCTACTCAATTACACTTATCCCTTCCAGTACTATGGGAGGTGAGCAATGCATTGCTGAGCAGAATCTGTGAGTGGGGAGGTTGTATAGCTCTAAGAAAAGAAGTTCCTTCAAGGCATGTCTTAACCCCTTAAGGACCGGCGCATGCGGCCGGCACTTGAGGAACACGGGGCTTTTTTTTTTTTCTGGTTCAGGGCTTCCTGAGCGGCGTGCAGCCGCACTGGGAGCCCTGAACTCCATGCCATGCCAGGACAGTCACTGGTCCTTAAGTGCAGGACCGCCTTGTCCTTAAGGGGTTAATTAGCACAATATATATAAAACTGAATACTGAATAAAAAAATGCAAATACATATATGTTAATTTGAAAGCTCTTTCAAAATAACCAAAGTTGTTTTTAGGTGATAAGGTCCCTTTAATCATCTTCCACAAAACACCATGAAATTAACTTAAACAGCATCCTGCAAAAGCTTCATTTTTCCATTTAATAAAAATATATCTCAAGCAATTGTTATCAGCAGTTCAGCACAACCAGATTAACCTTCATGAATAGGCAGGGTATCTAAAGTACAGAGAGAGACCCCTAGGGGATGCAATTTTTTTATTCATATACACAGAACAGAAACAATTCATTATTTGATTGTATCACAATCATGTATTATTATTTTAGTTCTTAGAACAGAAGAACTTATTTTGTAGGCTACAGGAAATATATGTATGCATGTATGTATGTATATATGTAATAAGCTGTGCACTCAAGGGTTTCAAAATAGATAACCAATTTAATGGTGAAAGAAATGCAACATTTCAGTCCTCAAATTGGGACCTTTGTCCTGCAAGCCTATTCCTTGTATACTATGTTACTCTGGAGTACCTTGTGTTAAGTTGCTGTTCGGCATGAAAGCTTATCTTTCTGGACTGAATATATATATATATATAGATGTAGGTTGTAGGAAATCATGCTCAGAAATCCATAGTTAACATGAATCAATCAGGTGTATTATTCAATCGACGTTTCGGCCACCCTCAATGGCCTTTATCGATCTTTATCAATCTTTCCTGCAACCTACATCTGTGCAACCATTACTCCTCGGACGAGCACCCAGACCATTAAAAAGACTACTAAACAGTGAGTGCTGCCATCTCCCTTGCATTTATATGTGTGTGTGTATATCTATATATATATGTATATATATTTTTTAAATTTTTTTCTAAACTTGAAACAAATAAAGCAACACCATTTTTAAGCTCACAAATAAATCCACAGTTTAAAATGTTCCACTAAGTACAGGTTTAATGAATACATAAACCAAATGGAATTGAATTGCAGTTGAAAGTATAGGCACTTAAAAAAGTAAATTAATATTGTTCAATTGAGTACTTTTTTAAAGAACTTTACTATATAATTGGAAGACCTTGAATCCTTATGAAAAGTGGTATATTTTCATGTAATGGACCAAAGAATAACATCTCTGTTATGAATAGTGTAACAAGTTACTGATTAGAGCAGCAGGGAGATCTCACTTGTACAATGTAGTTATAGAACACTTAGCAGAAGAGCATATCAATTCTGATACTCCCATATAGTCAAGCAGATCAATCTATCATGGTGCCCTAGATAGTAATTACTAATAATGTATTCATTTCTACTGAATTTCTAGAGCAAACCAAGGCATTCAGAATTTGTTAATGCCAGATTCTTCATGGTATATCAGTTGCTATTGTTATGCCCTAATGGTGTAATTCACATCCTTCAAGCCCTGCAGTGACTTTCAGATATGAAGGATTCAAGCTTTGAAGTTTTACATAATTAAGAAGATGTTTTTCTTCATATGTTTGACAGCAATAATATGAAAGTAGATAATCTAAGCATTAGTGAGGCAGTTTCAAAAGCGTGTTATTGCTATATCCTGATTTATAAAATAATTTATTATGTTTACCATACAGCAGAAAAGTATGAAACTTCCAAAATTGGTTTATCAAACTACACTGAGAAATTTTAAAATTAGTCATATTAAAAACTAATTGTGGCCTGAAATACAACTTTTACCTATCACAATTAACACGTGAAATCCACAGAGGAAGACACTAATGGAAATTAAAGGAAATATAATGGGGGAGATTCACTAAGTGATGATAAAGAGGTGATAAAGTGGAGATGACTTTTCCAGTTTATCACTTCTCCTGTTTACTATCTTATTCTATAGAGCCCATGCACTAAGATCTCCAAAGCTGAAGAAATTCTAGTGCATAGGCTCCATAGAATAACATAGGAATTGGAGAAGTGATAAACTGGAAAAATTATCTCCACTTTATCACCACTTTATCACCACTTGGTGAATCTCCTCAATTATGTTTGATCAAATCTGCCGTCAAAAGCCAGGGGCTGCACTATGTAGCCTCCAAACACCTAACTGGGTGCTTGAAAAAACTAACCCCTTTTGTTGGCAGGTGGTCTGTTCACAACCAGTAAGTCTGTATCTCACAACCACAGGCTTTGCTGGTTGTATGTAGGGATTCAAGAAATTACAAATAAACAGGTACAAGTTAAACACATCATACTGTGTTAAACACATACACATTCCTACAGTACATCTACAAGAACAAGAGGGGTAAGCAGATACTGCGGTGTATTGCATTAGCTGCTGTGCTCTTAATCTTTGCAACCTGCTGAATGTGAAGCTAACAGGTCTATCCTGTACTGCGCTGCAGTCCTTTGGAGAGAAAGAGAAAGCTGCTGACATTTTGATGCTAGCTGCTAGTATAAGGGCAGATAGACAAAGAGGGAGAGATGGATTCATTAATGCTTTGAATGTCAGAAAAGCAATGTGCTTGACCTTTCTGGCATTCAAGGGTTAAAATGACTGAAAATTAAAATCACACTGATATAACTGAGGCTTTAAAGTGTTAGTAATGTCTGAAAAAACTTTTTTGCATTTAGAAGAGCTTAAAAAGCTGATCTAAATACAAAAAAACGTATCTCTCAAACCGCTATGGTTTAAGAGATACGGGCGTTTAAAGTTTGATTTCTCCTACTGACAGCTGTAAAGCTGTCAGCAGGAGATCCGTGTCGGTCGACACTGTGGCGCTTGTTGACCGACACGGATCTCCTGCTGACAGCTTTACAGCTGTCAGTAGGAGAAATCAAACTTTAAACGCCCGTATCTCTTAAACCATAGCGGTTTAAGAAATACATTTTTTTGCATTTAGATCAGCTTTTTAAGCTCTTCTAAATGCAAAAAAGTTTTTTTCAGACATTACTAACACTTTAACCCCTTGATGCTGGGCTGCAGGGCACTAAAATAATTTCTCTCTAATTTCTCTCTGATGAGACAGGGCTGGACACAGCCACAAATTGTTGCACATTGAACTTGTTCTGCATTCCACTGGAGGTAAATCGATGCTTTCATTGGTCCCACACTACTGATATCACTACATACTTTCTTAAACTCTCCTCTTATACTTCTGATGCCTTCCAGGGCTAGAGCAATTCACAAAACCAAATTCTTTCTTAACATCCAGAGGTTCTACTCTTAGGTGGTCCCAGAATACATCCTTCCCTCTGCCTAAACAACATGACATTCTGTGAAAAGACAAAGATGGTATGTTATCTGACTTAACATAGTTTGACACCACAGATGCTATCAAAGTCTAACCTATTAAATCAAACATGGAGTAACATCTCCTCCAGATATGTGACTTTAAATACAGACATGATGTCTTCTACATTGGGGTTAGAGTCAAAGCCCTCAGATCTACTCAAGAATAACTCTCCTGTGACCAAGATACCCTCTTTCATCACATTGCACAGCAAGAGGACACCATTACTACACTTAAACATCCTAAAGATGATGCGGAGAATAGAGACCACTGATCAAGTATTTGCCTGCATGGCCTACTAGAGCATGCCTGTCCAAGGACCTAAAACATGTTATAACATATTTCCCTCTATCCTTAAATCCCCTATCGATACTAAGATTAAAACTGAAAGGAAAATTTGCCCAAAGTCTTAACAAGAAAACAAACCCAGTGAATTGTTTTTTCTCCATTCATATACTATGAAATGAGGTGTTAAGGAGTGAGCTGGAAAAATTTAGAAAATCACTATCATGGCGCCCGTGATTCCAGCAATATTTTGACATGTTTATTTCCTGGTGTCTTTTCATTGGCTGCTCTGTATAGCTCCTCCCCGTGACAGCCTTTATATACCCTGGGTTGTCACTTATGGGTTGCCCTTTCATGGTTACCTGATGCCAAGCATTTGTTCCGTTACCATTGATAACAGTGTATGACCCGGGCTGACTGACTACTCTATCTGTTACCATTCCTGCTTCTGTGTACCGATTCTGATTGGCTGACGTTCCTGCTTCCTGTTTTGACCTGGCCTGGCTGACATCCCTGCTCCGTGTACCGACCCGGCGAGACTGACGACCCTGCTCCGTGTACCAAATCGGCTTGGCTGACGTTCCTGCTCCGTGTACCAAACCGGCGAGATTGTTGTTCCTGCTCCTTAAGCCCGGCTGGGTGAAGTTCCTGTAGAGTTCCTGCTTGCTGTTCTCTCCCTCCGTTCGCAGTTGCTCATGCTACTGTGGACAGCTGAGCTACGATACTCCGGTACCGTCTTGTAGTCCAGTCCGTGATTCGAGTCTCACAGCGCCAGTGTATCCTCCATATCGTTACTAACGATTGCTTGGTCTCTCACTCTTGGGTTCAGTTGGGCGCATCCGGTTACTTTCCACATATAGACCAAAGCGTTCGTTAACCCCTCCAGGGGTGGTGCCCGTGTGCCGCTGCTATTTACACCATTGTGTTCCTCCATTCCGTTAAGCACTCTGATTGCTTGGTCTCCCGCTCTTGGGTTCAGTTGGGCACATCCGGTTACCTTCTGCATATAGACCAAGTGTGCTTTAACCCCTCCGGGGGAGGTACAGGGCACACGTATGGTGTATAGTCTCCGTTGTGTGTCCGTTTCCGTGGCACGAGCACTGACTCACGTTGTTGGCAGTCTCCGGTGGCCGTCCACCATCGCAACCTTCCGCTCTGGTTGCCTTGCCTGTACTCCGCTGACATACTTGTCGCTATCTGCCTGACGCTGTCGTTACTCTCAGCCTTGCGACTCTGGGCAGACTTAGTCAGTGGCTCCACTGGTATCTCTGGTCATTCTTACATTGTATATTACGATTTACTTGACCTGTGTCAGTATTGTATTCTGCTGTACATACTGGACCCGTGTGGGTTTATCATTCCTATGTAACCTGTCCTGTGTCAGTTACTAATTTTCTGTATGCTGGACCCGAGAGGGTTACTTTATTCATTGTGTGCTAATAAAATTGTGTTTTTTGCCAACATCTACCTTTTCTGAGTGTACTGAACCGTAACAATCACCTATGAAGGAATTGCTATACAAATCTTCAATGACTTTTCTGCCTTCACTTTACAGAAAAGAAGGATTTTAAAGTTATGAGAGCAACATATTGCCTACCATAGATGACTTGTTTTCAGTTTCACAATTATTGTGAACCATGAGAGACATACCCATACTATACAATCAATTCAGGATGCCCTATGTAAAGCTCTTGGATTCAGCCCTGTCCAACTAAGGCCTCCAGAAACATTACAGCACTCATACAAGTTCCATTTACTACCACACCCTGTCAGAAGACCAAGAAAATGAACCAGAGCTCACAAGGATGACTGCGCTTCCCCATATCTCTTTTCCTGCTGGGACACTTCCTAACCTCAAGACTCCTTTTCTTATACTTTCTTCATTAATCTGAAGGCTCTGGCATCCTGGCTGCCCCCCAACCCCATTCTTCCCTCTCTTTTTTTCTTCTCTCTCGCTTATGGACAATTCAGGTTGTGAGAATATTTTTAATGATGTTCATACTCTGATATTACAATATCATAGTAAATGCTTATAATTATTGATCATTTATATTGTAATAGGTGTTATATATAACATGTTTATAACTGTGCCTCTTAGAAGTTCTCTTGGTTAACCACTTGTAAATACTCACTCCTGTACCATTAGACTTGATTGGACACTCTGTCATTTATTTACACATGCATGCAAGCACGTGCCTTTCTTAGTGGGAATACTACCATGTACCTTTATTGCTTAAAGTTATAGTAACTCATTCTGTGCCTACCTACCATCTTGTTAGTTCATATGTTCAGAGTTTTGAAGGTGGTGTGTGTATTACAACAGTATTGCTGCAGTGTATGCTGGGCTCCTAATTTGCTTATTTCTTGCTCTAATTATATAATACTGTTTGAGTATTTTTCTATATTCTGTTTGTTGATGTATTATGTCTACACAATATGTTTACACCTGGAACTTCCAGGTACTTCCATGGCCAAACACGTTTCTCCTATTCTTACATGCAGATCTATGAATTATTTATTTTGGTCAGCAGGCACATTGCCATACAATGTCATTACTTTGTGATATTTTAATTTGTACTTATTGTTTTGCTAATTTGATTTTGTTGGTCTTTGGAACTGAGTATATACTTTGACGCAATGCTGTAGCCCTTATACTATTGTTCGAATTTAATTATATGCAACCAATCCATGCAAAATGGTACTTTCTTGAACTTCTCTGGCCAGCAAGTTACCTTTCACTGCCTGATCTTTTTATGTTTCTGTGCTACCCTTTTGTCTTATCTAGCCTACTCACACTATCCAGTGTATTTTGGACCTGTGGACTTGTGCCCACTATAAAAACTTGATTTATTTCCTCCCTTTCTTTGGCTTGCTTCCATTTGCTAGATTCACAGATTGCTCTTGATCATCTTCTAAATGGCCCATTTTCGTGTTCTCTTGTTCCCACAATAATCTGTTTTATTCAGACTCAGACATTCCAATGGGAAGAAAAAAATTTCTCCACCACACGAAAGTTTTCTACAGCCATATAAAAGGCTGTCAGGCTCTCACAGCAGCAATTCTATGTTTGTGAGAGGAGAGAGTAGCATGTTTTTGAGCTAGAGGAGATAGGCAAATAAAGGGGAATTGATGCTTAGTTTAGGGAGTCATTTAGTTAGGACATTTGTTCTCTGTATTAGGGGAGTCTGGGGGCAATCTAGGGGATAAGAAGGAAGGAAAGAGGTTGACCCCCAAATAACCAAAATTCCATGTGACTGACTGGGGAGCTATTTGCTTGCTGATCTTGCTGTTATTGTCTCTGTGCTGGGTGGGAAATTCTAGGGAAAGTTGTGTTGATTTTGTTTTTCAGTTAATTTTTTTTTTTTTTGACAGACTGTGATAAGACAACAGGGTGGACAACTTAAAAAAAAATTAATAAAAAAGAATAAAAAATTAAATATCTTAGGTGACAGTGACAGACAGCTGACTGGGCTTAGGCAAGGCATCATACAGCTCCATCAGTTGTGTTGTGTACCGTACAGTAAAAAAACACAGCAAACACACAAGAGGAAGGGGTAGGGGTGGAGCAGTGTAGGGACGTGAGAATAAAGTAGTAATTCCAAAACTGACTGCAGCAATGGTTGCTGCAGTGTGTGCAATCACTGATGATGATCCCTCTACTCCAAGGGAGGATGCATTTTGTCAAGATCCCAGCAAAACTAGTGCCAGTAGAAATAAAGAACCATATAAGAAGAACACTGAAGATGACAACAAGTCACACTCAAGTGTTGATGATGCTGGCAATAGCATAATAGAGGAAGGTGTAGCAGCTGAACTGCCTGCTGCATCAGATAGTGAGACAACCAAGCACCAAAACACCTGTCCCAAAGTAGTAGCGAATTTTGCTACAGTAAAAGTAAAAAGAAATTGTTTGAGACCTCTAAAAGCTTAGATAAATATAAGGGTAGTAGTGGGCAAGAACTGTTAGGTGATGCTGATGCTGCTGAGTATGACCTAATGATTAGGGATGGGCGAAAGTTCCCGCGGGAAATTTCGTGAAAATAACGTTGTTATCTGCTTTTTCACGGGAAAATCCACTGTAAAACTAGCGGGTGAAATTTTAGCATCTCTCGGCCATTGGCCAAAATCTTTTGCCATTTTTTCAATGGCTAGAAAGCTACCTCCCATTTATTTACGTTGTTTTCACACATATGCTATAAAAACGTGACGTTTACGCTGAAGGCAGACACAATAGAAGCAGCTACAGAGAGAGATAGATGTCCTGTGCTGTTCTGCTGTGATATTTTGAACAAAATGAGGCAGGAAAGGCTCATAGTGACTGCTATCACTATGAACAGGGTGAAAAATAATCAGTGGAGGAGCTGGAAGGACCCTTATGTGTCCACTGAGTCTGAGGAAGAGGAGAAAGTGACTAGCAGTACTGAACCAATGTTGTCCAGTCCCCCTAAATCAACTGAAGGAATCTTGTGGAATTTAATGGGAAGGGAGGGAGAAAAGGGACTGGGAAGGGAGGGAGAAAATGGTAGTACTAGTGAGAGCTGAACAGGTCAGCTGCCTGTGCCTGCTGCAAGATGTACTGCCCCTGCTGCCATTGCTGTACCTGCAGCCACTAGTGTTGTACCTGTTGTCAGATGTGCTGCCACTAGTGTTGTACCTGCTGCCAGTTCTGAACCTGCTGCCACCAATACTTTGCCTGCTGCTAGTGTTTCTTGTATTACTCAGGGGGAAGGAGAAAATGATGCCAAGTGTGACAGCAGGGGACACTCTGTCACATTGCTCATCACCTCCTCCAAGCATCAGTGAGATGCCTGTTGAGCAGCAGCACGTAGGGACTAGTGGTGGTAGTGGTGTTGGAGAAGCTAGAGTGGAAGAGACATTGATGGCCTTTTTATCAGAAAGTGAGAAGGAATGGGAGACAGCATCACTACCATCACTAGCAGTCAGCTTTTGGAATTTTTGAAAATTGCAACTGCTTTAATTTTTGCTGCTGATGAGATGCAAGGGCAACAGGATGCTGAGGAGCAAGCTAGTGTGCAACAGACCACCCTGGACACAGTGGGAATGGGTCAACAAGTGATGCGGCACTAGGACAGGTTCCACTTGCCAGCACCAGCAATACTCCTGGTCCAAGTTGCAGTAGCAGGAACATTATCCACTGCCACAGAAAGTAAAGGGGAATGTAGAGGACAAGAAGAAAGAGGCCATTCTTCTCCACTAGTTACTTATCCCTCCCCCCAGAAGTCATGAGTGTGGGACTATTATTCTCTTCCGGCAGGCACAGTTCAGTCATCATCAACAATGTTACAGTGCAAACTTTGTGACAAGTTTGTGAGAAGGGGAAATGAGGGAACACACCTTGGCACAACCTTCCTGATAACACTCATGAAACACAGACACCATGACATTTATGTCAAACATGTTAAAGCCAAACACCCATTACAGAAATCTAGCACAGCTGTTACTGAACCCCCTGACTCTCCAGAAAGGTGAAGATCAAAGAGGAGGAAGAATAAAGAAACCCAGTTCCATGACGAGTGAAACAACTATCTCACCATCAACATCACCTTCTTCCTCTATGGTAACAAGTACATCTCCTGCCAATCCACCTCGTTCATCTTTACCTCTCCCGTCAAACGATTGCCACTCTGTTAATGTTAGGATATGGCAGTTCATCTCTACCCATTGCACACTGTGTGGTGCACTGACCACACATGCCAGTGTGGTTTAGGAGAATCGATATCAGGTCAGGTGGCATCTGAGGAGATTCCATCCCGCATATTATGCTAGGATTCTGGCAGGGAGGGTTCATTATTACTATTAAACTTTCAGCAAGTTGTCATGCCTCCTTAGCGGGGTCTGGACAAGGGGTTCAGTGACAGTGGCAGTACTTGGTTTTGGGTATCATGGTGTTTGGATACAGTTGTGCCCCCAGAAGTTATTTACCACACATACACACACACTGTGCACATTGCAGTTGCTGATGGAGGCCACAGTTCCTGTTCTCAAGGGAAAAATATATATTCTAACAACAACGCACCCATGATTTTGGAGGAGGGGCAGGTGGAGAAGATTTAATGGTCAACTTCTTCTTTTCTCCACATAGACTGGGGGTTACTTATTGTGCTGCTGTTGCCTCAGACGCATCACTGGATCCAGTCGTGGCAAGTGGAATCTTTATCATCCATCTTCCATGTTACTGCTATTGTTGATCCCATTTCCTTTCAGCTGCCTAATCATCCTGCTGCTTAAACAACTCAGCAGCATCAGTATGAACAGCAGTTGCAACTCAGGAGGACATTTGACAATGGCCACTGGCCAACATGACCTGCTGGCATTGGGTCAGTAGGGCATTTATATTTTTTTCTCAGGGCTTGTGTTTTGAAAAAAAAAAAAAAAAAATAATAATAATAATAATAAAAAAAATAGTCCTACAAAAAATAAACAATTTTTGGGGGGTTTGTTTCTAACAAGCCTAAGTTCTACAAATCAATGTTTCCTCAGGGCTTGTGCCAAACAAGCTTAAGTCCCACAAATCAATGTTTCTTCAGGGCTTGGGCTTCTAATTTAAGTCTAAGTCCTACAAAGGCCTCTAACAACAAATCAAACAAATAATCCTCTGCAAAATACTCAAATCAAGTATCATTTCACCCCAGTGGCGGCTTATGTCAGGGGGTTCCTGTCTCTATCACTTTACATACAAATGTCTTATTTTATGTTATTGATTTATTTTTTATTAACTGTCCCCCCAATAGCAGTCAAGAAACCCCCCCCAAAACAAAGTCCCTGTTCAAATGATTAATTCATTCACCAACACAGGCACCCTCCTCAGACCCCTTTATACCATGTCTTATGGTTTCTATTTTATTTTATTTAGGATTCATTTTTGTAACTGCTCCCAATCCCAGTAAACAACCCCCCAAAAATCATCCCCTATTCATTCTTTCCCCACACCCCGCCTACACAGGCACCCTCATGCCCCTATTATACGATGCCTTTGGGAAATAAAATAACATTTGCTATGTGTTGTGTGTAACTTCTATGTTCCCATTGATTTCAATGGAATGAGCTAGACAAAAAAAGCAGAAAATCTGCACTTTTCACAGGAAATTTTTCGCCCAGGGGAAAGTGCCATTTTTCGCTGATTTAAGTTTGAGGCGGAAATTTTCGCCCATCCCAACTAATGATGACTGATGATGATGGTGTTTGAGAAAGCCATTGGAAAGTCTGACCCTGGACAAGTACAGATGTCAAAAAGCACACGGTCATCTTATCAGTTTTCATCAGCATCATCGCCTGTTCAAAGTCCAAATCCCACTCAGCCACACACACCTGTTCTGAGTACACAGCAACACAGGTTAACATCCACAGTGTTAGATATGACGAGTACCTCTGGTGCTGCCGCTGTTAAGTGCTGCACCTTTGATACCTAGTAGTAGTGGGAGTAGAATTACATCAACATCTAGCTCCAGTAGTAGTAGTAGCAGAAACCACACATGACAGACAAAGCCAGGACAAATATATTAACCGCAGCACAGATGAGGAGGTGGAGGACGGATGTGAAGAAGGGTTGCCACTATCTACCCCATTTGGGACCACTGCTATGACCGACAAGTAATGTGTGTCAATAATCTGAGAAGGAGGATAGAGTATGACAATGGTAAAAATACATACACAAATCACACCATGCCAGTCCTCCATCACCACCACCACTACAATACACATCTGCCACATTGTAGGTTGTACTTTATTTTTTTCCTTAATTGACATCATTGTGAATATGTGCCAGTGTCAGTTAAGCAGGAAGCAGCAAACAACTTGCTACGTATACCACAAAACAAAAAAGAAGCAGGAAGATCTGCCTTCTCTTTCAGTGCTCCAAAGGCCTGGAACAATCTGCCTGAAATAATCAAATATGCTCCCAGTCTAAAATCCTTAAAAGTAAATGCTTCTCTATATCTAAAAACAGAGTGTAACTGTTTATAATTTTAAAATTTACATATGTATGGATATTCATATGTGTATGTATATTTAATAACATGTAATATATAATGTTTCTCAATTTGTGTAAATATGCAACCCTCTACTGAAAACTGTCCAGGACATACTTGAAAACGAGAGAAATCTCAATGTATTCTTCCTGGTAAAACATTTTCTAAATAAATAAATAAATAAAGTTAGTGTTGTGGGCAAAGGACAAATGCTCTCTGCATGCTAACACATTTTCAAGACAGATGTTACTGTAGGACTCACAACTTTGACTTTCATCCACTTATTTCTAAACTTCGGCCCTCAGAAGAAGTAATATTACAGTGGGAAATGTAGTAGCTATAGGAAATATAGGCGAAAATTGTTTTAACATAGGCAGAAAATTTGTTAAAATAGGCAAAAAGGAGGAAATTTTTGCATAGGCGGAAAGGTAAAAAAATTTTTCTTGAAAAGTGAAAAATCGCCACATTTGTGGGAAATTGTTCCCACTTTTTCCTCATCCCTACGTATTTCTTATCTCCATCTTTCTAGTGGTCATCCTCAGCATCGCCCGCCACTTCTTCTCCATTACTTTAATATTCCTCTTTGCTTTTAGAAGTCTCAAACAATTTCTTTTTACTTTTCCTCTTTGAGGTATTTTCACAACATTCGCTACTATTTTCTGGGCAGGTGTTTTTGTGCTTCTTTGTCTCATTGTCAGATGCAACAGTTGGTTGAACTGCTATACCTTCTTGCACTATGCCATCAACACTGGAATGCTTTTAGATGGCATACAGTGCTGGTGCTGCTGGAAGTGGAACTTTTGGAGGTACTTTGGCAAACGATATCTTCTTCGGGAGGAGAAGGATCACCATAATTTATTGCACATGCTGCAGCATTCATGACTGCAGTCAGTTTTTGGACTATCACATTACTCACACATCCCTGCATGCTCCTAATCTTTTCTCCTTCCCCCTACCCCTTGTGTGTTTTCTGTACATTACTCAACTACTGTGTGTGTGGTTTTACTGTATGGTACACAAAGGAACTGATTGTGTGTGATGTCTTGCCCTGGATGTCTACAAAATACTCATCTAGTATCAGTCTGCCTCAGTCACAGCTGGGTCCCTGGGTCTCTGTTGTCTATCAATTGTTTTTTTATTTTGTTTTATTTATTTTAATTAACTGACCACCCCATCCCTATCACTATCAACAAAGAAAACACACTGCCTGTTCAACTGCTTCTTTCCCCAAATTCCCCAAGACAGATATAAGAGCCAGATCAGGAAGAATATTGGATCACGATTGAGTGTGCTTTCCTAGTCAGTCACACATAATATTGGGGTGATTCTCCTTTGCTCCATTTTCACACCCCAGACTCCCCTGACACAGAGAAAACAGCTAGATTGGGAAGCAACTTGGATCACAGCTGCCTATGTCTACTCAGCCGCACAAAATTTGGGGGTATTTGGGGTAAACCTCCTTTGTTCCATTTTCACACACCCAGACTCCCATAGGACAGAGATAACAGCAGATCAGGAAGAAACGTGGAACATGGCTGCCTGTGGGGTATTTGGGATCAAACTCCTTTCTCCGTTCTCCAATCAGAATCACAAGAAGTTCCACAGTTATAGCCTTAGATAAACTAAGTTTCACTTACGTATATGACAGTTCCTTCTTTAAAGACATTTGGTCTCCATGGAATAGATATTTTAGTTCCACATAGCTATCCCCTTGCTCCTCACTTTACTTTCTTCTATGTAAGTAACTCAATCAGCTTCTAGCACGGGATGAAGAAACCTGCTAGAATCTGACTGGCTGGGAGGTTCTTAAACACACATCTCGTCAATTGGAGGCTGGAATCCATTTTGAACAGAGACTGGCCATATAAAAGCCAGTCTCTGTTCAAAATTCCCTCATTCTGACTTGGGCGACTGTCCGAAGGTTATGGAGGGAGTGGAGCTGTTTTACTATGCATCCCTGCTACCTCCAGCGGAGGCAGCAGCAGCAGAGACAGGTTATCCCTTGGAAAACTTTGATTTATTAACAAAAAGATCTGGGTTTTAGGCTAATGTTTTGGATAGTATTGTTGCACTTCACTGTTAGTAAGTAGTGTAGGGTTAGTGTTTAGGAGGGTGACTGTGTGTTTGAGCTAACAGTCGGTGTTTAACAGTGTGTCAGGTACCCATTGTTAGCTCTTTTGTTTTGATGTTCCCATTATTCACACTATTTAGAGTGGATTTTGTGAATTTAAAACACATGACAGATGTTTGGCCACAATGTCCGTGGTGATTTCAGTTAGCAGGGCAATTGAATACCAATGTAGGCATTTTTTTGTCAGTCAGTAGCCAGTTTTGCCCTACTACAAGTTTTACTGTGCTTTATTGAATTGAGGCCTTAAAAGGAGCTTTTAACTCCTTGAGTGACAGAGAGGTGCACAGGATATTGCAAAGCAATGCATTGTGCAAACCGCTGGCAGTCAAAAACGTAATCCCTTGATTAGAGGTCTCCAATGCATTGCAATGAAAATGTATTTAATAGCTTTCTATGATAAAAGCTACATTTAAATCAGTGGAGATTTGTAGAATGTTTATTTGTCCCCTATGGTGCAGCTGATTTGCCCATAAATACTTAACCCTTTGAGTGCCAGTGGGGTATTCAGTGCATTCCTCTGCAATGCTTTGCGTACCCTTCTGGCACACAAAGGGTTAGCTTCTTAGCACATTCTCAGAATGTCTCTAAAATAACTATTGTGTTGATTTTATTAACCTCAGCAGTCATGGTAATTTTGGCTTCAACAACTGGAAAAGATTTGGAGCATTGTCTGTACAGTTATTGTACTATATAATATATCATACTATATAGTCAATGATGTTGATGTAAATAAAATAACATTATCTTTTCTCTTTTAGTTTTCTTATTCTCTGAAGATCTCCAGAGAGAAACAAATGAGCTGCAATGGTTACATAAATTATTTGCCTGGACTTGAATAAGTTAATAAATGCTATTTGGTCACTGACTTCACAGTAACCATTTTCTCAACAATGAATTATATAATGAAATTTCACAGACATTTTCAAAGAACTATACTACTGCTTGCCACTTTTTGTATGGTAAGCATTGTCATATCAGCATACTATTTGTACAGTGGTTACAAACAAGATAGTGAACTTTCAGAAATATCAGTGGAGGTGGAATGTGGAGATATTGAATCATTACCATATAAAGTATTAGAACAGAGAACTGGAAAACAATCAGTTTCATTAAGGACAGAAGCTGTTATCCTAGTATTCATAGAGAGTCAGTACTCTCAGCTTGGTCAAGACATTATTAGCATTCTAGAATCAAGTCGATTTAAGTTTCATGCAGAACTTGCCCCGGGGAAAGGAGACCTTCTACCACTTACAGAAAACCACATTGGAAAATATGCGCTTATTATCTATGAAAACTTCTTGAAATATGTTAACCTGGACACATGGAATAAGGAACTTCTGGATAAATACTCTCTACAATATGGTGTTGGCATTATTGGGTTTCTTAAAGCCAATGAAAACAGTGTTCAGAGTTTCCATCTAAAGGGTTTTTCATTTACGGCCCATAGTAACATGGGTGTGAAAAACTGTTGTATAAATTCCCACACACCCTTACTACATGTAACAAAATCTTCAAAACCAGGTAAGGGAGCTTTATTAGGAAATGAATGGACAGTATTTGAAGTTAACCACTCATTCTATGAACCTGTCATTTTTACAAAAGTGAAAATGCCTATTGGCACCACACCTCAGCTATCTAAAGTTTCTTTATTTGCTACAGTTATTCATGATTTGGGCCTTCAGGATGGAATTCAAAGAGTCTTTTTTGGCAATAACTTGAATTTTTGGCTGCACAAACTAATTTTTGTAGATGCCATTTCTTTCCTATCGAAGAAGACGTTCACTCTATCCCTGGAAAGGTTCCTACTTGTGGACATAGATGATATCTTTGTAGGGAAGGAGGGAACTAGGATGAATGTTAATGATGTCAAGGTAAGAGCTTATTTTTTTTCTGTGTGATGCAAATATAAATTGTTTTTCATATATTATTAACTGATATAGCTTTCAGTTATTATGGCTACAATCCTTATTCATGAGCAAACAAGGAATATCTCATTTATCATTCAGTCTTGAACCTATCAATCTTGGATATAAGAATGAATTGCTGAGGCAATGAATACCACTGAGAAATTATTAGAATTTCTTGTATTAGTTAATTAGGGTTAATCTTTAGAAAGGCACTATCAAGAAAATAAGGCAGAAGATAATTTTACTAGTAATGCATGAATAATAATTATACTGATGACTACCCAGTACAAAGTTTCATGTTATATGTTATCACATTCAATTATAGCAGTCAATTTGTTAGTAAGAATGAATGAATGAACGAATCCCTGTTAAAGAGAGCAATGCATATTATACAGTTGCTCAGTCTTTGGACATCCAGCTGTTGGAGACCAGATCTCCCATTGACCACAACCAGCCAACAGCTGTTTGGGGACAATGGGAGCTTTGATCTCCAACAACTGGAGGTCCACATATTGACTAAAATTATTCAGTTTCATTAATTCCATCTAATATGATCTCCATAAGAGATTGTTATCTGACAGCCACCTGCATTACATGTGTTTATTGTGCTGGATTCTTAGTTTTCCTTTGGAAACTGCTTTCCTGTGTAGACCTTAATGTCCAAAACCTCAGAAATAACTTATGGTATGTGAATGCTTAGAGGATGTTTAAAACCTTAACACTTTGAGTGCCAGAGGGCTACGTAAAGCATTGCAGAGCAATCACTGAATCATTGTTGATAGTTTCTCCAAGCAAGGTCATTTTGTGCCACTATCCAAACTTCTTTCTTACAAGGAACTGGTAGATACATCTATAAAAGATCTAATGGTATCAAGAAATATCCAAGCAAATTGTTTCTGACAGCGGATCACAGTTCATGTCAAGGTGTCATAGAAGATCCTGGGGGCAACGTGGGAGACACTGGGAGCAGGGAAGAGATTCTGAGAGCTGCAGGAAATCAGCTCTACTACTACTACAGTAAAGAACCATGGGGCTACAGGGGATATGCTGGGGATAGAGAACAAAATGGAAGCTGCAGAACTGGAAAGTAGGGGAGCTGGTGCAGAGAAAAGCTGTGTGATTAGGGGTAAAGAAGCAGGGGAAAAGAGCAAGGATGGAAAAACCATGACTTACATTGAGGAAGTGAAGCTGGAGGGGACAGCGAAAGAGAAGTTGTGTGAGTCAGGGACAAAGAGAAGCTGGAGGAAAGATTTGGAGTGCTGGAGATAGAGGCTGTTGGTATAGACCAAGGTGAGAAGCTGTATAAGTATGGCCCCCTGTCTTCTCATACTTCCCCATATCTATGTCTTTCTATCTCTCTCTATCTCCCTGTATTTAGGCAGAGAGATGGCTCAGTTGGTTAAGGCACCAGTTGTAGAATCTGCTCAGACCATGAGGTTGCAGGTTCTAGTTCCGGCAAGGTCAGCTCAGCCTTTCACCTTTCTAAGGTAGACAAAATGAGTCCAGGACATACTTGAAAATTAGAGACAATCTCAATGTATTCTTCCTGGTAAAATACTTTCACAAAAAAAATATATATATGTGTGTGTGTGTGTGTGTGTATAGAGATAGATAGCCTTATAGGGTTGGGCAAAATGTTTTGCACCTGGGCTCCTAAGTTACTAGATACTCTGCTTCAAAGCATTGCTCTACAGTGTGTTTAATATTTCACTGGCACTCAAAGAGTTAAACCCCCTAATAAAATCAATGCAGATTTGTATTTCTTCTTTTTGATGCAGTTGGATTGCCCTAAAATTGCTCTACTTACTTTGTGCATATAACCTTGTATCCAATATGTTAAGGAAATGAAATGTGATACAGTTATGTACTTTACAATATGATACTGAAGGCCATTGCCATAATATTTCCTTATCTATATTTTCTGCACATTGCTATATACCCAGTCATGCATAAATTCATTACATTACTTTTAGATCATTTTATTGGCCATTTTCAATAAGTATATAATGTTAATATTTATCTTTATGCCATTTCACATCAAGCAGCATAGTTCATTTCTTCCACTTTGGGTGACAATATTCACATAGGATTTCTCTTAGATTTCATTGGCAATCATTTATTTTATTTCAGGGGAAATGAATCAAACTGTTGCTTTTGATTCCACACAATTACTGCATTTTACAAATGTATTTTACTTTAATCTAATCATATGAAGCCATAAAAAATGGTAGCATTTCTGGAGCAAGTCAAGTATACAAACTATACCATAGAAGACAAATGCAATCTCCCAGAATTCCTATTGATTTAAAATGGCTTGTAACCTCTTGAATGTATAAAGATGAGCAATTCTGAGCAAACTAGGTACCACAGGGGAAAAATTAAAATTCTGTTTGTGTTAAATGGAAATCCCTTAATAACCCTTTGATTGCCAGAGTGGTATAGAATGCATTGCTTTGCAATGCATTCCGTTCCACTCTCGCACTCAAAGGGTTAAATACTAGAGAGGTTTCAAAGTGAAGACCTCTTTAGCATTCAAGTGGTTAAAAGTTCAATTTAAGTCAAAAAGATTTTTTATTCATCCCCTAGGGTGCAATTGTTTTGACAAAGAATTATTCCAGCTTTCTATTGAACATAAAGCCCATTGATCTGTTCACCCTTGTGTAAAAACATGATAGAAGATAAAATAAAATAAAGTGCATATTAGTTGGAGTAAGAACGATAACATTCATTTTAATGCATATTTTTGATCTTTCAATTATCAAATGTTTTTAACCACAATTAGCACTACAATAAGGTCCCACTATGTTTCATGGATACACCTACTACTTAAGTTGTCAGTTTAATGCAGGCGAGTTTTTTTGATAATATAAAGCATTCAATTATATACAAGAATGCGTGACAGAGCAAATACATGAGACTATTTTTACAATTATTCATCAATTAAACTTTGTAATGTGTAGTCATTAGTAAATGCATTTCATAAAATAAATTAGATATAGCAGAGTGTGATTAATCAAACAAAAGGACACTTTTTCCCCATTGATTACTAAAACTTTGAAGTGTACAATAGATCAAATGTTTGCTTGATATATTTCCCTGCAATGTATTGATCTTTACAAGCAATTGATCAAAACCCAAGAACGCTTGTAAAATTTCTAACAACTGCCACTTGAATGCTAACTTTGACAGAAATTAAACAATGCATAATTTTTGATCAACTGAACTGAACATTTTTATCTTAATTAACTAATCATTCTATGACACTGAATAAACACATACAGTCTTAAAACACATAAGCCTTCTTATTATTGCTGTAGTGGAATTCCTGCTGCCCAGATGGCACCAGAATCAATCCGAGCTGACACGCCAACTATTTTATTGTAGGCTCAGTCATACAGCAACATCCAACAACAAGGTTACAGTATCTTGCACCCACTTGCATAATAACTTGCATACACCATGAAACACATACTGCTACTAACACCCTTGCTAGGACAAAGACACCTACTTTATTCTCCTCGTACTCCAAAATGGCCATAAGAATCAACTCTCACCCCCGAAATTTGCAGGGAAGAGAGATCCAATCAGAAGCCTGGGTTCTGGCCAGAAGATCTGAATCAGTCAGTCAGTACATTGTTGGCATCTTTCTTAAACCAATAGGAAAGGTGTCAACAACCTCTACCAGCCCTGGCTTCATATACAGCTCCTATTTTGGATTTTGTTAGACATTATTTATATCTAGCTAGTTTTAAAGCCCGTGTACATGGGCCAACAGTGGTGACGCTGCATTCATGCGCAGTACTGACTGTCAGAACATTCCGCGGCTGATACGGAGCGGGGCACTCTGTATTCAGACCATGGTCCTCTCTGAGCACCTTCCTGGGCCGCAGCATGCGAAGTCTCGACTCTCCACAGTGCTTAGTTCTGCTGAACAGAATCTGCTTGGCAATGGAACAGTATGCTGCGGGAACTAGGGACATATTTTACACCCCACAACACACACAACACAAACCCCATTTGTGTGAATTCAGTCTTTTGGTTTGTAGACCGGTTCACTGTTTCCTCCAGTTCTGCCAATGCAATCAGTATGACAATTACTATCCTTTATTGTTAAAGCACAAACTTATTCTGCAGCAAAGAAAGGAGTGGACTGTACCAATCCTCCAGCAAACCCTCCTTGGTAATACTATCCAACACCAATGACTGCACAGGGAGGTATGCAGTGGAATGTATGATTGGTTTAGTGCATACCACTATACATTATTAATACTTTGATGCCTGCCCTTTTAGTTCCAATGCATTGCAACTCAATGATTTGGATACCCATCCTCTGGAATGAAAGGCAGTTAATACACGGCATACAGAACCCATACACTGCCCAGCTGCAGCCTCCCCCCCACACTTTACAGAGAGAATCTGTATTATAATTAGCTTAGTAAATTGATGCTAGGCAGGCATAAGGCTAGAAAATCTATTTTAGTATCTCATTTAGCATGAAATTGTATTCCTACATCCCTCCCACTGAGAGTTATGACAATTAGCACAATTAGAACATACGCTACAAAAGGATCAGTGTAAGTTCTTCCAGTGGCATGGACTGCAAGGAAGATAGAACTGATTTGCAGTGAAGTGGTCTAGGCATGTAACAGGCATGTTAGAGGAATAAAAGGTACTGTAGGAACTGTGAGGAGCTGAGAGGATTGTGGGTGGTTATAAACTAGACAAAAAGTAAAGGTTACATCTATTGTTAGCCAATTTAGTTTTTAAACATATATCAATGATGAGTAGCATAATTACACTGCAGGGCAAGCAGTATAATGAATTATACAGTTTTGCGCTTGCAACAATGGATATGTGGTACAGAACCATATACTATATCTCCATAGTCTATGACTAGCATTAACATCTGTTGAAAAATAAGTTTTCTTACCAGGGAACTTAAAAAGGATTTGTCTCTAAACAGAGCTCCTATTTTAGGATATAATTTGGATGCTGATTTATCAATATGAAGGTCAAAGGTGAGGTTGGGGTTAAGCCAAGATATTTGCAGGAGTTGACCGAGCCCAAGTTATGATTAGACTTTGTTACAATGGTTAAATGGGTATTACAGAGTTTAAATAATTTGTGGTTTGTGTCAAATACCCTGGTGTCAGTGTTTAATAACATTTTTTTTTAGAGGTCCATCTTTCAAGTTCATAAAAATCATCCTATAATACTGCTGATATTACTACTGATTTTTAGTGTGCATTATAGTGTTGGCTGCATACATGTGGACAGAAGATGGCTTGGCAACTGTGGGCAGATAATTTATAAACAGAAAAAATAGAAGGGGGGCAAGAATGGGGCCTTAAGGAACCCAACTTGTTACTTTGAGCAGAAGGAAAATATTGTCAGCAAAAGGCACATATGGCATGATGCAAGAAATGTGCGCAATCGCTATTTCTCATGTGAACACCACTAGGGAGTAGGTTTGTGCAAGATTTTGTTGAATTGCGCATGAAAAAACAGCCGTGCATATTTTTTGGGGGGGCGTGACCAGGATTAACAAATCTGTGTGAGTAGAATAGCGAATGCGCCTAATGCAGGAAGTGCTATTGTGAACTAATTTATTATATTTGTGTAGTGTTGTCGAAAAAAAAAAATTATGCGCAGTTCAAGAAGGGTTCGGTATTCAGCTTCCTGGATTAGAACATGCACAAAATCTATATGCGCACAAAAATGCTTTTAGCAGATGTGCACATTTCTTGCATCGCGCCAATAGTGTTTTCTGTCTGATAAATAGTATCAGTACTAGTTTAGAGAAAGATTACCCAGATCTAAACTTGTAAGCATAATTATCAGCATACTATGGTCTACTATATCAAAGGTCTTTGCAAAATCAAGGAAAATAGCTCCACTAAGTTCCTCATTTTCCATACCCCTCTGGATGTCATTACATAGTTTTAGGAGTGCCCTGTCCAGTGATTTGGATGAAAGCCTTATTAAAGTGTGGTGAAAAGGCTGTACAGATGGTAGTACTTATATAGTTGTGTGTGGACAAATTTTTCCAGAACTTTAGATAATATGGGGAGTACAAATATCGGTCTGTAGTTTGAAACCATATTTATTCCCACATTTGTGGATAGTCACTTTCCAGGTTTTGGGCATATACCCAGATAACATCCGTGCCCAACAGAGATGCCTGTGGAGGCACACCAACCATGAGGAAGGTTTCGGTTCACACCCACACTCAGATGCATCAATATCTTCAAGCAACCCACCAGGCTCCACGTGAACCACACTGCAAATGCCCAGAGAAAACCCTGAGACAATCCAAGCCTGTGCTGGAGATGCCACCTCTGCCCCAAATATTATAATTATTATTATTTATATAGTGCCAACTTATTCCGCAACTCTGTACAACAGGAAATAGACATACAGATATATTAAATAGAACAAATGGAATATGGAAAACAAAAGGATCAGTGAAAGTTTACAGCTTGTGAAAGTTTACAGTCTAGAGGAAGGTAGGTGTGACACAGAAGAAGTAAATGCTATGGAGTTTAAGTGACTCCTGCCACATGAACTGCCAGTCAGTGGGTGGGAGAAAGAAGTTCTTTTGAGTGTAGTGGTCCAGGGAAGTGGTGGTTCTGTTTGGGAGAAAAATACTATGTGAACAATTAGGTCATGATGGGCTTGTAGGTGGGAGAGTAATTTAACCCTTTGAGTGCCAGAAGGGTAACGAAGGCATTGCTTTGCAATGCGTTCCGTACCCCTCTGGCACTCAAAGTTATAAGGGAATGAGAGTGAACAGAATTTGGACAGACTGTTGGTCTGGCCTGGTTCATAATGATTATGGAGGTAATTGATAGGCTTCCCTGAAGAGGTGAATTTTCAGGGAGCATCTGAAGATCTGGATTTCAATGGGGGGGAGCTTCCACCCTCCCTTGCACTCTGGAGACAGGAATATCCAAAGAAGGGTCTACACCCTCATTCAACAGCTCTGGATCACCGAGTCCGAAACCACCCCAGACCTAAGGCTGGATAAAGCCAGGCCGTCAGAAGCAATCTTTTCACTCCATACAGCCAGAAGTGAAACCATGGAAGTCTGAAGAAACTGCTCCAATGAAGCAGGTTAGAAAGGAGGCCCAAACAGCCTATTAGCCCAGTTTCTTATTCTAAGGCCAGACTGCACGCTCCTCTGGTTAAGAGGCCACCTGCCAACCACCAAGGAGGTCCCAGAAGCCACAGGATGAGTGAGGCAGTTAGACTGATCCAAAGCCCTGGATGTAGGTTGCTGCAAAGCCGCACCAGCACTGTGGCTGCTCCTCTGGTCCTGCAACCCCAACACAACATCATCTTGCTCACCAATCTCCTGGACTTCAGGGGAGAAATTACTAGCCTGACCATTGCAAAGATTTCAAGCCCCATTGGCTAGAAGGCACACTGGGAATATTCTACCTTACCCTCATATGTTCCTTATGGATAGCTCAAAGTGGACCAGTGGGAAGCTCCAGCAGACACTGCTGGAGCCTCCTGGTGCCTTTAGTAAATGCATCCTGCCTAATTCCCTTTAGGACATGCTTCACCTCTAGATCCCCCCAGACCAGCAATCATGCGACAGGGGAGCTCAGAAAAAGGTACATGTGGGTGGAAGGAAAACAGAAAGGGACAGGAACAGTAACAAAAAAGAAGCAGACACAGGATAAAGGATGGATATGCCTTTGACCTACATTTGATAGCTGTGTAAGGTGATACCTCACATAATAATGAAAGGGTGAAGTTTAACCTTCCACTACTATGGAGAAGTTTGAAATACACTGTTATTGATTAGCCTGGTTATTAACCTTACTGTAGACTTATTCAGTTACAATTTCAGAAATGTTTATGCCTTCATCATGCTCTAAAAAACACTGTCTCTAGTATTTCTTGAATATATAATTCTTAGTGTATATTTTAAAATATATATTATTTGCCAAGGTGCTTGCATCACTTCACCCAAAACAATTTGCCAGAAAAGTGATAATGTAACTCATTACCTGAAGAAATTCCTTGTCCTCCTGCAGAGCTCCATAACAAATCATGAATGTACATAGGGAATGGATGGACAGTGTAGGAAAGGGACAAAATAGGTTGGCAGGATATGGAATGCTGGAAAGTGGAGGGATGTGCTGGAAACTCCTCTACTATTAATGGATTTATAAGCCCCTTTAAATCAATGTTAATTTGGGGGAATGTGCACTTGCCCCCATTGGTGCAGTTGATTTGTTTCAGGTCTGCCTGAATTCTTCTTAGTACATCAGCCTCGGTGTCTCCATTCAGTACTGTATACAGCAGGTTTGGTGACACACAGCCAGTGAAGCATCAACTTAACATTCAATTAATGTGTATTAACATTTTACTAACAAGGTTATAATTACTTTACTGCATATTTAATAGAGGCCTCTGTAAGCATGGTTGGTACATTAAATAAGAGTGACAGCAATTACCAAATAATAAAGACTCACTAAAAACTAGTAAATATCATCCTGGCAGACACTGTATTGTGTATGTGTATATACAAATCTGAAGTAAATACACCTTTATGAGCCCATATGTATAAAAGTGTAGTAATTCTGGAGCAAACCAACTGCAAACTAGGGGTCAATTAGATGTTTTCTACATGCCCATTGCTTTTTAACCTCTTGAATGCTAGAGAAGTTTGCAAAGTAGTGGTTTGCAATGCATGGAGACTGAACTAGCATCCAAAGGGTTATACGTGCCATTTAACTCAATGGGATGTTTTGCGTTCAGTGGTAGAGATGCTTTGCCTCAGAATTGTTCTAAAACTTATAGAGGCCTATTCAAAACCCTGAAGACTAAGTTCACACCTGAGATTTGATGATAGTAATGAAATTGCATAAACATTTTATTAAAAACTAGTTTTAAAGCCCGTATACACGGTCCAACACTGGCGGCGCTGCAGTCATGTGCAGTACAGACTGCCCGTACAGTGGCTGATATGGAGCAGGGCGCTCTGAATTCAGACCGTAGCCCTTTCTGTGCACCTGAATGTGCGCAGAGTGGACTACGATCTAAATTCAGAGTGCCCCACTGCGTATCAGCCATGGTCTTCTCCGTATCAGCTGCGGCACGGGGAGTCTGTACTGCACATGACTGCAGAGTATCAGCTGTCTCTACTGAGCATGACGGCTTCTGACAAACATCCTTAGCAAATTATAATATAGGATCTGTGCTTTTTTAAATATTAAGAATGTTGTATGCATTTTTCATATATTTTTATTGCAATTTGAATGAATTTCAAATCTCATAAAAGTCATCCCAAAGTCATCTCTTTTACAACAAACTAAAATGGAATTAATTTATTTGATGATGTGAATTTATAGAAACTCCTCTGAAATCAATTGATACATAACAAAAGTGGTGAGTACACTTGTGGCGCTATATAAATAAACATATTCATTAATTCAGCATGATAATGTATAAATGTATTTGAGTTACAGCAAATGGAGATCGTGCATTATATTTGCTGCGTTAATCTCCAATGTGAACAGCCTCAAATGGCAAAATTGTACCTAAATTATGTATTTTTCCACTGAGTCAAAAACACTGAGTTAGCAAGTTAAGTGAAAATAACCGAAAGAGGTGCAATTCTGGGACATACCAAGTGTAACACAGAAAGAAAATAAAAAAAAGTTTGAATTCAATTGACTTAAATGGGGATTTTAACCCCTCGAATTCTAGAGGGGTCTTACTCTACTTAAATAAGCCTGAATTTTAATTTCTACCCTATGGTGCTGTTGGATTGCTCAAGAATTACTCCTCACTGGAATAGAATACACTTGTATCGGTGCAATGCTGAGGCAAACTAACTGAAAGAAAAATACAAATCCTATTCATTAATATCTTTCTTTTAACACCTTGGGGGAGATGCACTAAGGCGTGATAAAGTAGTGATAAAATGGAGATGACTTCTCCAGTGATATCACTTCTCCAATTCCTATGTTATTCTATGGAGCCAATTCACTTAGATTTCTCCAGCTTTGGAGATCTTAGAGCATAGGCTCTATAGAATGACATAGGAACTGGAGAAGTGATATCACTGGAGAAGTTATCACCTCTTTATCACTCCTTAGTGCATAACCCCCTTTGTATATTGGAGTGGTCTCTGATGCACTACTTTGCAAAGCATTGGAGTCCTCTCTAGTATTCAAGGCATTATAAACCTCATTTAAATTAAGAGGAATGTTTATTTTTTTCCCTAGTGGTGCAGATGATTGGCTCCAGAATTGCACCTCTGTAAATTACTAAATTATGGTTTACGCGCAGGGCAGGATTTCCCAATATATTGAGGGGTACTTCAGCTGTGGTGCTGGCCACACTGCCACAACCAAGGAATTAAATCATTTTCTTGTTCTTCCTTGTCATAGGTCAGGGTATATTCTGTTTCAGGAAACAGTGGATGGGACTGGGAGTTGGGTCATGTGAATAGTGGGGGTGTGGCGATGGTCAGAACCATGGGCACCTAGAGTGCTTTGCCTAGGGGAGCCTGGGATGTACATCCAGCCCTTTGATGAGATAATAAGAAGCACAACAACATTATGTTCAGTAGGAGAACCAGTGTCCACCTATAGACATATTTGTATGCAGTAGACATCATTTGTAATGGCCTCATTATTTTATTTCCTAAGAGAGACTGGAACTCTGATAATGATAATTATAATGTCTTCCCTGTCACTTGCCCTTTTTTAAACATCCTGTTTTTTCTCGCATTTATGATTAGCTATAATTTAGAATATAACTGGGTAAGTCATTAGCTGAGTCTGTTACTGGTCAGGTTACTGAAGAAATGTTCACTCAGACTTTTAGTTCTGCTCAGCAGATTCACTTAGCAAATGCAGTGTTTACAGTGGGTGATATGCAAGAGGTGATGAGGCTGATGTTCTAAAAACTACAGTATTTCCAGGGAACTCCTCTGGTGCTGCTGGGGGATATAATTGATGCCAATTGCATCCAAAAGTGGTGGGGTTTACTCATAAGTGGAGGGTGGAGCTTATTGGGTGTATCACAGTGGGTGGGAAGTGGGAGGAACTGGGTGAGGAAGGAGGGGAAGTGGGTGGGAAGTGGGAGGAAAAGAGTGGAAGGAGCAGAAGTGGGCAGAGTTTCAGAGGAAACTCTCCACACCTGGAGACTCAGTGTCCTGAGAACCGGTAACACACTGTAAAAACTGGAATCTCCAGGGCAAATCCAGAGAGTTACCAGGTATGTTTCTAGGGCCGCCCAACAGCACCAGGCAACAAATACACCTTTCCCAAATGTCAATTGATTTGAACTGAGCTATAAACCCCTTGAATGCTAATAAGGTTGCCAGTGCAATGTACCACACTGTTATGAATGAATTCACCAAAGCAACTTCACTGTGTTAGAACTAAATCCAGTGACTGTACTTCAGGATATGCACTACACAGTGTAATAGCTTTAGTGCAATGTCTGCCCATGATAGGGATCTGATGCCATTGAGCCCAATATCCTGTGCAGGAAATTAGCATAAAATCACCATATTTTCTCAAGGTCTTGATTAATACTTGGTTTTAACTCTCTGTGCTCCTAAGGGGTTTGCAGGTATTCAAATGGTTTAAAATGAATGTCCCAAAAAACTCAAAGAGTGCCCCAATTTTCTTCCATTTGTCACAAGCAGTATTAAAAGGAGGACTTTTGATATAAGTAGCTTAGTAAATTGGTGTTAGGCAAGCATAGGGTCTGAAAAATGATTCCATCACTGATTTAGCTCACAGTATTTATCATGCACGCACCACACTGTGTTAGACAGCTTGTTAGCATTCAAGGGTTTAAGGCCCCATTTTAATCAACTGGAATGTGTATTTGTCTCCTGTAGTGCAATTTGTTAGTCCCACAATTACTCCACTTCCTCTTAGTTCATCTGTCTTAATGATTGTGTAAGTTGAATATAATAACATTGTAATTCCTAAAATGGATGACATTTTGTTTTTAATTTTGCATTAAAACTCATTGGTGATAGCCTCTAATGCTAGCTCACTCGTGATAGCCTTCAATGCCAGTGGTTGCACCCAGAGATATAGAGTAGAGAAAATGTTTGCTTTAGTGCACACCGGTGCACACAGTCTGCCATGGTAATTCCCTTACACCTGTACCATAGCATGTAGAGGAACTCTCTGTAAAGTTACACCATTTCATCTGTGCCTTATTTATTGAACCCATTGCGTGTCAGAGAGGTATCCAATGCATTGATTTGCAATGCATTGAATAGTTCTCTGGCACTCAAAGGGTTAATAAATTAAATTAAACAAGATGTAGAGGAAAGGAACACCAAACATGGTCATAGTCTGCCCTCTGCAATCCACTTGGTACAAGTAGCATTAAAGGGAGAATTTTAGACAAAAGTAGCTTAGCAAGTTGGCGTTAGGTATAGGGGTAGAAAATTGATTCTACCAAAACTGAAGAAATTTTGGCTCAAACCAGCTTCATCAAATAAATATTCTCATTGACTTTAGTGGGGCCTTGTTCCTTTGAATGCTAGAGACCAATGGTGTCCATAGAAATTTTTCCGGGGGGGATGCAAAGCCATAATATTACCAGCACATCTAGCCCTTTTCTTTATATGGAGGGGGTAATTGTATGGGGGGCAAGTGCTCCTCCTTGCCCCCTCACCTCCGAATTCCCATGCTACATTGGAAACCTTTTTTACATTCCATGAGTTAAAGGTGCATTGCATTGTGGGAATTTTTATTTGTATTTTTATGATTCAGCTATTTTCATCAACATGGCTCCTCATAGATGCTGAAGAGGTGCAAATTATTTGCAGTCCTTAAGTGGTTATAGGGAACAAACTGTATGGTTTTAACAACTATGTGAAATACATAAGACATATATCAATTAATCATGTTTTAATTTCTGTAACTGAAAGGAAACAGACAAACAAGGAATGCAATTAGTACAGAACAAAGATTTGTGGCCACTTTGTAGAATCTGTGAGTAGGTCCTTAGAAGATCTAACATATTCACAGTCACTGGAACCATCATTCCAATGTAAATGTATGACTTGCATAAAATTAACTGATTGATAAGGAAAGTACAAGCAGATCAGAAACCACTTGCTTAAAGGGATAGTAATGTTTCAAAATAAATGCAGCTCTGATTATTCTTTACAGTTTTTTGGCAATGCAGAACGCTATTATCATTCTCTATGACATTTAGTTCCAGATAATCCTATATAATAAAAGGCCAGTCTCTACTGCGCATGATTGCATCACGTGAGTGAGACGGCACAATCGAGTGGAGCAGTGAGGTAATGGCAGTACTCAGAACAGGTCCGGGTAATGTTAACCCTTTGAATCCGTTGGATCGCGGTGAGGGACAATCCTCTGTTAGCATAAGGAAAAACCTGCCCTCCTCCTTCAAGGGGGGCAGAGTTTTCCTTATGTTCACAACCAAAAGATTGTCCCTCACTGTGAGCTGTCCTGTCAAGTGACCAGATTCTACATCTGAGTGGAGGTGGCTTACACTAGGTAAAAGGGGCAGGAGGGGTACACTTTTTAATTCAATTACTCTGAAACTACATATCGTAGAGAATGATAATACAGCTCTACATGGCCCCAAATCTATAAAGAATAATTGGAGATGCATATATTTTGAAACATTACTACCCCTTTAAAAAGGAACACTAACCCCTCAAAATAATCTACTGTAATTAACACCTAAAAATTGTTCTAGGGTAATTCACTCTTAAAGGGATAGTAATGTTTCATAATAAAAGCAGCTGTAATTAATCTTCATAGTATTTGGGCCTTGTAGAGTGTTATTTCAATTCTGTCAGAGTTGTAGTTAAAGAGTAATTGAATGATAAAGTACCTCCCTCCCTCCCCTTCTAATGATGTAACACTGCTCAGCTAAGAGCAACGGGGAGTGTCCAGGTGGATTGCAGAGAGGGACAACCTTCAATTAAGATAAGGGAAAAAGCTGAACAACCTGTCAAGGGGGGCAGGGATTTCATTGTTCTCACTAAGAATTTTGACCCTTGATGTGAGCTGTCTGGTCTATGGACTGGATTCCACATCAGTGGAGTGGGGACTTACACTAGGTAAAAGGGATGGGAAGGGAATCTTTATCATTCAATTACTTTTGAACTACAAGGCTCACAGCAATTAAATAACACTCTCCATGGCCAAAATACTATGAAGATTAATTGGAGCTGCTGTTTTTGTGGAACATTACTATCACTTTAAATAGCGTACCCTTCATTCTAGCTGTAAAAAATTGCTATTTATTTACTGAAGACTAAAATCTATTCTTATATATGCTTTAGGAGGAGCTCCCATCATGGCCTTTTTACCAAAGCTCCCATTAACATAGCAATCTTTATAGATGCCTGTGGAATGCTAGTGTTTTATTGTGTATAAAAGAGCCAAGGTATAATAATACAACCTTATTGAATATTAGTGCACTGGCTAATAAAGTCATTGTATTAATAGAATTATCGCTTACCTCTCATTAGAGAGAGTAAAAATACAATAAATGAACTGCTGTATATTTATGACAGCCTAAACATGCATTAACCCAGAGAGTGCTAGAGAGGCATCCACAGTATTGCTTTGCAATGTGTTGGATACCTCTGACATTTGAAGGGTTAGTATATAAGTTTAGGATAACATTTTAGTGATTTAACATAAAATAACTATTTTTATACAGATACTAGCTGAAAATACATGGTATTGAAAATTATATAGCATTACAATTATATAGCCCAATTTCATTTTAAGTATTGGTGCCCATTTAAGCTTCTGAGTGCCATAGAGGTATTCAAAGCAATGGCACTCAAAGGGTTCATTTTATAGAAATACCAAGGCATTTGATTATTTTTAGTAAGGCACTATTAAAGGGATAGTAATGTTTCACAATAAAAGCAGTGGCGATTAATCTTCATAGTATTTGAACCATGTAGAGTGTTATTTCAATACTGTCAGAGTTGTAGTTCAAGAGTAAGTGAATGATAAAGTATCCCCCTCCCACCCCTTTTATTTATGTAACACTACTCACCTCAGAGCAGCAAGACTGTATGGATGGATCACAGAGAGGGACAATCTTCACTTAGCATAAGGGAAAAAGCTGAAAAACCTGTTAAGTGGGCAGGGTTTTCCTTATACTCACAGTAATAAGATTGTTCCTTGTTGCGACCTGTCCGGTCGAGTGACCAGATTCCACATCTGACCGGATGAGGCTTACACTAGGTAAAAGGGACTGGAGTGGGATACTTTATCATTCAACTATTCTTGAACTAGAACTCTGACAGTTTTGAAATAACACTCTCCATGGCCCAAATACTACAAAGATTCATTGGAGCTGCTTTTTGTGAAAGATTACTATCCCTTTAAGGTGGAAATGGTTTCAACTCTTTTCTAAACACAGTCCTAAGGGCAGATATTTTATTCTTCACATTGAACTCATTGCTAACTACAGTCATACAAGCTGATATTTCATTTTTTTACAAACTCTAGTGCAGGACTGTCTGGTAGTTGTTTTAATATATAACTGTAATAAATAAAATGTAGCTCACTTAGATGAATTCATCCTATGTATCCAAATTCAACCCGAGGCTCATTTGCTGAGAAAATCTGGAGTAATTCTCAAGGAAGCCAGCTTTACCAAAGGAGACAAATAAATATACCAAATGTTTCATTGATTTAAATGAGGTTTTAATAATTTAAATGTTCTGAGATGCTTTAGAGATCTTTATAGTATTCAAGGCAATAAAAGACCCATTTTAACCGTTTCAGTGCCAGGGGTGTATGCAATGCATTGCGAAGCACTCAAAGAGTTAAATCAATGGGGGTTTATAGAATGTTCATTCCAACGTTTAGTGCAGTTGATTTGCTCTGGAACTACACCTCTTTAGTTTGATGATTAAGGCCCCTTTTACCTAGTGTAAGCCACCTCCGCTCAAATGTGGAATCTGGTCCTGGGACCAGACAGGTCTCAGCAAGGGACAATCTTCTTACTGTGAACATAAGGAATGTCCCTCTTGACAGGTTTTTCAGGTTTTTCCTTATGCTCACTGAAGATTGTTCCTGTCTGTGATCCATCTGGAAAGTCTTGCTACTCTGAGGTGAGCAGTGTTACATCAGTAAAAGGGGCGGGAGGGGGATACTTTATCATTTATTTACTCTTGAACTACAACAATGACAACGATTAAATAACAATATCCATAGAATCGATAAAATTGTATATAAGGATAAGGTATGTATGTTGCCAGAAGAGATAGCGAAATCTTTCAGAGATTATTATCAAGGTTCATATAGGCTCCCTAATGATAGTATGGATGCTTAGATAGATAACATCGGATCAATTATTGAATATTAATCGTCCAATTGAAAAGAAAGAGGTAGGTCAGGCTATAGATAGGCTGGTTAAGTATAAAACTCCAGGACCAGATGGGTTTACTAATTTTTTTTAATGAAAAATGTAGCGATAAACTATTGGACCCTTTAACAAAGACTTGCAGTTATTTAGTATCTAGTGGGGTATGTCCTGAGGAAATGTGTCAAGCTAATATCATTCCAATTGCGAAAGAAAATAAAAATCCAGAGGATGTAGATAGCTATCGTCCAATATTCTTAATTAATGTGGAAATAAAGCTTTTTCAGCTATATTGGTGAGTAGGCTTATGAAGGTACTGGATACAATTTTACATTGGAACCAAATTGGATTTGTTCCAGGTAGGGATGTTGCTAATAATACAAGAAGGATCATTGATATTCTTGATTCTGTGAAGAGGCAAAATGTTCCCCTCCTGGCCCTGTCTTTGGACGTGGAAAAGGCGTTTGACAGGGTCAGGTGGAGATACATGATGAGGACACTGGAGGAATTTGGTATTACTGGCTGGATGTTGAGAGCAATTTCAGTATTATATCAGAATCCAATAGTGAGGGTAGTAGGAGTTAATTTATGTTCAGAGAGGTTTAATTTGCAAAATGGCACCCGACAGGGATGCCCTTTATCTCCTATTTTTTATATTCTCACTCTGGAACCTTTTGCTATTAATATTCGTAATAATGCTGAAATTAAGGGATTTCCAACAAATAGAGAAGATTTGAAAATTGCAAAGTATGCAGATGACATTGTGGTTACATTAACAGATCCGGTAGAATCTGTGTGTGAGTTTATGGGTCAAATTGTACAGTATAGCAAAATTGCAAATTATAAGCTGAATACACAGAAGACAGTACCACTTTTTCAAAATATGTCTAAAAGAGATATAGATAGGATACAGTGTATCAGTTTGACACTAAGTCTAAACAAATGGATTATTTGGGAATTAAAATCCCTATGGATATTGAAAAAATAATGGAAATTAATTTTTTGAATCTTCGTAAAGATACTAATAGACTTCTCAGAGATTGGAAACAACAGGAATTTTCGCTGTGGGGTAGGATAAATGTGTTGAGGGCCTATGTGCTTCCGAAGTGGACTTACTTGTTTCAGATGATCCCTCTAGATATTCCATAAAGTTGGTTACAAATGGTACTGAATAGTTTTCAAAATGTTGTGTGGAGAGGGAAGAAGCCTCGAATAAAAAGGTGTAGGATGGCAATTAAGCCGAGGGATGGAGGCACTGATATCCGGTTAAAAGGCAACAGTACGAAGCGAGTAGGATGTTTCATATTCAGAAAACTCAATCACAAATTAACGAGGATGAAGCATGGTATAAGGTAGAAACTGCTGATTGTGGAATAGATAATTTGAATAAAATCATATGGAATCTAGATAATAAAACAGGGTTGAGGTTAGTAAGGAAAAAAAATAATTTTGAATAGTCTTGTTCCAACATGGTATAAAATAAAGAAAAAATTGAATATTAGCAATAAATTGATTTCTTCTTTGCCGGTGTGTATTCTGGAATATTGTGTGGAAAATCTATTTTGAAGGAGTGGAAAAGGTGCGGCATTAGTAAAATAGGTGATTTAATAAGGGGGACAGAGATAAAAAGTTTTCCTCAATTAATTTCAGAATTTGATCTTCCTAGTTCTTCAGTTTTTATTTGCGGATTAAGAACTGTTTAAAGTCCCATCTTGCCCAACTGGATAGTTTTTTGGAAAGGAGAATGGAGAAAGTTTTTGGGGAGGAAAATACTAAGAAGGTTATATCTAAATGTTTAGAGTGTATCAGATTTATTGAAGGTAGAGATGTAAGAGGTCTTGTGATATGGTGGGAAAAGGATGGGTTAGGGGAAATAGATATAGATGAGTGGTTTATTGCAATGAAAAAGATTAATAGCAATGCAAGGCATCTGTCCCTGATAGAAACCCAATTTAAACTGGTAAATCGGTGGTATCTGGTACCAGCTTTTTTGGGAAAGATGTATCCTCAGGTTGAAACAGGTTGTTGGAGATGCGGGTCTTCAGAGGGAACATATTTACATATTTGGTGGAATTGTGAAAAAGTGAAATGTTTGTGGGATATGGCCTTTAAATTGTTGTATAAAGCTGTTAATATTAGGATGCACAGAGATCCAGCTGTCGCTCTGTTACATCTGGGATGGTCTTATATGAAATCCATTCAATTAGCATTGACTATTCATAATTTTTGGCGGTTAAAAAGATAATTACTAAAGAATAGAGGCAATAGAGGCAATCACAAGATTTTACGTGGAATCAGCTCCAGAATCAATTGATTTTTCAAATAACAATGGAGAAGGGTGTGAGTCAATATGTTGATTATTTAAAAATTGGGGTAACAAAGAAATGGGAAGAATGTTTGGATATTTGCATAAATACACAAATATAAGATAGGAATTTGATGTCCTGGGCTTGAGCTGACAAACTGAGTGAGGATGATTATGGCAACTCCCTTTATAAAGAGAGATTGGTCGTTTTCCTTTTTTATTTTTCTCTCTGAACTATTAAGATTAGGAGGTATTAGGTTTGCAGCTATTTATGTGTGGGGGTTTTTTGTGTGTGTATTTAGTGGCGTTTTTTAGGTACATGAAGAAGGGTTATTTTGTATTGTATTGTATTGTATATTTGTATGTATATGTTTATGATAAAATAAAAGAAGCTAAGATTAAAAAAGGTAAAATATATATATATATATATATATATACATATAAATAAATATATATATATTTATATATATATATATATATATCCATGGCCCAAACACTATAAAGATTAATTGGAGCTGCTTTTTTGTGAAACGTTACTATCTCTTTAAATTGGGGCTTTTAAGCCCATGAAAATCAGTAGGGACTAAAACTCATTGCTTTGCAAAGCACTGAAGATCTCTCTAGTTTTCATTGGGCTAAAAAAGTCAATTTAAATCAATCTGCATTTTAATTTGTTCTCTATGGTGCTGTTGGTTTGCTCCATAATTGTTCCTTTCTGAGTACATCAGTCTCACACTATATTTTAGTAATCACTATGTCACTGTTTTACACACGTATCTACACACTAATAATGAAAATTACATGCTATATAATATTGTTACAAACTGAAGAGACACATTGAGGTCAACATGTTAAACAAAATAATTCCTGGGGCACTCTTCCCTTAGCAATCACATTGCAGAGTGCTACTAGTGGTTCATACTATCCTGTAGATCAGTAAGAGTAGAAAGGCATCGTACAACAGCCTAATCCTTTTGAATGGCAGAGGTGTTCCCAACACATTGCATTCAGGCATCTCTGTGGAACTTAGAGGTTAATTAAACCTACACTTGAACTGCAAAACATGTGTTATCCCCATCTAAATGCTAAATTAAATAATATAAATAAGCAAAACTAAACATGCAGAAAAGTATATAACCAATTTAGGCAATGTTGGACAACATTACATTTTAAAACCAAAGACAAAGGTTAAAAGCCCCATTTAAATAAATGGCAAATGGGGAATATTAATTTGTTCCAGTCCAGGTTTTGCTAATAATACCCAAAGAGAAATATACCTATAAATAGCTGGAATGAAAACAATATTGCCCAAAATAGCCAAAAACAAAAATAAAGAATATGCACATCCATATTTACACAAAGTTGGCATTTTGTACTCTGTGATGGTTTAAGGCTCCATTGGGGCCTAAGCAAGGTCCCAGTTTGGGGGCCCCATACCTCTTGATCTGGTGCTTCTGATACAGAATGTGGTTTTCAGGTACTGGCATTGTGGCTTTAATGGAAGTTGGAGCAGCTACATGATGCTGGTCTCTTTCAACAAAAAGAGTATCTAACACAAGATGTTAGTGACAACAGGGCCTCTGTCTGTGACACATCACTTGCAGCCAGGGCCTCTCATATTGACATGGGCCCTAGGCAGTACCCTAGTTTGACATAATGCATGATCCGGCTCTGTTTGTACTACAAGATATTGCCTGAATATAATTAAGTGTATTCAATTTGAGACTGTGTTCATATAAATTGTACACAATAACTAATCTTGCCACCGTGCTAATGTACCCCATTTTAGACAAGTCCTAACCTTAATTTATTTTTTTCTGTGAGCTGAATCTCTCCTGCTTTAATAGAGAGAGACTGCCTAACTAGCATTTTTTAGTTTCCTAAATCAGTGAACATTGCGCCTGGGGGTGGGAGGGGTGATTGACCAAACAGAAACTGTTCAAATGTCCAAATATACAATTCCAGTCAAGATTTTGGTAAACACATCCAAAGAAAAATGTGCTTTGCCCTGTGACAAAACACATCTCTTGCTTTATGCTTTATAAATCCTCAGTCTACTGCAGGGGTCTCCAACAAATAGCTTGTGATTACTGGTAGCTTATCAGTTACCAGTGAGTAGCTCTCTCTACCCCAATGAGGTATCACTCTATCTGGCTTGCCAAAGACAGGTCCAGTGGTTGAAATTCGCTACTTGATTGCAGCCAGTCTGGGCAAAGCTTTCATCTGTGGCACCCAGAATATGTGATTGACAGTAATGCAGATAGGATGCCTCACAGGATTTTAATGTTTTTCCTCACTGTCAAAATAACTGCTTATAGATAACTAGTGTAAAAGCCTGTGTACACGGGCCAAGCGTTCGGGCAGTGTCTACTGCGCATGACTGCATCGAACAAACATACATCTGGCCTGCGTTCAGGCAGTGTCCACTGCGCATGACTGCATCATGCAGTCTCTACTGCACGTGACTACATCGGACAAGCATACATCTGGCCTTTTATATATATAGAAGATTCTGCATGCTTTGTAAAATTACGTATATAGTAAGAGTTGTGGGAAATGTGATGTCAAAGTGGATAAGGGCCACAGTGTAACTTCATTTTCACTCACCCACTCTAACAAAAGTTGAAGCTTTCTGTTATATGCAATAAATGTTTTAGCCCCTTAAGGACCGGGAAAATCTGAGGTGGATTTCACTTTAAGACTATGTCTTTGTTCAACAATGTTTTCCCTCTAAGTACTTTATTTTACCCATGAAAATTATATACCGTTTATTTATGCACAAATAGGGCTTTCTTTTGATACCATACTTATATGGATAACCCACCATTTATTTTAGTAAATTAAAGAAAACAGTAAAGAAAAATGTAAAAAAAAAATGCCATTTTTTTTTCTCTTAGGATCACTTGGACACAATGGGTTACATTTTTATGGACACTGCATGAAAGGTATGACCGGTCAGTTATACCTAAAAAATTGGCAGTTTTAAGTGGGCACTGTCCCCCCGGGTGAAAAACCCCATGTCCCTTTTTCCCACTCTATTTTCCCACTTTTTGTATTAATGACATTTGGCGGTGTGTATAAATGTATTACACTGCTCCACAACAATCACACGCCCAATTCTGGTTATTGACATGTTTTGTTTTTTTTTTGTTTTTTTTTAAATTTAAAAAAAAAAAAAAAAAATAGTTGTGCCTTTAAAAAAAAAAAAAAAAAAAAAAAAATATATATATATATATATATATATATATATATATATATATACAGTATATATATAAGCATAACACGTGGTTTCTTATGACAACCTAGTTAATTACAAATTCATGATGTAATGAGGCTCCACAGTATATAATATCCATCTTTGAACATATGTAGAAACTGATGACTTACGTGTTCTATTCTTGTAAGGTTATAACCATATTAGTAGCAAGCCTAAGTATATATATTAGCTATTGGATATTTGTATTAGAAGGACCACAACACAGCGATAACATCATGCTGTGTAAACTTTATATCATAAAAAGCTGTTAACATCATGTTGAATTAACCCCTTAGTGACCGGCCCTAATGCCCGCCGAACAGTTTTTTTTTCATTGTTTTAAATTACTTCCAGGAAGTATATATACGTCTCCTGTCCACCTGGGACATCCGCTTGAGACGTACATGTACGTCCTCAGGCGGTAAGGGGTTAAAGAAAATCTACAAAATCCTCATGGCTTGCTCCATCTCTGTCAATCAAAGAATTTAACCCTTCAGATGCAGTTTAACAATCATGGAGATCACATTGTTTTCTGTGTAGTACTTTGTTATTGAAGTGCAGGAAGGAATGAAGAGTAGGTAAGAGCAGCTTTAGAGATGATTTAATATGCATAGTTATAAATTCATTATAAATAATTTATTTTCACTACATATTTTAGAGTAGTTCAGTAAATGTTTTGAGTTAACCCTTTGGAGCTCTGTGATCTAGCATTTTATATACATAGATTGGTGATACACTCAATACGCAGCAAAATAAAGTGTTTATATTGAGTAAATGTGGATGTGCATCAATATTCCCTGTTTTTGAATATGTACAATGCAGCTGGTTTGCATCAGAATTGCTCCAGTTCTTGTGCACTGGAGAAAGTGCAGAGGAGGGCTACAAAACTAATAAGGGGCATGGAAAGTTTTAGTTATGAGGAAAGGCTAGATAACCTAAATTTGTACACACTAGAGACACTGTGTTTTAGAGGGGATATTGTAACATTAAATATATATTTACAGGGCTCATCCAAAGGGCTCTCCAAATACCTGTTCATTAACTTGAGGAAAAGGGATTCTTTACGGTAAGGACAATATATGTATGGAATTCACTGCCTGAAGAGGTGGCGCTATTGAATACATTAGATGCCTTTAAAAGGGGCCTGGATACTTTTTTAAAAGAACATAGAGGGCTATGTATGTTACTATTGGGATTAATATTTATTTAGGGCTTATTGATCCAAGGAGAAATCTGATTTCTATTGGAGTCAAGAAGCCCATTTAAAGGGATAGTAATGTTTCATAATAAAAGCAGCTCTAATTAATCATCATAGTATTTGGACTTTGGAGAGTGTTATTTCAATTCTGTCAGAGTTGTAGTTCCAGAGTAATTCAATGACAAAGTGTCCCCCTCCCACCCCTTTTACTGATGTCACACTGTTCAGCTACAGCAGAAGGGAGGTGCCCAGATAGACTGCAGAGAGGGACAATCTTCAATTAAGATAAGGGAAAAACCTGAAAAACTTGTCAAGGGGGGCAGGGATTTCATTGTTTTCATTGTAAGAAGCTTGTCCCCTGCTGTTATCTGTCTGGTCTATGGACTGCATTCCACATCTGAGAAGAGATCTCTTACACTAGGTAAAAGGGGCAGGAGGGGAAACTTTGCTTGTGAATATCTCTTAAACCATAAAGGTTTGAGAGATAGAACTTATATCATTCTTCATATTTTTTAATGCCTACAAAATAAAATAAAGTTAAAATGACGTATTACTATCCCTTTAAAGCAGAATTAGAAATTGCTGAAATAAGGGTATTTTGCCTTCTTTTGGATCAACAGCTGTAAATAAGAATAGCAAAAGTTTTGAACTTGATGGATGCAAGTCTTTTTTCAGCCTAAACTACTATGTAAGTTCATCAGAATCATTGTGTCTAGTGCAATGACAGATGTACTGTGCAGGGGAATATATCAGCAAATAGATGCTCATCAGGGGACAGAGAACCTCTTGACTAAGCAACAAGTGCTTGTTCTACATGTAAATAAAAAAGGGATATAAAAAAAACAACTACAAACATTAGGATAAAAGTTGCTGCATTTAATGCTGTAAAGTCATGATACATACTAGAAACAACATTGGTTGATTTTGAAAAGAGCTGTCAAAATCACCAGAATAATGTATTAGCTATTTTGTATTTAGATAACTAGTTTTGGGGTTATATATAAATATATAATGTGTAATTGTGGCATTCCTTCCCCACTCACTGACACTTACCCTTTGCTAGGAAATGCTTTGCTGAGCGGTGTCAGTGAGTGGGAAAGTAATAAAGGACAAGGACTGGAATTGTCTGCACATCATACTTTAAGTAACATAATGCATACATCTAAATAACTCATAAAATAGTTTTCAAAATAAAAATGTCAACAAGCCTGCGATTTTGAAAGCTCTTTAAAAGAAATCATCAAGGACTTTCTTTTGTGATAGATTTGATTTAATAAATAAGGCAACATCACAGACCTTTATCAAATACACCCTTTCTTCTATAATTTATTTATAATTTTATTTATGCTTATATTCTAATTTGAACATAGGTACATAAAACAAAGGCAGAATCTACTCAAATTTGTAACATAGGGTAGAATCCAAGAAAGTGGCTCATTAGTTATTTTTGAATGCCATAAATGTATGTGCTATTTTCAATTGCTCATGTTTCAAGGCAAGAAACATACTAACACTTTGCTGCTGAATAGCAAACACTGCTAAGTTAATGGTAGAGTCAGCCAGATGTATGAAAATGTATGCTAACTGCTCTGCTGAATTAGGTACAATCGCTAATCCTCACTAGCATCCAAGTAGTTAAATGTACATTAATTTGAATATGTTAATGACGTATCTGTTAAATCAAAATACAGTGTCATACATTTGCTGCTTTTAAAAAGTGAATAATAAATACTTGTATATTTTATTTCTGTTTCACTAAATAAGTCTAAACTGGGTTATGTAATATTATACAGTGAATCTGATGTAAGATAAAGAACTGCAGTATTTCTGGGGATGTGGATTTTAACTGGAATTATAAACTCACTGAATGATGAAGAGGTCTCCAATGCACCTCTTTGTTATTTTCTAGCATAAGCCTGCCTAAGGCCAATTTACTAAGCTACTTGCACCAAAAATCTTCCAAAAATCTTCCACTTAGTATGAATTGCTATAAGAGCAAAGGCAATAGAACAGTGTATTCACAATTTAAAGTGTTCATTTTCTATATGCCTTATTTAATGCTATGGGACAAGGCTGGGAAGGTTAATAGGTGTGGTTCTGTGGATACCACAGGACAATGCTGTGTAGATTAATATGTGGGGTTCTATGACTATCATAGGGCAAAGCTGGGAAGGTTAATATGTGTGCTTCTATGGTTACCATAGAACAAGGGTGGGGAGGTTAATATGTGTGTTTCTATGGTTACCATAGGACAAGGATGGGGAAGTTAATATGTGTGGTTCTATGGCTACCATAGGACAAGACTGGGGAGGATAATATGTGTGGTCCTATGGCTACCATTGGACAAGGATGGGGAGGTTAATATATGTGGTTCTATGGTTACCATAGGACAAGGATGGGGAAGTTAATATGTGTGGTTCTATATCTACCATAGGACAAGACTGGGGAGGTTAATATGTGTCTTTCTGTGGTTACCATAGGACAAGGCTGGGGAGGTCAATATGTGTGCTTCTCTGTCTACCATGGGACAAGACCGGGGAGGTTAATATGTGTGGTTCTATGGCTACCATAGGACAAGACCATGGAGGTTAATATGTGTGGTTCTATGGTTACAAGTGCAGTGGAACAAGGCTAGAGTTGCGGCAGAGAAAATAAAAATAACTGCACTTTTCAAAGGAATTCCAGCAGCAGGTAAAAAGTACAGTTTTTCACCGGTTTCTTTTGACTGTACAAATGTGGAACAAAGCATATTTTAACATGAAGGGACATTTATAGGGGTAAAGCATGCCCTGTCTCTATACCTCCCAATATTTCATATTGCCAAAGAGGGACATTTTTGATTAAGGTGGTGTTTCTGGGTGAACAGTGACCTATTAAGACTTATTTCTGTAAATAAATAAATGATCTATAGCAAGCTCAAAGTATTTTATTTTTACAGACTAATTTATAAATACATGCTAAAGTTTAAATAAACATTTTTTTATGGCTATAAGTTATACACTTATATACACACCGCACAGTCTGATCTCCTACAAAGCTGGACACCAGAGTGGGAAAAATTAACAGAGGGATTTGAGTCTCAAAGAGGGACTGTCCCTCCTAAAGAGGAACACTTAGGAGGTATGTGTCTCAGCTTTACACCTATGTGTAAATCCTTTTTGCAACCAAATGACCACTTTGATACATGTGGACAAGTGTTGGACAATGTGGAAGTGTGTGGGTGTTCTGTGACTTAATTGTCCTCTTTGCCCAGGCTGATACTATATTTTACATGAGTATAGAGGATCTCAGTTTATGTTCTCAGAAAGCCTATAAACTAAAGCTTCTCCCCTGTATACAACCAATTCATGCACTTTATTAATGTTAATATATAAATAATATAGATTAAAAAGGAGAAATTAAAATGCAAAAACAAACCCAGAAATGTTAGAGTCCCAAACTCTATAAAAGTCTTAGGTGGTTCTTGTTATATACCGATCAATGCCTTCACCACTTGCTAAATGAATGTAGGGTTCCCACAATTGCTCCTTTTTTCTAGTTGTTTGGTTTATATTCTGTATTGCCTTCTCCATAAATGTGATGTGTGCAGAGATATGGTGCACTGGAGAATTATTTTTCTTTATGGACTGATATGTACCTACATACAGGAATATATTTCCTTTAAGCAGAGAAGACAATTGCCCAGAGCGCCTGGTTTTGAGGGCACCTTAGCTGTGATAGCCACTCCCACATTCTGACTTGTGATTGGTGCAATCCCAATGCCCCTTCAGTTGGTGGGAAATTATGGGAGTTTTAGTCTGAAAGTAACTAAAGGGACCCTTTTGCCCAGTCTTATGCCACAGTAGCCATAGAACCAAATCTACTGATCCCCCAGCCATGCCCCACAACACAGGTTGCCAGAGACCACACAAACTGACCTCTCAGGAGGTACCACAGACACTTAGTCTGTATAGCAGCATAAAATTTTGGGCAGAGGTATAAAAAAATTAGACGTTCTTGTGAAAAAATGTATTGGGATTAGTGAAAAGGAGGACTTTTTTTGGATTCATAATGTGCAGGAAATTTTCTGGCTAAAGCAGGAAATCGTGTAGTTTTTACAATTTCCCCCCCAAAAAATCAGGCTTTTCTCTCCCATCTCTTTTGACAAGGCCACACCGAGAACAAACAAAACTGAGTGTTTTATTCTTGAGGCACACTCAGGTACTTCTCAGTCATGGTTTTTAGTCCCATATGCCACTGCAGAAAAGGAATTTCTATATTCATATCAGGCTGGTCCACCCACAGACAGTCCAGTGCCAAAATGTCTGAAAAATCTTCTCCACACTAGAAAAAAAGCACAGTCATAGAGCTTCATTTCATCCTTTAGTGGTTCTCATCAATGGGTTGCAGCTGATTTCTTCCTCTTATACAGAGACCAAGGGTCCATGCTTATGATACTCTTGGGGTGAAGCTCAACCAGGCAGAGTAACTGCAGAGAGGATATTCAATAATTTGTCTCCTTCTCAGATTCATACCAGATTGTAAACCCCATGTAGATGCAATTCTCTTTATATTGTATTGTAGATCCCACTGATATAATGTGAATTACCTCAAAGGGTTAAATATGGACATTTATTTTTCCACCTGTTTCATTCTGTATTTATATTTTGTCCGGTTATATCTACTTCTCCTATCTGTGATGGTTAGTTGTGGGTGGATGATTACACTTCCTACTTTTTGTATATTGTCCATTTTAAATAGCGGGTAGAGGTATGTTTACCTACCGGTTTGTTACTCACTCTTCCCTGGCTCTGTTGTCCATTGTGTGCGGGCAGAGGTGATCTCTTTTATTCAATAATAAGTGCTTGCTGTATAGACGTCAAGCAATAAGATCCTATCAAATGAGTTGAAATTTTGCAAATTCAATTTAAAAAACAGAAGGCCGTGCCAGCTTGGACATGATCACCACTACAGCCGGATAAAATCTCTCTGCTTGCACACAACGGAAAACAGAGCTGGAGAAGAGTGAGTAACAAACCGGTAGTTAAACATACCTCGACCCGCCATTTAAAGTGGACAATATACAAAAAGGACGGGGTAAAGTATAATCATCTACCTGCAACTAACCAGACAGGAGAGGTAGACATAACAGGACAAAATATAAATACAGACTGTAGCATGTGGAAAAATAAATGTCCAAATTTAACCCTTTGGGGTAACACATTATATCGGTGGGATTTACAATACAAGGAACTCATAAACAAATGGCACAACAGAAAAGCACTCTATATGATACTATATGTTTTTTATAGTTTTAGTAATTTGGATATCCGTATTAATGTCATTTTTATGAATAGTATTGTTGTATAAATAAATATACTTAAATATACTTATCAGTATTTCCATTGGATTCAATGTCATTTTGTTTACTTTGTTTATTTTGCAATATATCAAGCGATATAAATAGTGTCTTCATACATCACTTGCTGTGTTTAATAAAAACTAAAGAAGATTGCGTTGATTCTTGATGAGTTTGATGTTGTCTGGGACAATCAAGAACAGAGACAGCAAATGGTCTAAGGGAACATAGAGATTAATCATCGGAGTAATATCATTAGTTACCTGGTTCAATGGGATTTTTAATCCCTTGAATGTTAGAGCGGTTTCTAAAACAACTGCAAATTAACTTGTTTGATATCTCTCTTGAATTAAAAGGGTTAAGAAAAATGTGGCCATTTTAAAGGGATAGTAATGATTCACAAAAACAGCAGCTCCAATTAACCTTCATTGTATTTGGGCCATGGAGAGTGTTATTTCAATACTGTCAGAGTTGTAGTTCAAGAGTAATTGAATGATAAATTCCCCCCCCCCATTTACCTAGTGTAAGGCACCTCCCCTCAGATGTGGAATTTGGTCCTGGGAACAGACAGCTCACAACAAAGGACAATATTCTTACTGTGAAGCATAAGGAAAACCCTGCCCCCCTTGACACGTTTTTCCTTATGCTCCCTTGCTATGATCCATCAAGACAGTCTTGCTGCTCTGAGGTGAGCAATGTTACATCAGTACAGGGGCAGGAGAGGGATATTTTTTTCAATTACTCCTGAAGTACAACTCTGACAGTATTGAAATAACACTCAACACGGCCCAAATACTATGAAGATTAACTGGAGCTGCTTTTATTGTGAAACATTACTATCCCTTTAATGCAGGATGCTTGTTATATGTTCATTCTGTCCAGACTGTACAGAAACAGAAAATCTGCAGTGTGTGCTTTTCCTTAGTATCCCACATTAAGTCCTGGATTCCATGGCACAAAAAAAAAATATTTATGTACTATTTGCTGCATCGGTAGTTATTTGCCACCCCATTCTGGCTTAGGGTATGAAACTGAGACCCAAATTGCAATTTCTTCAAAAGCCACAACTGAAGCAGACAGACAACTTGTAGAACCCTTCCCTTGTAGAACCTGGCAGGGAAACCAGACGGCAATAATGTCCCCAAGCACCCTCACCACTCACCCAGGTTAATTCCACAGTTGCCTGATTGCAGAGATTTCACTACAACAGAGGGGTTAACCGACATATACAAAAAAACGACATTACTGCACCTTCCACTATCCAGTTATAACTTGAATTACCAACTGGGTTGCCATTGAAGCTAGAATTAGCTGCACTGAAAACAGAGGAGATAATCATTGTTTAAAAAAAAAAAAAAAAAAAAAGGTCAAATTGACACTATAAAGAATGGTGGATGACATTTTTCCCCCATCTCTTCATACTGATGTGATGAGATCAGGATAGAGAATGTCCTTTCACCCCATAGCATTCATGAAACATAATAAAAAATAATGAATATGGGGTCTGTAGCCCCCATATTATCTCAATGCCAAAAGAAGAAGACTGGGGCCTTTCTTTGCTTCCTTATGGTGGAGGATGTGTTAAAATAAATTATCACTGAGTCAGGAGCCCTTCCTCTACTCCCCAAGAAGTGCAGCTAAAATGCATGTGTGTACAAATCTACATACTGACCTGGATGGTGAGGACCAGCTGTGTCAGCAATGTTCTGCTCCTCATATTCTTCAAGATAAAAAGAAAAGAAACAAAATAAAATTAACCCTTAAAAAATCCTTCCTATTCAACACATTAATTGTACTGCACCCTGAGCTAAACAGGTAAATGAGGGGTTAATGTTAGTATTAGATTGGCTGGGGGGTATTTTAATATATAATGTCAGAGTGAGTTATCACCTCCATTACTGGTGGGTTTACAAAGCATTGCACAGCAAACTGGTATGGCATTGGTATGATTGATGGAGACCTAGTTGAGTGTAGTAAATGTGTTTACAGACATATAGGGACATGGGCAGTACAGCTGTGCTCATGGCGCTTTTCAGCTAGTTAGGCCTTTCTTTCCTGCTTCAACAGCCCAGAGGTGCTGAGTCTGTAAAGACCTCACCAGCCACAAACAAGAGCAGTAGAAATACCATTTCTATAATGTGATGGCTAAGATGACTGTTTCCATTGCTTTTTTTTGACAGTTTTTACCAACCTGTCTACAATATATATTACAGATTTGTCCATTTCAGGATAAGTTGTTTAGTAATTCTGGGGCAAACCAACGACATTATGGTGGGGAGCTAAACATTCCCAATTATTTAAATGGAGCTTTTAAATAGACAGTAATGTCAAAGTATAAATATACATACAATTGTTATATAATGCATAGTAACCTTTGCAATGTCTGTGTCTTTATATTCTTCTAGTAAATCAAGTCAAAAGGTTCCCCCCCACCACCCCTTTCCATCAAGTCATGCAGACTTCACTGAGATCCGAAAGCCAGTCACTTGACCAGACGGATCACAATGAGGAACAATATTGTGTGTGTCTGTATAAGGAAAAGCCAAACCCCCTCATTGAGATCCGTCCACACCGGCCTTCGAATCTCAGTGAACTGTGAATGACATGATGGAAAGGGGTGACAGAGGGGAACTTTTGACTCAATTTATATATGAATATATATGCAAACGTTACTCTGCATTATATAACATTACAATGAGGAATCATGTGTATCTTTATATTTTGACATTAATTTCCCTTTAACCCCTTGAATGCAAGAGAGGTGTCCAAGGCATTATTTGCAAAGCACTGAAGACTGGTCTAGCATTCAGGGGGTTAAAACCAAATTGAAATCAATGGAAATTTGGGGAATTTGTATTTGTCTTCTGTAGTGCAGCTGGTTTGCTCCAGAATTGCTCCCATTTTCTTTTGAAAGTAATGACCATAACAGGTTGTATGTGATGGTGAAAACAAAAATCTATTCTTTTTGCACCTCTTTTCCTGATACTGAATCTAGGCCTATAATGGCTACCTGGTCATATTAGGAACTAGTCCCATTTAAAGGGGAACTATCACTTCTTTACTACTTGCTCCCATATTATTATTATTATTATTATTATTATTATTAATCTTTATTTATATAGCGCCAACAAATTCCGCAGCGCTTTACAGTAGGGAGTAGACATACAGAGGTATTAAATAGTACAATCAGATGTGGAGAACAGAAGGATCAGAGGGCCCTGCTCATGACAGCTTACAGTCTAGAGGAAGGTAGGTATGACACAGAAGGAGTAAGTGCTATTGGGTGTAAGTGCCTCCTGCCACCTGACCTGCCAGTCAGTGGGTGGGAGTGAGAAGTGCTGTTGAGTGCAGTAGTCTGTGCAAGGGGTGAATCTTGGTGATGATGTTTATGGAGGCAGTTGATAGGCTTCCCTGAAGAGGTGAGTTTTCAGGGTGCGTCTGAAGATCTGAAGGCTGGGGGAGAGTCTGACTGGGCGGGGGAGGGAATACCAGAGCTGAGGTGTAGCACGGGAGAAGTCTTGTAGGCGGGAGTGGGAGGGTGTGATAAGAGCTGTGGAGAGAAGAAGGTCGTGTGCAGAGCAAAGATGGTGACAGGGAGTGTATTTGGAGATGAGAGATGAAGTATAGTGTGGTGCGGTGTTAGTGAGGGCTCTATAAGTAAGCACCAGAATTTTGAATTTAATTCTGTATGCTAATGGGAGCCAGTGTAGGGACTGACAGAGGGGTCTGGTGTCAGAGAAGCGATGAGTGAGGTAGATTAGTCTTGCAGCAGAGTTCATTATGGACTGTAGTGGGATTAGTCGGGGGAGAGGAAAGCCAATTAGTGAAGAGTTACAGTAGTCAAGACAGAACATGATAAGTGTTTGGACTAGAATTTTGGTAGTGTCATGTGTGAGAAAGGGTCGGATTCTAGAGATGTTGCGGAGGTGGAGGTGGCATGATTTGGAGAGTGACTGGATGTGAGGAATGAAGGATAGGGCAGAGTCAAATGTGACCCCCAGACAGTGAGCTGTAGCGGTTGGTGTGATGGTAGTGTTGTTGATGGTGAGGGTAATATCTGGGGTAAGGCTGGTTGTGGTGGGAGGGAAGATGATTAGTTCGGTTTTGCCAAGGTTAAGTTTGAGTTGATGGGAGGATATCCAGGAAGACACAGCAGACAGACAGTCAGACATTCGGGACAAGAGGGAAGGGGAGAGGTCGGGGAGGAAATATATATTTAAGTGTCATCAGCATAGAGATGATGGTGAAACCCAAGGGAGTTGATTCATTTTCCGAGGAATGAGGTGTAGATTGAGAAGAGCAAGGGTCCCAGGACTGATCCTTGAGGCACTCCAACAGACAGTGGGATGGGGGACAAGTGGAGCAAGAGTAGGAAACACTGAAGGAGCAGTTACAGAGATAAGATGAAAAACAGGAGAGTGCAGTGTCACAGATACCTAGGGAGTGGAGGGCATGGAGGAGGAAAGGGTGATCTACTGTGTCAAAGGCGGCTGACAGGTCCAAGAGAATGAGTATGGAGTAGTGGCCTTTTGACTTGGCGGAGAGCAAGTCATTGGCCACCTTAGTTAGGGTGGTCTCGGTGGAGTGATGAGGGCGGAATCCAGATTGCAAGGGATCAAGCAGGGAGTGAGAGCAGAGGAATCTAGTGAGCTGATTATATGCGAGACGCTCAAGGAGCTTGGAGGCAAATGGGAGTAGAGAGATTGGTCGGTAATTTGACAGTGAGTTTGGGTCCAGGGAGGGTTTCTTTAGGATCGGTGTGATGAGTGCATGTTTGAAAGAGGATGGGAAGGTGCTGGTTGAGAGGGAGAGGTTATATACGTGAGTAAGGATTGGAGTTAGTAGAGGGGAGAGTTCTTGAGTGAGCCGAGATGTGATTGGGTCGAGAGGGCATGTGGTTGGATTTGAGTGAGTGAGGAGACGGGAAACTTCATCCTCGGTGACGGGTGAGAAGGAGCTTAGTGTGTATGTGGGAGAGGTGACAGGGCTGGGGTGGCTGGGTGGGGGTGGGAGTGATGAAATGTCATGTCTGATAGATTCAATCTTGTCCTTGAAGTGGGTGGCAAGATCTTTGGCAGAGAAGATAGTGGAAGGTGTTTGTGCTGGTGGGTGTAGAAAAGATTTGAAGGTTGTAAAAAGGCATTTCAGGTTAGAGATTCAGGAGAGATTAGAAATCAGAGAGGAAAAGTATGACTGTTTAGCCAGGGAGAGGGCAGAGCTATATGAATGGAGAATTAATTTGTAGTTTAGTCGGCTGTGGAGCTCGATTTCCTCCAGTACCTTTCAGCAGTGCGTGAGCACCTCTGGAGATATCGCGTTTGTCTTGTGTGCCAGGGTTGTAGTGGGGTTGTGCGTGGGTGGCGTGGAGTTGCAGGTGCTGCTGTGTCAAGGGCTGTTGTGAGAGTGCTGTTGTACAGAGCAGTAGTTTGTTCTGGGCAAGTAAGTGTGAGGATGGGGTTGAGAAGAGGTTGCAGGGATGTGGAGAATTGTTGCGGATCAAGAGTATGTAGATTTCTCCGCATTCTCTTGGGCACGGTGGTGGGGGGGATGGATTTGGATGGTATGATGAGGTTACCGGTGAGGAGGTGGTGGTCGGAGAGGGGAAAGGGGATATTAGAGAAGTTGGAGACTGAGCAGAGTTTAGTAAAGACCAAGTCAAGGGAGTGATCATCACTGTGCATGGGGGAGCTGGTCCACTGTGATAAGCCAAAGGAGGTTGTTAAGGAGAGGAGTTTGATTGCAAGGTGGGTGTTATGATTATCTATAGGGATGTTGAAGTCACCCATGATGAGAGTAGGGACATCAGAGGACATGAAGTGAGGAAGCCAGGAGCTGCAGTGATCAAGGAATTGAGTAGTAGGGCCAGGTGGCCTGTATATGACTGCAACACGCAAGGGGAAGGGAGAGAAGATGCGAAGTGCATGAACTTCGAATGTAGGGCAGTAGAGAGAGGGAGCAGTGGGGATTACCTGAAATATATGGTTAGGGGATAGCAGAATGCCTACTCCACCCCCTTGCCTGTTGCCAGGCCTGGGTGTATGCATGAATTGAAGGCCTCCATGTGAAAGTGCTGCAGTGGAGGCAGTGTCTGATGATGTGAGCCAAGTTTCTGTGATTGCCAGGAGGTTTAGGGAGTGTGAAATGAACAGATCATGAACAGCAGTCAGTTTGTTACACACAGAGACCAAAACAAAAGGGGGGGGGAGGGGGGGTTAGGTGACGTGGTACAGCTATTAGATTGTGGATGTTGCATGTGTGAGTGGGTTTTGCGGTACAGGAGAGACTGGAAGGGGGGCTTGGGTTAGGTGAGATGTCACCTGCATCAAGCAGGAGTAGAAGGGACAGGAACATAAGGTGGGAGTGAGATCTGAAGCAGCGGGGCTTTTTTGCAGGGGTAGAAGGAGAAGCTGGTGATAGGGAGTGGAGGAAAGAGAAAAGTTTGTGGGAGCAGAGAAGTGGTGAGGGAAGAAGTGAGAGTTCAATGTGAATGGAGTGACTCTTCATGTGTACACAGGAGAAGGAGAGTCTTATGCAGGTGAGAAAGGTGATGAGAAGGCAAGAAGTTAATTTGGCCATAATGGGGTTAATGCATGGGGCAGTAGAATTTGAGCAGCAGTCTGTAATGCAAGAGGGGCAGTAGAATTTGAGCAGCAGTCTGTAATCCAGGAGGGGCAGTAGAAATTGAGCAGCAGTCTGTAATCCAGGAGGGGCAGTAGAAATTGAGCAGCAGTTTGTAATCCAGGAGAGTACTGGATGACCTGGCAAGGGGGTCAGCCCAGGTGCAGAGGGTGTAGGTGCCAGGGAGGGTGAACAGAGTCTGTTGCAGGATTGTAAAGTATTTGGTGAAGGTAGGAGTCAGTTCAGGATTAAATGAAGCAATCCATTGTTGATCAGTAGCGGTAGATGTTGTAATGGTTAATGGTAGTGGGAGAAGAAATAAGGATCAGGGCTTTTTGTTTTTTTTTATCAGCGATTAAGTGGTTAATTGTGTAGTTTGTGAATTCAGTCCTGGTAATCCTGGTTTCTTTGCATCAGGTGTTCAGCAGGTTTGATAGAAGATGCAAATGTCAGTGCTTGGTGAAAATAGATGTTACTTTGGTCTGAATACAGCAAATGTAGTTCTTTAGTTGATAGTGGTCTGTCCTTAGACCAGCCTCTGTCCAACTCAGTCTAACTCGCTGTTATTTGACTTGATTCCCTGACTTCAGGCCCTGATACACTGCCTGCCCACCCACCAGCTTCCCCATTTCCTCCAGGACTGTGTCTAAAAAGCTGGCTGCAGGCATCAGCAACATGAATGAACAAGTGGGGCAATGAATACACTGTAAAAAGTAAAGACTTACACTGATAAGTGCAGGACATTGCTTTTTACTGTGTATTCTTCGCCTGGCTTGCTCTTTTGCGTGGCAGCTTTTTAGACACACTGGAGGAAACATAGGTAAGATGGCTGTGCTCTTCCTAGTCTCTGCTTAACATTGAAGTTATGTTTTAGGATTCAGGTATGTTACATGGATATTCAAAAGGGCCATTTTGTATTGCTAAATGTAAGGCAGTGCCTGAAATTGTGGGAGGACCTGGAGGACTACATAAACCCTCCAGCCCTCTTCCTCTACCTCTTTTTGTGGTTCAGTCTCGTCTGGCCGCCATCACGTGAGTAACCGCATACGGTGCATCAAGCAGTACTCGTTCAAAAAACGTAAGTCCCATTATCCGTCTTAACTATTCATAAGGCATCATCCAACCTCACACATTTTACATAACCGTAAGGCCAATAATATCCTTGTCACTTACACTGCATTTTAGATCACAGAAGAATTTGGAAGTGCCATCACTTCCAAGCGACACAGCCTCCTATTGTGCTCCCGGCCACACAACACCTCAGAAGGCAGGTACGCTTGTTGTAGCCCCAACACATACATGCTTCTCAGGGTTTGCTACAGTGTATGAATCTATAAAATATATTTACTGGTCAACCTTGTACCGCTAGATTTCCTCCGAAACACTCGCATACCCTTTCGCTCAGTCAGCGCATATTTTCCATTTTACACGTATCGGTAACCGGATTTGCCTCCTAAACACTATACACGTCACTCACTCGAAGAAGTATCTCACGGCAGCCTTACAGTAGTAGCTGAGTCACAAATCAGATTACAACGCTACCCAGTCTCACAAGTATGGTTCATTAGGCAAAACAGTACTCATTAAGAATTTTACTCGCATTTTATGGTTTATTTGGGTAATCCAATACTTTATATATTTTACCTAAAGCTCTTAATTTAGGTATATTCCACAGCATATTTAACAGTTATCCACACTATCTCATGATCATACTGCAATGTTTTTGTCACTATTCTATAATGAATATTACTGTATTACACATTATTACATACATACATAATCCTATTTCTTTCGTCATATTCAATATATGTAGCATTCTTACTCATACACAAGGGTAACTTTTACATACAACACAGACACAGTGGTTGAATCGGCACTGGTCTTTCACAAAGCATCTACAAGACAGTTACTTTTATTGATACACATATCCTGCTTCTGCTAGAAAAGCGGAACTTTACCACTTATTGTGTGATAACACTATTACTTCACCTATACCACCTTCTCCGGGGCTATCGTCAGTGGCCTCTCCCCCTCTTTTCCATGCCACGTCTCCAGTGTCCTCGCTACCATCTCAAGAACAGCCCAATCAAGTCATCCAAATGTTAACTGACTTAACTTAGCAGTTGCCAATATACAGTCCAAGCTATCCAATTTAGAAACAAACTACGCCAATATTACCAACCCTCAGCTGTTGGCTCCTTCTATAGACAATAAAGGTACTAATACATTACCCCCTGGATCACTCCAACACACATGATCTTGCAGCATCTACGTAGAGACATTCTGGAGGGTAAGGAGGAGCATCTGGCGGCTCTCCTCCTGGCTTCCCAGGTGATACTGAAAACAAAATGGTTAGCTGCAGTGAAGTTTCCATCACACTCAAATCCAAAGACCCCAGGTTAGTGTGCAAGTTGTCTATACTATAGTTTGTTTTAGCATTCAGTTTATATAGGGACATCATTTGCACTTCATTCCCACACAGACGATATGAACTGGATAATTATATGTACTTGCTAGTTGATTTGGGCTACAAATATGGAGGCATGGCTTTTTACGACTATCATAAGTCGTTTGCTGCTAGTCTGCTGCCGCCATGGCAATTTCATTACAATCTGGATTGGAGTCTTTTAGATAACGAACTGTTCTGTAGACATTTTGCCGGGCTCAGGATACCTATCTAATCACTGTCAGTCCAATTCAGATACTTCCCACTATGTCCCAGTGTTAGTGGGACGGGCAACACAGAGTTCCCATCTACCAGTAACTCTCAGACATACATTTCCACCCAACACAACCGACAAGTCCAACTAAAGACAAGTTGGAGAGAACTATACATTACATTGGGAACACTCCCATTTGCAATAATTTTAATTCAAAAGGATGTTTTTACAGCGCCTACAAAATGCTTCACCAATGTATTCTTTGCTGTAAGTCACACTCTAGGATCATTTGCTCTAGAAATTTTACTAGCAATAAATGACTAAGTTCCATAAACACCAAAAAAATTGAAGTCTCTTCTTTCTCTCCACCCAGATTCAGCACTTACCAACTTCCTTATTACAGGCTTTTCAGCTGGGTTTCACACAGGCATTATTTCCTGCCCAGAGATGTCCTTAGAATGCCCCAAACTTAAATCTGCCAATTCAGCTCCTGAGCTAGTAGACGATCTACTCAGATACGAATTACTGAAAGGATACATCATAGGCCCATTTTCTTCTCCCCCATTGCCGGTATGGAGGGTTAATCCTATAGGTATCTCTACTAAAAAGTTCAATCCTTATAAACATAGGTTGATCATCAATTTATCAGCTCCTCACGTTTCCACTCAATCTAGTATTAACTCCCTTATACCTTCAGTAGAAATGTTTATGGAATATGCCAGGCAAGACATGTCATCCAACATATCCTCCAACACGGCCAGGGATGCTGGTTATCCAAAACCAACATCTTGGATGCCTTCAAACTCTTACCTATTGACCATTCCCTTTGGCATCTGCACGGTATACATTGGAGGGAAAAATACTATTTTGCCATACAACTGGTGTTTGGGTCCAAAAAGTAAACCAAAAAGGTTTAAGTACTTTGCAGACACATTGACTTGGTTAATACTGAATATCTGTAGATGTCCTACTGCTATACACTACCTGGATGACTTCCTGTTAATTGAACCTCCATACCAGGCCCCATCCAGCTTGTCTAAAGTTTTAAACCTATTCAAAGAACTAGACATTCCCACAACAGAACACAAAACTATTGGTCCAGCTGTTGAATTCTTAGGGATCACATTAGATACTACAATTATGGAGGCCAGATTCCCTGAGGACAGACTCCCGGACTCAAGGATATGGCTCACAGTTTCACCTTCAAACATTCTTGCCACAATCCTGAGCTACAGTCATTCCTGGGACATCTAAATTTTGCAACTAGGATTCTACCCCAAGGCTGCTTCTTCACCTCACATCTTCTTCATTTACTGACGGGAAATTCCCACAAGCAGTACATCATCATTCATCACGAAGCCAGGTCAGACATTGCTATGTGGGACTTATTTCTAACTAATTGGAATGGCCGATCTATGTTTCCCCCAATCGACTTCAGACTAAACTTTTCCTAAAAGGTCTAACAAAAACTAACAAGACACACCAGCACCCACGCCTTCCGATTGACGGCACACTATTTAGGAAACTGGCTAACCTGCTATCCCAATCTTTCGATAATCTCACTAAATATGTCATCTTAGTTGCTATGCACTTGGCTTTCTTCAGGTTTCTCAGACCCAGTAAGTTCACAGTTTCGGAGCTAAATTTATCTTTCCTAAGCTTGGGTCACATTATATTTTCTGAAAACTCTTTCACCATCTTCCTCCCCCACTCCAAAACCGACCAATTATCACAAGGCTCCACATCACTTTTCATGCCACACACGACGCATGGTGCCTGGTCTTGGCTATCAAAGCTCTCATCTCTATTTTGCATGATAAACCCCCTAGCTTCCCACTTTTGCCTATGCATGGTGCACCATAGTCCACCCCTGTATTCACTCAACACGTTCGCTGGCTCTTATTCCGGCTGGGTCTAAACAGTGTCCGCTACTCGGGTCATTCATTTTGCATAGGCGCTGCTACTACAGCATCTAAACATCATATTCCGCCACATATTTTCCAATGGTTAGGCCAGTGGAAGTCTAATTGCTTCACCAAATATGTATATAATCCTGTACATGAGATGAAAATGGCACAATGTTCTTTATTAAAATAAGTGCCATGTACCTTAATGTTAAATAAATACATGCACTTCTGGTTGCTTTTTTGCCTCATTCAGGTTTGCTGACTTACCATCCCACCTGCACATGCCGGACGAGGGATTTATGTCACAACTCATATAACATACTTACACAGCGCTGTAAGCTGTGACCACAAATATATTTTTCATTGATTCGGGGGGGGGGGGTTATAATTGATAATATTTCCTCCAAAATTGTTTCAGTTCTTCTTAGTACATGAGCCTCACTATCTACCCCAAGTATCTTTATCAAACGCTATTTAAATATGTTTATTACAGCATTGCCTTTACTCTCAATGAATTTAACACAGCATGTTTTTTTCATATGCTTAGATGTGCAATAACACACACACACACACACTCGGTACATTTTCAGAACCAGTTAATATTTGCTGAACAATTAAGAAAGGAGGACAATAAAACATACATTATTTAAGTTGATTTACTCTAAGCTGTAATATAAAAAAATGATAAATTAATAAAAATACAAACATAATCAACAAATCCTGTAACTGTTCAGGGAGTTTTTCTTTGTATGTCTTTTTAATTGGTTTATGGGTTTTTGACCTACAATTACAGAATAGAGAAATGTGACCAAGTTTATCTTCACTAACAGCAGAAGAATGAAATCACTTGGTGGAAATAATTGGAATTTAAGCAAGGTAATGTTTTAACAACAGTTAATGATACAGAGCCCCCAGTTTTAGCACACATGGATTCAACTACTAATTAGATTGCTTCGTTAGCATACCAGTAATAAGGCATGCATGCAAAACATTTTAAACAATTTGAATATCCACACCAATTAAAAGTCACAGTCAGTTGAATATTTCAATATATGTTTTTATTAAAATGTTGTTATTGCTCTAATCATTTTCATTATAGTGAATACCTTTCAGTTATATTATTTAAAACTCAATGCTATTTTCTACTTTAAATAATTTAAAACAAAATATATTTGCTCTTGGTGTTCTGCAAATAGTAATAAAAAATATGTAATGGGTTGCAGGAAAAATATGAATAGAAAAACATGTCAATGTAAAAAAATATAGAAAATAAGAATGATAATAAAGGATTCCAAGAGAAATGTGCAATATAAAATCCTTCAAGCAATGATAAAGCATTGTATGTAAAGTTAGATAATGGATAAAGCAGGATACTAGTGAAGTAAAGTGGTCATGGATAAGCAGGTGACTAGTGGAGTAAAGTAGTTTTAGATAAAGCAGGATACTAATGGAGTAAAGTAACTACAGATAAAGCAGCTGACTAGTGGAGTAAAAGTGATACCTTTCCTGGCTGAGTAACTGTAACATGCAAGTTTTCTACTCCACTTAGGTGTCTTTGTCAGTCTTGTACATGCCTGACATGGTGGTCTTGAAAAATTGCACTCTAAAGCTATGCAGTTAACTAATAAAGGTAATACTTTTAATCTACTAGCCTACTACATACAAATACTGTTAAGCTACTAAAGTATTTACTTATTAAAAGTAAATACATAGTAAAAAAAAAGTAAAAAACAAAGTATAGAAATAAGCAATAAATTATCCATTTTATGCTGTTTATTGAACAAAAAACAAACAGTAAATACTTGAAATATCTAATGTAATATCAGCAACATCAAAAAACACCACCATATTTCAATGCTGATATAATAATATGGATGCGGGAAATGTTTTTCAATAAAAGAGGCTTAACAATCACTACAGCAGTGTTGCAATCACTTAATCAGGGGTAAACAAGCTTTGGCTTACCAACTGTTACCAACTGTTAAGGGCTGCAGCTCTCATCCACCCCAATGAGACATTAGCTGGTTGGGGTGATGGGAGATGTAATTTACAACAGAGAGCCAAAGGTCCTTACATTCCATCAATATCTTAACTGCCAAGGTTCTTCTCTGCTGTTAAAATCTCCATCAGATAAAAAGCCACAGGTTATTATCTGCCATCAATATCTTATCTTCCAAAGTTCTTATTTACCATAAAAACCTCCAACAGATTAAGTGTCACGTGTTCTTATCTGATATTAGTATGTTATCTGCCAAGGTTTTTCTTTGCCTTTAAAATCTCTAACAAATGAAGAGTCACAGCCTGGTCCTTATCTGCCATCAATGTATATGTTTCCATGAGCGCTCAGTTAACTTGACCACATTCAATAAGCTATAGAGGAGTGAATCTGGAAAATATGTACTGAGCCTTAGGAGAGAAATTAAAATTCCCAGTAATTTGAATGCAGTTTTTGAGCCCTTAAATACTAGAAAGGTCTCTAACACATAGCTTTACAATTCATTGGCAACCTCTCTAGCATTCAGAAGGTTAAAAGCCCAATTTAAATCAATGGGAAATGGGTGATTTTGAATTTGTCCCTTATGGTGGTTTGCTCCAGAATGGCACCTTTGTACTTTACTGAATATGGTCCATTGCATGATCTGTATGTAATTTATTTTAGAATGCAGTATTTACTCTTTTTGTATGATTTCTTATTTATGGTTTGTATATAAATGCTGCAGCCCTCCTTAGAGCTATATATAGGGAATGAGGCCCTCGATTATGGATGAGTCTGGCATTCCTGCTTTATATTCATGGGTTAAATATACTAACAAGAAACTGAAGCAATCCTGTGGCAAATGTAAATTCCCATTGATTTAAAAGGGGTTTTAACCCCATGAGTACTAGAGGAGTAGCCAATGCATTGCTTTTTGGGGAATCCGTGTTTCCTATGGCGCGGTTTATTTGCTCCACAATTGCTCCAATTCAACTAAGTACATCAGCCTCAATATGAATCCACCAGAGCAGCTCCACTGGTGTTGGTCACTAGCTCAGTATATTATCGCTGTAGTGCATACCAGCGGACTATCTCCAGCATTAGGATTTTAATCATAGCTCCCAAGTGTCCTTCTTCAGGAGGGATAGTCCCTCTTTGAGACTCAATTGCTCTGTCCCAGCCCAATGTTTCTCTGGATAGGAGATCAGACTGTGAGGTGTGTATGTAAGTGTATCATGTTGCTCCACAGCAATAAAACTCACATTAATGTGTGTTTCAACCTTACTATATATGTTTATAGATCAGTGTTTGGTCATGTTCTAAATAATTTATTAATTTACACAACAAGGTGTCAGTAGGTCATGAAGTAACCAAAAATCCATCTATAATGAGTGTCCTCATTTGGCAAATTGAAATGTTTGGTGGTATATTTTAAAGTGGAACTACCAACCTATATAAAGTTGCCCCCTCAATAATTAGGCATATGGCGACTAGCTTCTTAAAAGGATAGTAATACTTCGTTTTATCTTTATTTTATTTAGTAGGCATTAAAAAAACCTGAAGAACGATATGGTTTATGGTTTGTGAGAAATTCACAAGCAAAGTTTCCCCTCCCGCCCCTTTTACCTAGTGTAAGTCATCTCTTTTCAGATGTGGAATGCAGTCCATAGACCAGACAGAGAACAGCAGGGGACAATCTTCTTCCTATGAGAACAATGAAAGCCCTGCCCCCCTTGACAAGTTTTTCAGGTTTTTCCCTTATCTTAATTGAAGATTGTCCCTCTCTGCAATCTACCTGGGCACATCCCTTCTGCTCTGGCTGAAAAGTGTTACATCAGTAAAAGGGGCAGGAGGGGGATACTTTGTCATTGAATTACTCTTGAACTACAACTCTGACAGAATTGAAACAACACTCTCCAAAGTCCAAATACTATGATGATTAATTGGAGCTGCTTTTATTATGAAACATTATTATCCCTTTAATACTGCTATTATCTCACACAAGTAGCCTGTTCTGATGTAATCCTTATTCGTTGGAGACTGGCTGCAAGGCTTCTTGCTTTAGAGCTGTCTACACGCCTGTATCATCGGTCCCTTCCCGTGCCTTAAGGCACCATGCAATGCCTCCTAGAGGAGACTGGATGGACAGAGCAGGCACGCAGACGTCTCTATGATAAGATGTCTGCATGCAAGCCTGGCTTCCGGTCTTCTAGGAATAAGGATTACTTCAGAACTGGCTACCTGTGTGAGGTAATAGCACTATTAAGAAACCAGTCACCATATGCCTAATTATTGGAGGGCGACTTTATATAGGGTAGTAGATCTGCTTTAATGACAGCAGACTTTTTATTCCTGCACCATAGCAAACTCAGGGAAAGTCCATTAAATGACTCCATTTCCTTTATTCCCTGCTTAATACATTGCATTAACCCATTAACGTCCAATGCCGTGCCAGGACTGTCATGGCTGTCCTGTACATAAGGACCAGTGAGGGTCCTGGCATGTCATTAAATTCAAGGCTCCCCAAGAGGCATGCAGATGCGCCCTAAATCTGATCTACAAAAAAAAAAAAGCCCGGTGGTCCTCTAGTGCCAGCTGCACGTGAGCACCAGTCATTAATGGGTTAAACAAGGCAAAGAATAAATGTACATCCTGAATTACATGCAAACATGCCCATTACACTAGCTGCTTTAACCCTTTCAGTGCTAGAGGGGCTTAAAAGGGTTAAAAGGGATAATTGTGTGTAGGTAGCTTAGTAAACTGGCATTAGGCAGGTGTAGAGTCTAAACGTTGATTTCAGCCCCTGATTTAGTGTTGAATCTTTGTCATACATTCACCCCAGTGAGACATGTAACTTATACCTACACTCCTTAGTAAATAAGAGTTATGTGAGAAACTATTCAGGTTCATTTAATAAAAAAAAAACACTTCCAGAATTAAAAAATAATAATGATGTGCGTTGATCATAGAACATCTGTCATCCTACTAATTTTAAATTAAAAACTAACGCTTGGGAAAACAATAATCTGTTTTTAAATATAGTTGCTCATTAATGAAAATGTTATTGCCAGCTTCATTTAACAAAATAAAGCATAATTTATTTGTGACATTTCTATTCCACCAATCCAGATTTCCATACATACAAATGGTTGCACAGCAGAAACACTTGCCATCTGCTGCAATATATCTTTTATGAGTTTCAGCATCTTGTTTGGAGATCTTAAATGCTAAGTAAAATGTCAGGTCATGCAGAAAAATCATAGGTATTACATTCTAAATGTTAGTTCAGTTTGACTGAGAAAAAAAAAGATCTAAACTGTAAGATGGAGGTAATCAAGTCGAGCTATCAGGAAATAAGGTTCCCTTCATCAACCAGCTGATTGGGGGGACTTTTAGTACCCAACAACTCGACCCCTGCTGTAAGGCTTGCATATAATGGAAAGTAATAACATATTATCTTAACAAAGAAAACAGTGTTTACAGTTTTTCAACACTTTCTTAAAAATTTGAGTGTAAATGAGATGAGCAATGCATTGATTCACAATGTGTTGCACATTCAAAGGGATAAGATCAGATCTTGCATAAATGTGACATTATCGATAAACGCAGGGATGAGCAACATGAGGCTCTCAAACTGATGTGGAGTACAACTTTCACCGTTCCGTACCAGCTGTTGACTGGTGGGGCATGATGGGAGTTGTAGTCCACAACAGCTGGAGGGCCTCAACTTGGTCACCATTGCACTAAGGGGAAATAAATGTGAGATAAACTCTGAACATAGCATAGATTTTTTCCTGCTGAGCAAATCAAAGGTACCCCAACCGATGTGGGATGGGTTTTTCCAGAGTTATTATGGTTTAAGCTGTTGGGTTTTTTTCTACCATTAATTCTGCCCTCTAGAGGACAGATTTCAGATAGCAATTCTGTTGTATTCAATAGGAGAGATGGATCACAGACAACAGTTCACATATAATCAGGTAGTAACAAGTTTATCACTTCCTGTCAGTTTGAACCTTAAGGAAGTAAGCTCCCTCTTGCTCTCATTTCAGAGAGTATAACTCTCTGGAGTAACATAATTGCCATCAGCAGGAGTACTCTTGTTTTACTCAGCAGAAGCTCTACAACAAGGTTTTCATAAAAAAAATAGTTAACTGCTCTTTAAAATCAAAAAGAATTAATGGAATTTCATTTGTCTCCTATGTTGTGCTTGGTTAGCTCCAGAACTGCACTTCTTTAGAATACTGACTATGGCCCTAAGAGCTCTCCAATGATAGAAAAACACATGATGGGAGGAGAAAATGAAGTAGCATGTCCCATTTAGGAATTCAAAATTAATGTTCAAAGTGTAACAAAAGTTGTTATTGTAAATGGCTTGATGGTGGGACGCTTGTGTTTAGCCTATGATTAACCATTTGAATGTCAGAGAGGTATCTAATGCATTGTAGCACAATGTGTTGGATACCATCTGGGACTCAAAAAAATAAGCACTTTTTTAGTTAGACAGTTTAGTTACTGGTGGAATTTTGGAGCAAGACACATTTATCTTAGGAAACAACTAAAAATTCCCATTGATTTAAATGGGGCTTTTACACACCTCAATGCAAGAAAGGTCTTTGGCACTTTGATATGAGTAGTCATAATTTCCGCAGCAGGGAATTTTACATTGAAACAAAATTTGTCAACCTGTTATTGAAAATGTTTTTTTCAAAATTTCCCCCCCCTGGCCACTCCTATCAAAATCACACCCCCCTGTACTGCTTGAACTGGCAGTCTTAAAAAAATGATGACTGCCCATGCTGTGTCTGGCAAAGATGGAATTTTTTTTGACAGGACTGTCTTCTCTTTTATAGATGTGTGCTCATGTTGTCTGGATATGTACTTCAAATTGTATAAGTGAGTGAGTGTATTTCATGTCCCAGTAAATTGCAGATCTGTACACGTATGTACTATATTTTTAAATGTTGCATCAAGTAATGACATGTTGGCTTATGGTGCATTTCACTGCTTATAGTCTGTAAAGTGCATCATTGTACAAACTGTGATCAAAGTATGAGAAACAGTGAAATAAGTAATTTCCTGTGGATGATGTATCTATACTGTTGTATTCAGTATTGAGTGTCATCTTTTGTAGTGTGTACTTGATCTGTGTAAAAATAATAATGCTCTAGTTTATTCTTCAGCTTTTAGTTCTTCTGTTCTTGTTTTTTCTGTGGATTTGGAAAGTAATACAGACATGTTATATGATGAGCATTATAGTTTTTAAAACATAAATGTTGAACATACATACACTACCATTCAAAAGTTTGGGGTAATTTCAGAAAACAAGGACATTTCTAAGTGTCCACAAACTTTTGAGGGCCAAAACATTAACAATCTGATGATCTGCACCAATAAATCTTTATTTATCCGATAACATAAAGTAGTAGAATGCGTCGCTCACTGTGAGTCGTAACTGCACATGCGCAGTAAAGAGTCTGGAGCTCCCTGCTAAGGATCAGCGCATTCAGCAAGTCTCTACTGGCATGACTGCAGTCATGCACAGTAGATACTCGCCGAACGTGCTGCCCCGCTCCTGATTTGCATAATCCGTTTTTCTTCTATTCAAAGACAATCTGGTGTTCATCACACGTTGTAATATTGATATTGATTTAATTTTGTAATTCTGTGTTTCACTGTGACCTATGATGTCATCCAGATGCCATTTTGGGGGTATTTAAGGGTACTTTTCACACTGTTCGGTAAGCTCTCTTGACAAAGGCCCAAAGTGGGGCCAAAACGTTGATAATAAATATTGCATAATTTTTTCAATTGGAAGTCCTGTGAGTGCAGTTCTTGAACTACAAAAACTGTATGTATTTTCCATGGGAGAGTGCATGGTTTTCCTTTTATATATATATACTAGTTGGACAGCCCGTTACACAGGCCACAGTGCCACTGCCACCCAGTCACTGGGCAGTCACGCGCAGTAGAGACTGCCCGCGCCACGGCTGATACAGAGCTGGACGCTCCTTTGGAGCGCCCAGCTCTGTATCAGCCGTGGCGCGGGCAGTCTCTACTGCGCATGACTGCAGCATGCGCAGCAGTGTCTACTGCGCATGTCACGGCGTTACACATGATTTAGCAAATTATTATATAGTATATATATATATATATATATATATATATACACACACACACACACACACTAATTAAAGGTTCATAGTTTGGCGATTAGCCCTGCTTTAGCTCATCTGGTATTTGTTTATCAAACATTATATTTTATCTTCAAATATATTTTACTTTAGCAAAACTTTTGTTAGAAAAAGTCTTTTTAGGCAATTTTGCTAAAGGCAATTGTTTATGTCTGCCTGATCTAACTCGTGTCCATATGTAAGCATGAAACAAGCTCCTCCGAACTGAAAACAAGCGTTGTCCTGTCTCAGAACACATAAAGAATAACTATCATAACTAACATTTTGTACTATTTTGGCATATAATTACTGTTTGTGGGATGTTGCACTAACAGAGATTAAGATTATAACCAGGTATGGGTGAAGTAACTCTAGAAACGCAGTATTAATATGAAACAAACTATTCTGCATTTTGTCTCCTGTTTTAACAAAGAAGATAACTGAAAAAGTGGTCATGTGATGTGCAAAAAAAAAAAAAAAAGAGTTTGCCTACTTCCCATATCATGCACAAGAAAATGAAGTAAAATATGGAATTTCCAGTTCTTCTTTAATGCATGGTGTTACACAACGCCCTTAAGAAATAAACAGAACACTCTGAAACGCCCATTCCCTGCTTCATTACACACTCCTTGTCAGAAGGCAATGAAGGTGAGAATTGCTGGGTTTTTAAATAAGTGTACCATAAGTTATATGAGCTTTCTTTTATAAAACATTGATTTCAGACCTCGAGGGGTGTAACAGGACTCCTTCTGATATCCCCCCTAGCATGGATCACCTCTCCAGAAGAACAGGTGATCCATGGGGTGACAAGGAAGGCATTGACTGCCTTCCTTCCTTACTACTGGAAGGGGTGATTGATTCATTGATGAAAGCCAGCAATGCGCTTCTCATGAATGAACCCAGTGACAGGGCTCACTTTAAGCAGTACTACTGGAGCCAGCTTATTGTAACGGTTTTATTTGACACTCAGACACAGTAGGTGAGATAAAACACAGTTTTATTGAACAGACTTAGTAACGATAACCCTTACGGGTCCAGTAATATATATATATATATATTTATATATATATATATACACAATATAGTACTGACACAGGACAGGTTACAGTAATTTATACCCACACGGGTCCAGTATATGTATAATACAGAAATAACAATATACTGACACAGGTCAGGCAAAGTTCGTGTGATACTCAAACGAGGCAACAATGAATGGGTTACTATTAGGCCAGGAATGCTGACAGGCCATAATAACACGAGACACTTAAGACTCTCACTCTGCAGAGAGTGCACAAATAGCAAGAAACGCCCAGTAGACAACGGAGGCCCAGAATAAGCTTGTGGACTGCCATAGCAGTAACAGAGGACAGTGAAGGGATGCCCGGGAGACCATCCAACGGAGACTGCACGGTAGAATAGCCGGTGGCTAGTGGCACCTTCCCCGAAGGGGTTAACGAACGCTAAGACAAATGTCAACTGCGCGATCGCAAGCACAGCCTGAGGTGCCCAATGTAAGACCAACCTCAGCGTATTGGCAGGAAGGAGGGTCAAGCGTACTGTGGTGCACAGATGGAAAATAGACACCGGAATGTTGCCCTCGCGACACAGACTGAACCGAGACTGCACTGCAGGATTGGCACTGAGGCAACAGTGACAGGAGACAGAGAGGAGGCAACAGTGACAGGAGACAGAGAGGAGCCCAGAGGTGAAACCCAAACCGAGGACCGGAATAGGACCACAAGCAGGAGTGATACACCGGCGATGTAGCCCAACCGGGCCGGTACACCAAGCAGGAACATCAGCCAATCCGAGTCGGTACACAGAGCAGGGACGTCAGCCAGGCCGGGCCGGTACACAGAGCAGGAGCATCGGCCAATCCGAGTCAGTAACCAGAGCAGGAACATCAGCCAGGCCGGGTCGGTACACAGAGCAGGAACGTCAGCCAATCCGGGTTGGAACCCAGAGCAGGAATGTCAACCGGGCCGGGTCGGTACACAGAGCAGGAACGGATACAGCAGAGTAGTCAGGCAGTCCGAGTCGGTACACAGGGCAGGAACGGATACAGCAGAGTAGTCAGGCAGTCAGGGCTGGTACACAGAGATCACATGAGAACTGGAACAAGCGCTGGTAACGGAAACACCACAAAAGGGCACCGGAGAAGTGACAAGGCCCAGTATTTAAGGACAAATACTGGGCGGGACAAAGTCATTCCAGCCAATCAGCTTCAGTAGACAGCAGAGACTGACAATATGTCACAAGCATAGCACGGGCACCATGATACTTATACAGCCGCACCAGTACTAAGGAAGGAAGGCAGAAAATGCCTTCCTTGTTCTCCCCATGGATCACCTATCCTTTTGCTCTTTATTTAAAAACCCGGCAATTGTTGCCTGCTTGGATCACCTATCCTACTGTATAGGTGATCCATGCCAGGGGGTGCCAGGATGGAATCCGATGCCCCTCTCAAGGTCTGAAGTTTATATTTTTAAAAAATTATAAGAGGAAAGCCCATATAACATATATGACACATATGTTATATAGGCTTTGTTGAAAAGGCCTCTGTTGTCGCCTGCATTGATCACCTGTCCTGATGCCTCCCTTGAGGTCTGAAGTTTTTTTTTTAACTACAATAAAAAATAAAATGTTTACACATATACAGGCAAGGTTAACCCTTTAAGTACCTCTCTGGTACTCATAAGGTTAATCATGGTGGGGCCTCCAATAGAAGTATATTGGGGCAAAATGGGGCCCCACCGCACTGCAGGGGCTGCGGGGGCTTCCGCTGCACCTCTGAAAGTATGTCCTATGAAGAATTTTAAATTTGATGAGCTGATGTCGGGCATACAAGGACGCCCCATGTGGACTACTTTTAGCCATGGACCACTCCCACTTCTCCAGCACCCCCAGGTCCCCCTCCCATTTCTGCCTCCATGGAATATCATGCACAAGCTACTTTTATATGTCATCAACACAGCCAGTACTGAGAGGTGTGACTGTCTTGAATGGGAATCAAAATCTGGAATCCAAGTGGAATTAGTCCCAGACGAACACACTGAAATGGTTCAGAGTATAGAGCAGTGTCAATGTCTCTTCAGTTGTGGTTGGATTACAACTCTCATCATCATCATCCTACCAATGGGTGGTTAAGTATGATGGGACTTATAATCTTATCTAACAACAAGCAAAGAGACACAGGAGGGGGATGTACTAATAAAAATTCTGCGCTAAAATAGCCTCTGGGAGTACTGCTTTAATTGTGTACATGCATAATACCTATTTACTAAGCTAGTTTACACAATTTTACATGTGTGGCAAAGTGCTTGGGTTTTCCAAAGTATTCTGTTCCTCTGTGCCTTGTTGCATGATATTTGCTAATAAGGCACAGAGGAAACATTGTAAAATGAGTTTCCTGTGGATGCTATTGGAGACCTCTGTAGCATTCAAGCAGTTAAGTCCCGTGTTTAAAAAAATGTGAATATTTATTTCTCCCCTGTAGCACAGCTGGTTTCCCCCAGAATTGCTTCAACACTTTTTTTGTACATCATCTTCACACTGTTCACAGGAAAGAATGAATGGATCTGCCGGCATAGATGTTAGATTCCATTCCTTATGACTGCATTCACTTGTCGCACTAGAATGTCTTATCACTTTAGTGCATACCAGTAAACACACTATGTTGTTGTTAATACCTTAATACCAATAAGCACTACACACCAACCTCATAGCAAGCACAAGAACATGCTGTAAAGTTATGCCATCTTATATATGCCTTTTACTACATTGCATTAAAAGGAAGAAGAGGAAAAGAATGCCCAAAAATACCCAAAATTGCCCCCCTCTGCCTTGCCCGTGGAGCAAGAGGTGCTAAGAGGAGAATTTTGATGTAAGTAGCTTGCTAAATAGGATTTACGCAAGCATAGGTCTAAAATATTGATTCTAACTTCTGTACATATCCACACATTCCACGTGGTGCTGAATTATATCCATAAATTCATTTTGGCCAGAATCTTTTCCATCCACTCACCAAACATACTGTATTACACAATAATTCAGACTTTACAGTGAATTTTACCATTTCAGTTTTCCAGATAGAATATATTACTTACAGCTTTACAGACAGCATGGTAGAACATTTTTTCCTTGTTACTGATGTAAAATAAAACTGCCACTATACAGGTTTTTAAACTCCTGTAAGCTATAAAGTATGTGGGTTGCTAGCTGAGGCTGATCATGACATGGAGAAACACACAATACACAACCTTTAGTTACTTATCTGAGCAGAGTTGGCCACGTCCCGCTGTGGGACATGACTACATTTATAATGGGTTTCTCAGTTGTACATATGGTATTGTCCTGAGTCTATTCTTAGTTTTAACCATTCACAAAGCTGGGTCAGAAAAGGCATTCTTATTTTCTAAATGGAAATAGAACTTTAGTATAGGATGAAAATGTGAGTTATTAGTGTACACTGACATGAATAGCTGGTACCTTGTACTCCATTTACTATTGTCATTTATTATTTCTAAAGTACCGATATCTTTTGCAGTACTGCACAAAGAAATACAAACCATAATGACTACAATGATAACTATTATATTAGACAGGCACAAAAGGGTTCAGATGTAACCAAAGTTATTATACCTTTATTCACTCCTAAATGCTGGAGCTTTCCCATTATGATACTGTGCTATTTTGGTTCCATAGTAAAAAAAACACTAGTCATATGCATTGGATACAAGCCATGTACAATCACAACAGAATCCAATGGGAGCTGCCTTACCTGAAAGCTGATAATGGATGATCACACAATTTTATACAGTGGGGATTTTTTGTAATATTGTGTTACACATTATTTCACATTTTTATGATTACAGGGTTGTGAAAAACATTGCTTCACAATGCATTGAATATCCCTCGTGACCTTAAAGGGTTTAGAAATCACAAAAAGTTACAGTAGCTTAGCCTATGGCTAAAATTTACTAAGTATTGGTAAGAGCAGTTTATCAGGCACTCTGCAATTCACAGCTGTTATTGACTGATATCTTCTGGGAATTTATCACTATCTGGTTATATTTCCCTGCTTTTCATATGCAATACAAAGAAATAAGATAAACACCTTGTGAAAATGCAGCCTTTCTTGCAATAGATACACATACTCATATCACTAATGTCCACCCCTATTGCTGTCTAGGGGATCTGAGGCTAAACATGGCTGATCTGTCTTGTAATCACTCATTGATGAATGAGCATGTACCAGATATGATCCAGCCATTGATGCATGCTAGTGGGCAAGGGACATAGATCATTTCCTTGCACATTCAACCATTTTTCCACTTCATGAATTTCCCAATATAACTGTAGTAAGAAGCTTCCCCTAAAATCTTATACTGGTCTCAAAATTGTGTGTGTGCTGGCAAGGCTGGATTTACATCCTAGGGTCTCCTAATCAGGGCATTCTATGTGCCTTAAATCCTGCACATACCCCTGAGGTAAAGAAGCTGCATCAAAGAGGAACAATTCAAAATCCTAATTGATTTAAATGGGGTTTGTAACCCCTTGGATGCTAAAGAGGAATGCAAAGTATTAAGAAGCCCATTTAAAATCAAAGGCTATTTTTATTTCCCCCTATGGTAGTCTATTCCAGAATTACCCCAGTCCCTCTTGATGCATAAGTCTCAGTGTGTCTATATTAAGATGAAATAAAACGAGACTATCAGTTTCTCAATACAAAAGGGAAGCTTTTTTCTAATAAAATACTGTTTGTATTATCTTGTTTGTTCTAAACCCATACATGTTATGTTCTTGACACTCTTAATTGTTCATGTCAGCAATAAGGATTCTAAGTTAATCAAGCAATCAGAAACTGTCAAGCCTTGGTTTTCTTCAACTCCCTATACAAATCATTGCTTGTCATTCTGCTGTGTCATCCAGATGTGATGTCAGCAGTGTATGGACCGGCTCATTGAAAGATGAGCTATATGAAGGACATGCATAATCCATTTAATAGGGGATGAGCTTGACATGGTACATCAATATGTCAACGGATGCTGCTCACCTTTCTAGTCAGAAATTTCTGTTGAATTAAAAACACAATTAAAATGTTCATAGTTTGTCGTTGGTCCAGAAAGAATGAAAACATTTCATTTCAACTGACTGCACAGGAATTTTAGGGTTGTTGCTAAAATTCTTTATTTTGATTTCAGGTATCTCTGTAGGGGCTGGTGTTGGGTAGACAGCTTTAACAGTCTCTGTAGGGGATGGTATTTAGCCAGCAGACTCAATTATTTCTGTAGGCATTAGTGTTGGGCCTGCAGCTTCCAGAAACTCTGTAGGGGATGGTGTTGGACTTACACTTTAATATCCTTTGTAATGCTTGGATTTAGGCTTGAGTCTTCCACTGGCTTTGTAGCCTTTATTTTTTGACATGCAGCTTCCTGAGACTCTGCAGGAACTGGTATTAGACTGATAGATTATAGAGAATATGCAGAGGTGTGGCTGGACTTGCAGCTTTCAGTGAATGTGTAGGGGCTGCTGCTGGACTTGCAGCTTTCAGTGACTGTGCAGGGGCTGCTGTTGGACCTGCAGCTTGTAGAAACTCAGCAGGGGTTGCTGCTGGACTTGCAGCTTTTTAGGCTCTGTAACAGTTGGCGTAGGATCTGGATCTTTTCTAGAACCCCTCTTGCCTTCCAAGTATACCTATCTCAGATGCAAACAGATATACAAAAAACAGAGCAGGGTAGATTTCCATATCTGTATCTTTTTTAGGATCTGGAAGAACCATAGGGTCTAATTTAAGGTCAATCCAATTCTTCTTCCTGAGTCTTTTAGTCTGTCCAAGTTCTGGTTTCTGCACTAGAAACAAAATAAGGAGCAGAAGCCCATGTCTACCTATACACCGTTATCTAATTGTCTCTGCAGATAACACCAGTTAGTTAACACCTTGTTTGCCAAGAGGTGCAATTTTCTTTACACACTTATCTGAAACTCAAAGGGTTAAACTTGCATTTATCCATTCCCCTCAAATACTTTGTGTGTCAGAGCACTTTACACACACTGAGCACTCAAATGATTTAACTTATTTCACATGAAATTATATATCATAAATATGTCAAACATCATGGTACCACCAAGATCACATATAGAACTTTATTTTGTAAGTTGTCCCCACCATTTGTTTCATTAACCCTTTCACTTCTCTAATACTGAATGATAACTGTACTTTTACTGCAAATGGATGCTGCAGCCTGTTTGGCAGTGGGTGGGTTAAATCAAGTAATTGCATTGACTATTCTCTTGCATGTTACACCTTCACATAGTAGTTGTTTATAATACACTATTGATAAGCATCTGATACCCCCTCTATAGCAGGGCTCTCCAACCTTTTCTTTACCAGGAGCTACTTTTAATCAATGAAACAGGTACTGTGCTACTGTAAAACATATACTGAAAATATATGAATTGATAACTGTATGTATTAAACTATCTCTAAAGCTGCTCTTGCCAACTCTTCATCCCTTCCCACACCTTCCAATAAGAAAGTGAAACAAATTACCTTTTTTAATAGCTCAAAGTGATATAATTCTGTTACAAGCATATCCTTTGTAGCAGAAGAAATCCGTATTCACTTTAGACAACAAAATCTGTGGTTCTCCAGTAGGCCACATATTTTCTGATAGTGCCTTTCCATCCTCAACAACCCTTTCAAAAGTTACTTGACTTGTGCAATTTGGTTTGGCGACATTTGTAATTCGATGAAAAGGGGGTAATTCTGCGACATTCGGACCTTCCAACAGGCAAGGGTTGTTCGGCAAAAAAAATACGAATCCGACTAGCTCTGGTCCGAATGTTGTTGAAACTTTTGGAAATTCTGTGACTACTATCCGCGCTCGTTTACTTTCCCTCCATACTTTCCCTCCATGTTTCTAGTCCAATTAGCTTCTCCGTTTCATGCACTACTTTCCTGCTTTGTCTCTATTCCAATTGGCTTCTTCGTTTCATGATGGGGGTTGGACTAATGACACAGACACCCAGGCAGACAGCCTGCATTTCCTCATTGTGTTGTTGGAGCTCAGAGAGAGAAGAAGGAGACAGAGAGTGTTCAGTTGTTGTGTAGACAGGCAGTTAGCATTAGGTATAGACAGGCAGTTAGCATTAGTGCTTTATTGCCACTGCAAGGGAGAGTCATCTTTGTTCCTGTGCAAAAAATTAAACATATTAGGGATTTGTTTGAATAATTTTCAGAGTGACACATCAGCCAGTCTCACAGTTCTGCAGGCAGGCCTAGTACCTTATTACCAGAGCAAGGGAAAGTCACCTTTGTCTCTATGTTTAACATTAAGAATAATAGTAGGAATTTGAATAATTTTCAGAGTGATACATCAGCAAGTCTCACAGTTCTGCAGGCAGGCCTAGTACCTTATTACCACCACAAGGGAAATGTGTTAAATGTGAGTGACACAGCCAGTCTCACAATTGTCGTGTGGCCAGGTTTTTAAATTTTAAAACTATTATAGTTCACTACCTACCTATCTGTCATGGATTTGCATCCTAGTGAACAACCTGATGTTCCTCATCTTGGTACCAGCTGCAGTGACCCAGCAACCACCAATACCACCAGTACCACTGTTACTCCACTATCCTCCTCCAATCCCAGTCCCAACATCCCTGCTACCATCTTTAGGTCTGCTGGTACCCCTGTAACGATACATAGAAAGAAAAAGCAAAGTGAGTCATCCTTTGCTCCAAACCGTGGGACCATTTTGTGGCACTTGGCGATGGCCAGCTAGCGAAATGCAAATTGTGTGGCAGGGAAGTCAGCTGTGGTAGGGTGTTGGGTCATCTAACCACCTCTGAGATGAACCAATACCTGAACAACTACCACAAGTCAGTGTTGATTAGTGCAGAAAGTGGCACTACTACATATACCAATGTCACACTCACCACCAATAGGCAGGAGAAAGGGCATGAGGATCATGCCACATCTTGTCCTAAGAGAAGACAGTCACAGCCCATCCCAAAATCAATACAGGCCACACTGGAAGATTTTGGTGGGTTTGCAGACAGCAGTCCCCAAAAATCACATGCCGTTGGGGGTGCTACTTTTAATTTGGTGGACAAGGAGCCCTTCCAACAACTTATGGAGGCTGTTGTACCTCGATATAAAATTCCATCCCACACCACGTTTAGTAGAACTATAGTGCCCTCACTGTATCGGTCATGCGTTGGGCTTTTGAAGGACCTGCTAGGAAACGATGGTGGCCAGTCAGTGCACTTTACCACTGACTTATGGAGTGCTCTGAGTGGACAGCATGGCTTCCTGTCCTTGACGGCGCATGGGTGGCAACCCAGTGTGTTGCAAGACACATCGTTACCAACATCAAGTTCAGGTGCAGTAGCTAAGTAGGCAGGGCACCGCTCTTTCCTCCTCCATGCTGAGGTGGTGCAGTGGCTAGGGGAGCAGGCAGGCACACAGGCACAAATGGGGTTTGTGGTCACTGACGGTGCAGCTAACATGATAAAGGCTCTCCGAGATGGCAGATTTGTGGGTGTGCACTGCTCAGCACATGTCCTGCATCTGGTAGTGAAGGTTAGTCTCGAGGATGTCAGTAACAATGGAAGGTTAGCAGCACTTCTGGAGTCATGCCGACAAATTGCTGGCCACTTCCATCGGAGGGTCAAAGATAGCCAAATCCTCAGGGAGGAACCGAAAAAGGCAGACCTCCCAGAGCACCACCTGAAACAAGATGTTGTGACCAGGTGGAACTCCACCTTAGATATGCTAGAGCATATCCTGGAGCAGAAAAATGCAATTCACGCAATGTCATGTCACCATTTCATTGGTAGTAACAGAACACTGGGCAGAGCTGACTGGGCTCTGATGGAACAGGTATTGACAGTCCTCACGCCTTTCCGTGCTTTGACAGAAATTTTAAGCAAAAAGAACGCTAGCCTGGCAGAAGTCATTCCCCACTTCACATACCTCTCCTTAAAAATTGACGATTTCCTTGCCCATAGGGAATGCTTGCCTGGTGCTGAGGGTAATATACTTCCCAATGTTGCTGCCCTTTTAATGAGGCTGAAGAAGGAACTGACTCGGCGCATGGAAAAGCGCATGGACCATTTTCCCGAGTTAATGCTGGTCACAATTTGTGATCCTTGAATCAAAGGCAAGATGGCACTTAGTTCCAATTCACTCACTGCCTGGAGGGAACAATTGATAGCGAGGGTGAGTGAGAGTCAAAGAAAAAACAGGATGTAGTCACAGGAGGCGGGAGAAGATTCCGCAGCTGAGCTGGAGAAGTGTGGTGGTCTTCTGGGACCTATCAGTAGCAGCGCCAGTAGCATGTCATCTTCTTCCAGTGGAGCAGCTGCTGCTTTTTATGCTAAGGCAATGTACAGATTATGCTTCAGACAAAACAAACAGCTCCCGATCCAGGGCTGGATTTACCATAAGGCAGAGTAGGCACCTGCCTACAGGCACACGCCACCAAGGGGCGCCTGCCATTGGGATTCTTTTTTATTTTTTTATTTATTGATTTTTAAACTAGCCACCTCGCTGGCTGTACAGTGGCAGAACAATAATTCCCCCACTCGGCACCCACTCCATTTCGCCCTCACATTGCCCCCCCGTTGTCTGTTTCCTAACTCCCTGGCAGGACAGGTCTGTGCCTCCTTTGGCACAGTCCTGTAGCTGCTGAGCTCACTCGTCGGTTCTTTAGGAATGCAGAGCACTGGGAGATGACATCATCTCCCAGCGCTCTACATTCCTGAATAGGAGAACGAGCGGGAGCTCCAGCAACTACAGGACTGTGCCAAAGGAGGCACAGATGACAGATCTCCTGCCAGGGAGGTAGGAAATGGACAACTGGGGAGGTAGGAAACGGACAATGGGGGGGAGGCAATGTGAGGGCAACATGGAGATGGTGGACGCAAGATGGAGCCGAAGGGGGGCAATGTGAGGGCAACATCATACATGGAGATGGTGGGGGCAATGTGCAGCTGATGGGGGGCAATTTGGAGATGGTGGGGGCAATGTGGAGCTGATGGGGGGTAGGTTGGAGCTGATGGGGGGAAATGTGAGGGTGACCTGGAGCTGATGGGGACAAGTTGGAGTTGATGGGGGGCAATGTCAGGGCAATATGGAGATGTGGGGGCAATGTGCAGCTGATGGGGGGCAATTTGGAGATGGTGGTGGCAATGTGGAGCTGATGGGGGGCAAGTTGGAGCTGATGCGGGGAAATGTGAGGGTAACCTGGAGCTGATGGGGGCAAGTTGGAGTTGATGGGGGGCAATGTGAGGACAATATGGAGATGGTGGGGGAAATGTGGAGCTGATGGGGGGCAAGTTGGAGATGGTGGTGGCAATGTGAGGGCAATATGGAGATGATGGGGGCAATGTGGAGCTGATGGGGGGCAAGTTGGAGCTGATGGGGCAATGAGAGGGCAATATGGAGATGATGGGGGCAATGTGGAGATTAGAAGCATTGTGGAGGTGTCCAGTGGAGATGGCCAATGGGGGGGGGGCTTCAGATTTCTGTGCCTACAGGCTCCTGAGATGTAAATCCAGCCCTCTCCCCTTCAATAGAAAAAGTGCTGAGTTTGAGGTTAAGGCTTACCTTGCGAAACCTTCTTTGCCTTCAAGTACAGATCCCTTGACTTTCTGGGATAACAACAGGGCTGTGTGGCCTGCTTTATCCCTGGTAGCCCAGGAGTTGCTTTCTTGCCCCCCACCCACTGTCCAGAGTGAGCAGGTACTTTCCGTAACCGGAAATATACTTAGCCCCCAGCACTCTCAGTTGGCCCCTCAAGCTCATGGAGCAAATTAATTTTTTAAAAGTCAACCTGCCAAAGCTGGGTTACCCTGCTCTCAGGTTCAATGGCGATTAGAAGAAAAAAGTACCATAGTACCATAATATGCTGAGCGCTCAAGCTTACCCAGCTCTAGAACCGTGGTAGGTTGGGCAGAGGACTGACTTGGTGGGACACGGGGGGGGGGGATTTAAAGTCTACATTATTGTCCCACTAAACAGGTTGTTCAGTCTGGCTCTGTTGTTTTTCATCTCTTGTAAAAAGAGTCTGCGGTATCTATCTACTGAGTCCTGGCTGCTCCAGTGTTCTGCAGTTTGCTGCTGGCTACACCTCCATTGTTGCTGTTATCCTGAGTCCGCCTCACACCAGTCATCCTCAGTTGCTGTATCTCTACTGAGTCGTGGCTTCTCCGGCGTTCTGCAGTTTGCTTCTGGCTACATCTCCAGTGTTGCTGTCATCCTGAGTCCATCTCGCACCAGTCATCCTCAGTTTTGTAGTCTCTTGTAAAAAGTCTGTGGTATCTCTACTGAGTCGTGCTTGATCCAATGTTCTGCAGTCATTCTGAGTCTGCCCTGCACCAGTCACCCTCAGTCTTCCTTCTTCCTTTAAATTTAGCTACATCCATACTTCATCTACTTCATCCATAGTACCATAAGGCTAAATGTCCACCTTACCCTGTTCCACCATCTTCATTTAGACCCTGAAAATGGTTCCATTCATTTAATTTTCATTTTTTATTGTATTTTTAAAGGTATTTTAAAGTCACTGAATAATTCGGACTGTCGCCAACTTTCGCCAAGACGAACAGGTCGGATCCGAATTGCGGAGTCAACGAATGAAAAAAAATGTCCAACATCGAATTTTACCAAAAATGTTTGTCCTGCACAAGTCTAAATATTACAATGCATGTTTAAAGTTATTAGAGTGGTTCATTAAATTATTCCATGAATATAACAGAAAACAGGCAATTTTTATGAATACAGAGTCAGTTAGTGGCTCTTACATTAACACCAAATATTTCCCAAGACACTTACTTTGTAAAAATGATTTATATAGTGGAATAATCTGTAAGCAGCCATTATTGCAGTGGGGCAGAAAAACCATGAAAATGGTGTGTACAACTATCTCCATTACTTTCTGCTCTCTGACCACTACTGGGTACTGCAGGTAAAAGCTGTGCTCAGATTGCATAACGGAGGCCACCACAGTATATATTTTCTTCCCCTGCTTGTGAGTGGCTGCTATGCTGCACCTTCCCCTGCATTTGAACAGTCTCCTGAAGACAGGAGGTGAAGAAACGCAGGCTACGAAACCGCACTCAAGTAGCTGCACGGGCTGCTTAAAAGGTGTTGTACTGTCCAACAGATGCTATCTTGAAGCATTCTACAGGTACTCAGGATCACCAGCAGAGAGGCAAATTATGGCTCACTGCAGACCATAACAGAGTGGGCATATCCTGCTGTACATTAAATGTTTGAGTGCCAGAGGGGTACGCAATGCATTGATTTGCAATGCGTTGCGTACCCCTCTGGCACTCAAAGTAAGGGTACATTTTTACCAGCACTTTTACCTGCTGATATTAACTACATGCTGCACTTGTGTGATTTCACCAATCCCTTGATTTAATACTTGCTTGATTCAGCTTTATACAAGTATGAGTACATCTGTACTAGCTTTGTTTTACCCTACTAAATTGTTGTGTATATCCCGTTATTCTTCCTCATCCGCTGCCAGGATTATAATATTGCCCCGTTCAGTCAGTATGTGTGGTTTGTGACAACCCTTTCAGCAGGCTCTGGTGTGTCAGTCTATTTTGGGTGTTGTGTGTGTCAGTCTATTTTCGGTGGTATGTGTGCGTGTGACAGTGCATTTTGGGTGGTGTGTGTGACTCCTGGTACTTAGTCCTCTCAGCTATCCCAGACTAGAAAGTTCATAGGCACATCTAACTTAACATATCAAAAACTGAGCTACTCTTCCTCCCACTTAGACCTAGTCCAGAAGTGCACTACCATAAATCCTGTATCAGATGCATGGTGCTTAGGGGTGATAACTGAGCTGATCTCTCATTTTCTCCCTTTATTAATGCTATCACCAAATCCTGCCACTTTCCCATGTGCAAAATAACAAAATTCCACCCTTTCCTTTGTTCCTCCAAAGCTAAAATTCTTACACAAGCACTCATCCTATCCTGCATGGACTACTGTAACCTTCTTCTCTCTGGTCTTCCTGTCACCCAACTCCATACACTTCAATCCATACAAAATTCACCAGCACTAGTTACCTTACTGTCACCTAGGTTTGCCCCTTCCTCCTCCAACCCATTCCAATGGCTTCCTAGTAAGCTCCAGATATATTGTGATATGCTGCTTCTTCAATTCAAGACTCTCCTCTCCATCTTTCTACATTTCCACTCTGCTCTCCCACTATACCCCATTCCACCTTTTACAGCTAGCCAATAACATTCTTCTCTCAACTCCTTTTTATGTCTACAGCTCTCTCTCGTATCAAACTCTTTTTTCTCACTATTCCTTATCGGTGGAAGGCTCTACCTCCTAGCTTGCACCACTGCACTTCCCTCGCAGTCTTCCTCAACAAGGCTTTAAAAAGCTAGAAGGCACTTGCATCATACATCTAAGACATATAATTTACTTATTTTTATTCTCCTATCCAGACCAGAATGAGAGCATTGTACTCAGTTGTTACCCTAGCTTGTCTAAATCCTTAAATTGTAAAGTGCTACTTATACTTGTGTGCTATATAAATTAACATATACATTCATTTACATAATCATACTACTAATGTAAATGCATATGTCTATCCCTATTGATTTCTATTGGATTTTGGGGTAAATATGGCGGATCTATCTTGTAATCACTCATCAAGGAATTAGCAAGTACCATATATGATTCAGTCACTGATGCATGGCTAATGTGGAAGCCATTTTAGAGTATTTCATTACACTTTAAACCCTTTGCCACTTCATGAATTTCCCAATATAACTGTAAGAAGCTTCTTCTAAAATAGTGATTCTTGAGGTTGCTGTGGCACCTTGCCATGTCTCAAACATCTACTTAGGGTACCCCTTGTTTTCTATAAAGTCTTTGATAAAAATGTGAATGTTTTTAGATGTTTCAAATATACTGTATATTAATGGAAATGCTTATACACAATATGCACATATGTTTTTGTTATTCAGATTGTGAGACCTGAGAATAACTATTTATATTACTTATTTATACCCTTAATAAGGCCCTTGACAAATGATACACTAAATATTGGGGGCCCTGAAGAGTCTAGATTGTGAGTTAGGGATGCTCTTAACAAAAAATGATTGAGCACCACTGCCCTAAAAGCTTATACTGGTCCCAAAATTGTATGTGTACAGGAAGGGCTCTATTACATTTTAGTTTCTCTTAATCAAGGCATTCTAGGTGCCTTGAAACCCAAACATGGACACACCCCACTCTTTACATAATCTCTATTCAAAGGTTCAAATGACTGATTTTGCAGCCTTTTTGCATGTGTGTGCTTGTCTGTGTTTGAGTGTAGGGTTAGGTAGAAACAACCTTAAAGTGGATCTATCCCCACTGCAAAAGATATGCTTATTATGTAGATGATGTATACATAAGGGTGAAAACGTTATTGATTTAAAAATAAAAAAACTATTTGTGTTAAACCGATAGTTTATAGAGTGCCCTGCACCCTACTTTCTCATAAAATTCCACTGCCACACTGCCCCTTCTCCCTTCTCACTATCCAGCCTCCTCCGATGACGGAGGCTTCTGTCTGTAAGCTGGAGCGATCTCATTGGCAGAGATCGATATCTAGCCAAAGAGATCGCTCCAGCTTACAGACAGACAACCTCCATCATCGGAGAAGGCTGGGTAATGGGAAGGGAGAAGGGGCAGTGTGGCAATCTGTGGCAACGAAAGTTTAGGAGGAAGTAGGGTGAAGGGCATTCTATAAACTATCTTTTTAACACAAATAGCGTTTTTTTGTTGTTGTTTTTTTTTAAATCAATAACGTTTTCACCCTTATGTATATATCCTCTGCATACTAAGCATAACTTTTGTAGAGACGATAGATCCACTTTAAAATATGACTTGCTGGTGTACCACAAGGGCTAATTTGAGAACCACAGTTTAAATTCTAGATACATCTTCACCACAATGAGGCTGAAGTACTAAGAGGAAGCTGCACAATTCTGAGGTAAACAAACTGCATCATAGAGGGAAAATTAGATATCCCCAGAGAATCCACCAAAGGATTGTGAAGCCCACTTAAATGAAAATGAATTTGTACCCCCCCCCATGGTGGCCTGTTCCAGAATTACTTTAGTTCTACTTGGTGCATAAGCCTCAGTGTGTCTATATTAAGATGATATAAAACAAGACTTTTTTTTTTATAATAAAAGAGTGTTTGAATTATCATGTTTGTTCCAACTCCATACTTGTTTTGTTCAAAATTCTTCATGCCAGCAATAATGATTTAAGTTAATCAAGCAATCAGAAGCTATCAAGCCTTGGTTCTCTTTAACTCCCTGTACAAACCATTCCTTGTCATTCTTCTGTGTCATCCAGATGTGATGTCATCAGTACATGGACCGGCTCATTGAAAGATGAGTTATATGAAGGACATGCATAATCTATTAATCTATTTAATCAGGGATGAGCTCAACATGGGCAAGAGTACATTAGTATGACAATGGATGAAGATCACCTTCCTAGTCAGAAATTTCTGTTGAATTAAAAATGAAATAAAATGTTCATGGTTTTATTTAATCTGTAGTCCAGCCCGCTTGACAGAATGAACTGGCTGCATTGGGATTTTAGGATTGTCCCTATGTGAAGTGAATATTTTCTGTTTTCATCTATTTTTAAGGTAATGATTTGGTGGAAAGCTTTTTGAATAATGATGCAATCACTGCTGTCCTGTGGTCATCTCATGCAGATTATACACAATATTGCTTCAGAAACATAATTAAGTTATTAAAGAGATAGAAAGATAGATGGATAGATAGATAGATAGATAGATAGATAGATAGATAGATAGATAGATAGATAGATAGATAGATAAGGTAGTCTGGTAAAATATAAATGTACTAATGTAAAAGCCCGTGTACACGGGCTAAGGTCCAGGTAATGTTAAACGTCCGCTATCTCACTGCTCCACGCAATGCATTCTTGCGTCGCCTCACTCACGCGATGCAATCATGTGCAGTAGAGACTACCAGAACACGCGTAGTCTCTACTGCGCGTGACAGCTTCTGACAAACATCCTAGTGAATTATTATATAGGATATGATGCTCTGTTGCACTTACAGTATGCAAAAACATTCCTTTTTAGTTCATTAAGAATGAGACCAAGTATTAGTTTATTTGAAAGTCATCCGTTTCTGGGGACTTAGAATTAATAGGGTTTATGTAATAGGGTAATTTAATGTGAAATGTCAATAGACCCCTATTTCCACATATCTGTTTAAGAGGATAAACTAGCACATCCACATTTAAATGTAAAGATTTTGTTAGTGTGTCCAAACTTTTAATTATATTAAACTATTGTGGCTGTAAAATTCAGTTCATCTGCCATAGTATGTTCATAATAAATATGATTCAAAGGAAAGAGCTGGAATTAAAAGTTAAGATCCTAATTCAGCAAAAAGGTCAGTTATTAACCCTTTGAGTGTCAGAACAATATTTTTCCCGTATCTCTGGCACTCAAAGGATTAATGAATTTAAACAATATTTAATAAAATCTTTGTCTTATACTTTTACTACTACAATTACTCATTTACTTTAAGATTCATATGTTTAAAAAGAACTCCTTATTCTTCATGCTAAAGAGGCAGAACGGGCTCATTAAGTCAGATTTCCATATGCAAATTAGTCATTTGAGTCACTGGTGAAGGAGACACTAAAACATCTTAAAGACATAGAGAAAGATTAGCAATATAAGTGCATTTTAGGTGTAATTACAAGGAGACCCCTGAGAGCATACCATGAGAGGGATTCAGGTCCAAACTGTCACAGTATCACCAAACTGTTTAGTGCATCTCCCCTGATGTGAGTCTTGGTGCCATATCACATCCTACAAAAAACATAGATAGGGAGACAGGTAGACAGGCAAACATATATAGACAAACATACAGAGACAAACAGACATAGACAGCTTGACAGATGAAAGAATCATGTAATCAAAATAGATAGATAGATAGATAGATAGATAGATAGATAGATAGATAGATAGAGAAATAGGGATAAACACACAAATATATCTGCATTTTGAATGTTTACAAAACTGGTTAACTTACAGTATATCTATCTTAAATCCTTGGCAACTAGAAGTTTATTTTCTAATTTTTTTTATACTAGAGGATCAGAGCAATTTTGGCCTCACATTTTCAATCTAATTCATTGAGTACACCCACACAATTTATATATTACTTTTTAAGGATAAGTAAGGGTTTTTTTTATTCCCTTTTTATATGTATAACCCATCATTTAGTTCAATAAAAATATACAAAAGTGGGAAAAATAAAGAAAGGCAACATTTTTTATAGGTTTTTCTGTGATGATCTGTTCTCAGTGCCTTTTTTTTAGATGAAAATCCCTGTATCCCCTTTTTCCACCCCATTATCCCTTTATATAAAAGATCAGCCTGTATGGTGTATATAAGTGTATCACAATACTCCACAGCAACAACCCTCACCATAATGGTTATTTAAACTTCTGTCTAGGTGTTTATAAATTAGTCTGGATAAATCAAATACTTTGTTCTTGCTCTAGATCATTTTATTCAGCTATACAAATTAGTGGTAATCGGTCATGAAGTAATCAAAATGCTCTACCCACGAACACAGAAAATAAAAGTGTCCCCTCTTTAGCAGTTTTACTTGTTGGGAGCTCGGTTCAATGCTTCTCTCTTCCTCATGATCAAAGTGAGGATAAAAGCAGAGAATAGTGACAAAGGTAATGCTTACATACATTGCCTTTGTCCTGTGGCTCCAGTGGAACATTCAATCTTTCTAGCAATGGTCACACGTGCAGAGCCACTGGGGAATATATGGTACTGGCTGCTCTAGTCCTGGAGCAGTCAGTTACAGCCTCCCCACAATTATTACAGTATGCCCTGAGGTGCAATGACGTGCCAGGACCATCACTGGTCCTCAAAGGACTGAATTATGTGATGGTCGTAGCATATAATTGATCCTTATCCCTTTAAGGCCCGGAAAACTCTGGGAGATTTACACTTCCCCACATTAAGCTTCATTTTCTATTTGTTTGCCCAATCTGCCATTTTATATAAATCCTTCTGTAGAGAGCAATTATCCTGTTCTGAATTAATTACCCTGCATAATTTAGTGTAATCTGCAAAATTGATAATTTGCTTTCTACATCTATTTCTAAACATGTTTCTACATCTATTTATAAACATGTTAAAAAGCAGCAGACCTAATACTGAACCCTGAGGTACTCCACTCTCCACACACTGTTCCCTATCCTTCAACCAGTTTTGTATCCAATTGCAAACATTATCTCCTAGCCCCAATTTCCTTATTTTATACCTCAGCCTTCTGTGTGGCACTGTATCAAACGCCTTTGCAAAATCTAGATATACTACATCTACTGCCTTGCCATTATCAAGGTTGTTGCCTAATTCCTCATAGAAGCTGAAAAGATTAGTTTGGCCTGATATATTCTTCATAAAACCATGATTATTCGTGCTAATGATCTTATTTTTTGCATTGTAATCCTGAATATAGTCCCTTATTATCACTTCTAGAAGTTTTCCCACTACAGAGGTCAAACTCACAGGTCTATAATTCCCAGGTTCTGTTTTAGTTCCCTTCTTAAATAGAGCACATAAGTCTAGTCTGTGCTAATCCAAAAATAAAGGTCTCTGTCTATAATAAAAGGAATATATAACCCAGATGCACTCAGGTTCTAATAAGACATAAACCAACAGAAAGGGTTTCTGTTGGTTTATCCCTTCTTAAATAGAGGCACTACATTGGCTCTTCACCAATCTTGTGGCACTGACCCCCCCCCCCCCGGGCCGCAGGGCCAGTGCCTGTAGTGGGCTGCCATGTGAAAAAAAAAAAAAAAATCAGTGTGTGTCAGTGCGGCTGCAGGCCGGAGCGGAGCCCAATGTCTTGTGACACTGTGCGCATTGCCAGTAATGTGTGCGGCTGGCCTGTGTAGTAACAGTCAGTCAGTGAGTTTGTCATATTAAATCAGTGGCGTCACCAGAGGGGGCCTGGCCCCCCCCACTAGAATGCCTGGCCCCCGTGTGCCCCCCCGCCAGCGCCTGGCACTTACAGTAAACCCTTCACTTCACCTAACTGCGCCCACGTGTGCGCACGCAACCTTGTGGTCTCCTGAACTTGGCAACATTGGGATAAAGTTGATAGGAGTTGCAGTACAGCACAGCTGGAGGGTCACAGGTTGCCCGCAGGTTCTGTACACTAATTTACCCTCTTGCATAAATAATGCGAAATCTGTGGCCCTTTCACTGTTGTTGGACTACAGCTCCAATCATCTTCAGTTGATACTTGTGTTACTTCGCAACATTAATGAAAGTTATAAACTCAACAGAAGGGGGTGGAGTGGGACGGAGGGCTGGAGCAATAGTGGAAATGGGCCACTTGATTAAATTTGTTCCCCAGGCCAAATGTTGTTAGCCCTCCCCTGAGTAAAGCAAAAGTACTAATAGCAATGGGACATGGTACATAGGACATTATGAATTAATAAATCTCATTCATAAACTATTGCTGAAGCAGCCTTCCCTAGCGCTCCCTTCATTTACTTCATAAAAATCCTGTATTGCTGGCTGAGGGCATTGAAGACGACAGTGGCATTGGAGGAGGCGGGTGGAAGGGAGAGAGACATCGGAGGAAGCGGGTGGCAAGCTTGTATTTGCTGCCCACTTCCTCCGATACCCCTCTCCTCACGCGTTGGCATTGTGCCCTGCCTGGCGTTGCACGTTGTACAATTCGTCCCTTCGTCTTCAATGCCCTCAGCCAGCAATACAGGATTTTTATGAAGTAAATGAAGGGAGCGCTGGGGAGGGCTGCTTCAGCAATAGTTTATGAATGAGATTTATTCATTCATAATGTCCTATGTACTGTGTCCCATTGCTATTAGTACTTTTGCTCCACTCTCCGTTTGAAGGAGAGTGGAGCAAAAGTACTAATAGAAATGGGACACAGGAGGTAGGGCATTATAAATGAATGAATCTAAGTCAATATACGTTTATTAATGGTATTTTAATAAAAAAGGTATTAAAAAACACACACACACACATATATACAGGCAAGGTATGTAGTCCATACCTTGCCTATTAACCCTTTGGGTACCAGATGGCTAGGAAACATGCTAAGCAATGCTTTCCTACCTCTCTGGTACTCAAAGGGTTAATTGTGGAATAAAAGACAGATTTGTCCACTACATGGAAGTCCATGAGGTGGATGTGGATGGGGTTAGTATGTCCCATATATTCAATATATGTAACATACTAAGGGGGGGATGTGGAAGGGGGCATTGTGTAGTGCTTGGTGTACTACTTTTCTTTATTGTAACCCTTTGAATGCCACAGGGGTGAGCAGTGCACATCCCTATGACATTCAAAGCTGTCCATGGTGCTGAAAGCCATCTCTGTGTTCCCCTACTGGCTGGGTAGGGAAAAGCACAGAGAATGCTGTTCAGAACTGGCGACATGGTTTTCTACTCTGACTTGTGTGCTATTCTCAAAAAAAAAATAGGCGACGGTGGTTTTGGATTTTCTGACTGAACTTTCTACTATGGAGTGCTGTGATTGGCTGTGGTGCTAGGTAACATTTTTATTGTGTGTTTTTAGGTAAGATTTTCTAAGCAACGCAGGTTTAAGGTTAACGTGTATTTTGTTGGTCATCGCTCGTTAGCCTTTCTGGGTAAGGAAGATTTGAATCTCACATTACCCGAGCTTGCTAAACTCGCGAAGGCAATTTTTTTCTTCATGTTGGTTTTAACTAGTGATGAGCGAGCATGCTCGGCCGAAGCTCGGTTCGGCTCGAGCATCGCTCTGCTCGGCACATGGCGGTACTCATACGAGTACCGCATGTGCTCGCTCGCCATGTTCGGGTCTCCTCCCCGCACGTTTCGCAGCTGCTGAGCAGCCAATAAACGTGCGGGGAGGCTCTGACATCAGTGTAATGCCAGCAGCCATGTTGGCTGCTGGCATTACACTGATTGGCTGGCCAGAACCCGTGATCGGGTGCTGTATAGCACCCGACGCGCGAGTTCGGCTCATTCTTAGCCAGGGAGAGATGCGCTTAGGCAGGGAAAGTCAGTGTAGGGAGAATAAAATTGTTGAAACTCTTTCAAGACCCAAAAGTCCTTTTTAGGACTGTTGTGTGTGGGGGCAGCATTTATATTTTGTTTGGGGGGCACAATTTCCTTTTTTTTGTGGGGGGGATATTTGTAAGGTGACATATAATACTAGATGCACAGGAAGTCAGTGTAGGGAGAATAAAATTGTTGAAACTCTTTCAAGACCCAAAAGTCCTTTTTAGGACTGTTGTGTGTGGGGGCAGCATTTAATTTTTTTTGGGGGTGGCAGAATTTCATTTTTTTGTGGGGGGGGACATGTTCTAAGGTGACATTGTACTAGGTGCACAGGGACAAATATTTCACAGTGCAGTGACAAGCTGACATATTCTGTTAGGTGCACAGGGCCAATGATTTTACAACGCAGCGACAAAAAGGGCCATTTTAAACGTGTGCCTAGCCATAGATTATTGTCACATTCTGTTTAGTGTGCAAATTCACAAATTAACGTCACATATTCCGTTCACTGTGCCTAGCCGCAGATTAGCGTCACATTCTGTTTCGTGTGCCTAGCCGCAGATTAGCGTCACATTCTGTTTCGTGTGCCTAGCCGCAGATTAGCGTCACATATTGTTTAGTGTGCCTAGCCGCAGATTAACGTCACATATTGTTTAGTGTGCCTAGCCGCAGATTAGCGTCACATATTGTTTAGTGTGCCTAGCCGCAGATTAGCGTCACATTCTGTTTCGTGTGCCTAGCCGCAGATTACCGGCATATATTCTGTTTAATATGAAGAAGGCGGGTAAAAAGGGACGGGGAAGTAGGGAAGTGTGTGTTTTACGGTCAGTCTGTAAAAATGGCGTACTACGGGCGAAACATCATTCCCAGCAGCGACGTTGGAGTCCAAGATGCATCCAGACATCCTCCCTATGCTGTCCCTGAACCATTTCTGTGGTGTTTCCATCATTTTCTGACCTTTTCCTATGAACCAGGCACCCTCCCCTCATCAGAGCAGGGGGTGCCTGGTGTAATGCTCGAGTCCTCCCATTGACTTCAATGGGGCTCGGGTGCTCGGCCGAGCACTCGAGCCTCCGGGGGCGCTCAGCCAGAGCACCCGAACACCCGAGCATCGGGGTGCTCGATCATCACTAGTTTTAACGCCAACATTTGGATCGAGCCCTAAGTTCCTGAAGAACCCTTGGAAGTATACCGTCAGGACCCGGTGCTTTTTCAGTCTTAATTTTGTTCAGTCTTCTCATGACATCTTCTTGAGTTAACCCAATATCTGATAATTGTATTGTTTTATTTGTTACTTGAGGCTCTTCTACCATTCCTTGCTCCCTTGTATATACTGATGAAAAGAAAGTGTTTAAAACATCGGCCTTTTCCTTATCCTCACTAATCAACTCACCCATCTCATTTTTGAAAGGTCCAATGCACTCCTTCTTAAGTTTTTTACTATTTATATTTTTGAAAAACTTTTTTGGATTAGTCTTGCTTTCCCTTGCAGTTCGATTTTCATTATCCTAATTGCCTTTTTGCAATCTTTGTTCCACTCCCTGTATTTTAAGAAAGATTGTTCAGTTCCTTCAGACTTAAATAGTTTGAATGCTTTTTTTTTTCTTGCCATTTCGGCCTTTACATGTGCACTTAACCACATTGGCTGTGACTTACTTCTTTTGCATTTGTTCCCCATTGGTATATACTGTTGGGTACATTTCTGCAACCTAAATTTGAATTCTGACCATTTTTCCTCAGTATTTTTGCCTTTAAATAAAGTATCCCAGTCTATGTGTTGCATTGAAGCCCTTAACAATTTGAAGGTAGCTTTTTTAAAATTAAGAGTTTTGGTTGAACCTATACAGTTTGCTTTGCCAGACTAATCTCAAATGTAATTATGTTGTGATCACTGTTTCCCAAATGTTCTCTTACCTTAAAATTGGATATAATTTCTGCGTTATTCGTTATCACTAGGTCCGATACATTGTTCTTTCTTGCCGGCAATTTCACCATTTGTGACATCTAGTTTTCCCGAAGCATGCTCACAAACCTGCTTCCCTTAGCACTCTGACAGGTCTCATTTTTCCAGTTGATATCTGGATAATTAATATCTCCCATAATTATAGTATGCTCAAACTGGGCAGCTTTCCTCATTTGCAGTAGCAGTTGGGCCTCAACATTGTCGTCAATATTTGGTGGTTTGCAGCATATACCCACCACCACCTTTTTTTTACCTTTTACACCACATTTAGTCTCAATTTCTACCCACAAGGACTCCACAATTTGGCCAGTTTCCTCACTAATATCACCCCTCAAAACTGGATTTAGCTCTGGTTTCAAATATAAGCACATACCTCTCCCTTTTCTATTAAGCCTGTCTCTTCTAAAAAGAGAATAGCCCTCTATATTTACAGCCCAGTCATGTGCATCATTCCACCATGTTTCTGTTATACCAATTATGTCCAATTGCTCATTAACCGCCAGCAATTCTAGTTCTCCTATTTTATCTACCATACTTCTTGCATTTGCCAGCATACAATTAATTTTGAAGTCTTTATATTACTCCCTACATGCCTTTTTTGTACATCTTCATTTATTATGAGTTCCTCCCTATTGACTAGGGATGGGCGAAAATTTTCGCCTCAAACTGAAATCGGCGAATAATGGCACTTTCCGTTTGGTGAAAAATTTCCCGCGAAAAGTGACTTGTTTTTGCTTTTTTCCGCCTTTTCAGCCCCATTGAAATCAATGGGAAGAAATATTTCTACACCACACAAAAGTTTTCTACAGCCATATAAAAGGCTCTCAGGCTCTCACAGCAGCCATTCTGTGTTTGTGAGAGGAGAGAGCAGCATGTTTTTGAGGAGATAGGCAAATAAAGGGGAATTGAAGCTTAGTTTAGGAAGTCATTTAGGTAGGACATTTGTTCTCTGTATTAGGGGACTGGGGGCAGTCTAGGGGATAAGAAGGGAGGAAGGAGGTTGTCCCCTAAATACTCCGAAATTCAATGTGACTGACAGGCAAGACACAGGCAACCTATTTGCTTGCTGATGTTGCTGTTATTGTCCCTGTGCTGGGTGGGGAAGTCTGGGGAAAGACATTGTTGATTTTCTTTTCCAGTTATAATTTTTTTTGGACAACTTAAAAAAATAAAATAAATAAAAAAATAAAAAAGAGATAAGGTGACAGTAACAGACAGCTGACTGGGCTTAGGCAAGGCATCATACAGCTCCATCAGTTGTGTTGTGCACTGTACAGTAAAAGAACACAGTATAGCTGCAGAATGTCCAGCAAATGCAGAAGGGGAAGGGGGAGGGGTGGAGCAGTGTAGGGACATGAGAGTAAAGTAGTAGTCTAAAATCCTACTGCAGCAATGTTGTTGCAGCGTGAGCAATCAATGATGATGATCCCTTTACTCCAAGAGAGGATGCAGTTTTTCAAGGTCCCAGCAAAACTAGGTCCAGCACCACCAGGGCCAGTAGAAATATAGAACCATATAAGAAGAACACTAAAGATGACAACAAGTCACATTCAAGTGTTGATGATGCTGGCAAAAGCATAATAGAGGAAGGTGTAGCAGCTGAACCCCCTGCTGCATCAGACAGGGAGACACCAAAACACGTCCTCAAAGTAGTAGTGAATTTTGTTACAGTAAAAGTAAAAATAAATTGTTTGAGACCTCCAAAAGTTTATAGGAATATAAGGGTTGTAGTGGGCAGCAACTGTCAGGTGATGCTGATGCTGCTGAGGATGACCTAATAATGACTGATGATGATGCAGATCTAGAATATATCCCTCAAGCATCCTTCTCTTGTTCTGATACAAATACAATTGAGAATGAGGATGATGACAGGGCTATAAGGTTAGCAGAAAGTCAAATGCTGATCTTCCACCACTTTTAAGGAGCACTGTGACTGTCTATAAACTGTTTGAGAAAGCCATTGTAAAGTCTGACCCTGGACAAGTACAGATGTCAATAAGCACACAGTCACCCTATCAGTCATCCTCAGCATCATTGCCTCTTCAAAGTCCAAGTTCCACTCAGCCACACACCCCTGTTTTGAGTACCCAGCAACACATGTTGTGTTAGATATGACGAGTACCTCTGGTGCTGCTGCTATAAGTGCTGCACCTTTGACACCTAGTAGTAGTGGCAGTAGAATTACATCAACATCCAGCTCCAGTAGTTCTAGTAGCAGAAATCACACATGATAGACAAAGCCAGGACAAATATATTAACAGCAGCACAAATGAGGAGGTGGAGGACGGATGTGAAGAAGGGTTGCCACCATCTACCCCACTTTGGACCACTGCTATGACTGATAAGTAATAAGTTTCAATAATCTGAGAAGGAGGATAGAGTATGACAATGGTAAAAATACATACATAAATCACACCATGCCAGTTTCCCACCACCACCACTACAATATATATCTGCCACATTGTAGATTGTACTTTATTTTTTTTTATTACTTGATATCATCCTGAACATGTGCACAGCACAATTATGATAAAGGCTTATTACAGGGTTTACAATTTATATTGTCAGTATGGATCAGCGCAGGTTAATTTTTGCTTTGCTTTGCTGGCCTAGCTTTGGCATTGTCTTTAATTACATGTTGTCCAGGGGAGTTCAGGTATATTGTGGTGGGGGAGGGATGCTGGGACTATTTAAGGGGGGATTGATAGTGTTTGGTCCCTTGGGTCCTGCCTCCCTTGCTCATTGTGGCTTGCTCCAGCTGTACAATGGGTGAGTCCTGATATGGGGGGCTATGATAGCTCCACCACTATGTTTTTAAAGTTTTTGCAAGCTAAGACGTTTCCTCGGACAGCTTCAGATGTTTTTCATTTGTTTTTAATGCTTGCAGGCAAGCTGCAAGGTTTCCTCAGATCAAGCTTTAGAAGTTTAGTATGTAATGTGTATAGGTTAGGTTTAGGACTCACTCACTATGGGTTGCCTTGGCGTGGTGAGTGGGCTTAAACATACATTGGCCAATCTATGCTACTAAAATTCCTAATTATTATTTTATTTAAAGATAGTACAGCACAATTATGATAAAGGCTTATTACGGAGTTTACAATTTATATTATCAGTATGGATCAGCGCAGGTTAATTTTTGCTTTTGTGTTTCTTTTAGGTTTTTCCTAAGTTTGGGGTTTGGGAACAAGCCCCCTCTTTCCTTGCAGCGTTCCATACCTTAATCACTAGATTTATTCACATTCTTCACGGTAAATATATTAATCATTGTGGTTTAGCGCTGTGGGTTTTCTATCTTTGTTTACAGAACACATCTACCACATTGTAGGTTGTATTTTATATTTTGTTATTACTTGAATATGTGCCAGTGTCACTTAAGCAGGAAGTTAGTGTTGTGAGCAAAGGACAAAGGCACTCTACATGCTAATACATTTTCAAGGTATATATGTTGCCGTAGGACTCACAACTTTGGCTTTCAGCTACTTATTTCTAAACTTCAGCCGTCAGAAGAAGTAATATTACAGTGGGAAATGTAGTACCTACAGTAAATATAGGAGAAAAATGTGTTAAAATAGGCAAAAAATGTGTTAACATAGGTGGAAAATTTGATAAAATAGGCGAAAAGGAGGAAATTTTTGCATAGACGGAAAGGCAATATTTTTCGTGGGAAAAACAAAATATCAGCATGTTTTTGCAAATTTTTTTGCTGGAAATTTTTCACACTTTTCGCCCACCCCTACTATTGACTATATTTATCCCCACCCTTACTCCACCCCCCCCCCAATCATTTACTTGGACCCATTTCGTATCTGCTCTATCTACCCCATTTTTGCTATCTATACCCTCCCCCCCTTTCCTAGTTTAAAAGCTCCTCTAATCTTCTTAGCATTCTCTCCCCTAACACAGAGGCTCCTCTACCATTTAGGTGCAGTCCATCGCCTCCACATAGATTGTACCCAAGAGCAAAGTCAGTCCAGTGCTTTAAAAACACAAAGCCCTCCTTGCTACACCATTGCTTGAGCCATGCATTAAGCTCCCTGAGCTCCCTCTACCTACCTGAAATGAGGCATGGCACAGGTAGTATTTCAGAAAACACTACCTTAGAGGTCCTTACCTTGAGCTTGCAACCTAAATCCCTGAAATCATTCTTTAGGGACCTCCATCTTCCTCCTACTTTGTCATTGGTACCAATATGTACCAAGACAGCTGGATCACTTCCAGCCCCTCCCAATAATCTGTCAGCCCTGTCCGCAATATGCCGAACCAGAGCACCTGGGAGACAACATACTGTTCAGCATTCACGTTCCTGGTAGCAGATTACCCTATCTACCCTCCTAACAATAGAGTCCCCTATTACCACCACCTGCCTTGGTGTTCCTCTTTAAACATCAGTAGATGTGTTTATAAATTACTCAGTGTAATATTTTACTTTGGTCTTGGTCACATTTATTTAAAAAAAAAAAAAAAAAAAGTTGATGTCAGGAAGTCATAAATGGACCTACACTCCTCCTGCCCCCAGCACCAGCACAGAAGAGGTTAATACCCCCAACTTTGAGAGAGACAGAGAACAGTCACAAGGTAATGTGTAAGATACCTTGCCTTTGTGAATGAAAAAGCAGGTACACGTGACTGCTGTAGGAGCGATCACATGTACAGGCAAAACAGAGAAGGACTGAAACTGAGTGATCCAGCCCTGGAGAGCTCAGTTTCAACCGCAACAGTATGATAGCAGCAAGCACTAGGCGAGCTCCTATCATTTAACCCGTGAAGTGCCAGGACCGCCATGGGTTCTTAAGGGAAGTTTACCCATGACGGTCCTGGCACATCATGGGTCCTTAAGGATAAATATGAATAAATCAACACTGTGTAGAGAGATGCAATGAAGTTTATGTTGGAGGTGGGAGTGGTCTGAGCAGCTGCTCTCATTCCACATTCTCCTCTCCACACATTTTGTTTCCTAGCAACCACAGCACTGACAGATACCTAGATTCTCTCCAAGGGCCACACATAGTCCACAAAAGGGATGGACATTTTGGCTAAAATGCTAACTATAAGGTTGAAAAAATCCTTGAATGCAAGAGATTAACCCCTTGGATGCAAGAAAGGTCTCCATTGCTACGCAATGCATTGGCGATCTCTATAGTACCCAAGGGATTTAAGGTGTAAGTGTTAAGGGAGAGGTATGCTCTGAGGTACTATACAGAGGGCATGTCTGTTAGGAGTGGAAATCAGGTGTGTGCTGTGCTAGAGTACCAGAACCACAGCACCAGAGTACAATACAAAGCAATATGCTGGATACCTCTCTAGCACTCAAGGGGTTAAAATACCCATTTAAAGCAATGGAAATCTAGGGAAGTTTTATTTGTCCCCTATGGTGCAGTTGGTTTGCTCCAGAATTGTTCCAGTTCTTCCAAGTAGTAAGTACATCAGCCTCATTATATTCAGTTAGAGCACGTGGAAGGATACCATAAGAAAGTATTTTGTTATTATTATCGTGGTAAATATCACTTTAAATAAATACTGAAATGATGAAATGAGTCAAATGTTTCACATTACATGGTATTCTTTATTTTTGTTAAAATAGACTTCCTTGACTATGAATGCTCTTATGATGTCCAAAGTATCTGATTTGTAGTTTAGACTGCAAGAGTCTCTGCAGGGGTTAATGATGGGCCTACAGCTTTAAGAGTCTCTGCAGGGGCTGGTGTTGAGTCTACAGGTTTAACAGTCTCTTTAGGGAATGGTATTGGGTCAGCAGACTCAATAATCTCTGTAGAGCCTGTTGACCCTCCAACTCCCAGAAGCTCTGTAGGGGCTGGTGTTGGACTTATATCTCCATATTCTTTGTAGCACCTGGATTTAGGTTTGCATTTACCAGAGGCTTTGCAGTGCTTATTTTTTGACTTGCAGCTTCCAGAGACTTTGCTGGAGCTGCTGATAGGCTGATAGATTATAGAGAATGTGTAGAGGTTTGTTTTAGACTTGAAGCTTTCAGTGACTGTGCAGTGGCTGCTGTTGGACTTGCACCTTTCAGTGACTGTGCAGGGGCTGCTGTAGAAACTTTGCAGGGGTTGCAGTTTCACTTGCAGCTTCTTAAGGATATTTAACAGTTGGTTTAGGATCAGGCTCTTTTGTAGCATCCTTCTTGCCTTCCAGGCCTGCCTATCACAGTGGCAAACAGAAAGATAACTAGATCAAGGTAGATATTCATATCTGTATCTTTTTCAGGATCTGGAAGAACCATCGGGTCCAATTTGTGGTCAATCCCATTTTCTTCATGAGTCTTTCAATCTGTCCAAGTTCTGGCTTCTTCACTAGAAACAGAATTATGAGCATCCTTCAGAATCTCCCAATAATGCTTGAGTGTCCCAATGTAGCCATGTCTTACCACTGTTACTCAGAAATGAAACATTCTTGGTGCTGCCTATTATCCCTGATTCCAAAGATCCTCATCATAGCACACCCACTCTTATATAACACACAGCACACAGGTGCTGATGTCAAAGGGTTCAATACACTGGAACAGGAGGAAGCAACCTTTGGCTCTCCAGCTAATGGGGAGTACAACTCTCATCATTCTCAACCAGCCAATGGCTGGTTAGGAATGATAGGACTTGAATTCTATAAAAGCTGGAGAAGCAAAAGTTGCCTACCGCTGCACTAGAATGTAAACTGAGCCCTACTGCTGGATCTGCAGCGCCATTTTGGTGCAGACCATGGTCATTGCATGCTCAGTAACTATCACTGTATTATAAACTGTAATATCAATTATAGTGGAGTTGTCACCTTTAAACAACTTAAGCAATTTTAAACGATATTGCAAAAAACGTCCATACCTACCTATACACCATTATCAAATTGTCTTTTCTGACAACCCCATTGCAGTTAACACTTTGATTGCCAAAGCGGTGTGCAATTTTCTTTGCACATTTATCTGACGCTCAAAGGGTTTAACATACATTTAACCATTAGGCTCATATGCTTTGAGTGCCAGAGCAGTTTGCACATACCTATTGCTCAAAGGAGTTAACTCTTGACTTATCTCACTTGTAATTATAAATATGACAAACGTTACAGAACCAACAAGATTACAGAACTTTAGGTTATTGTTTTTTGCCACCCTTTGTTTCATTAACTCTTTCAGTACTCTCATACTGATTGATAATTGTCCTTTTATTGCAAATGGCTGCTGTAACCTCTCTGGCAGATGGTGCACTGACTGTTCTCTACTAGGTGCCTGCAACAGTTCACTTCAAGTGATAGTAATACTTCATTTATTTAGGCTTTGATATTGAAGCCTTGTATTAAATAAACACACACACACACACACACACACACACACACATACACACAGATGTTTAACCCTTTGAGTGCTGGGTTGTGCAACTCATTTCTCATAACTGTATTATTCCAAGGGTTACAGACAATTTGATGATGGGAAATGTTATGAGCAGCAGTCACTATAATATTTACTATATAACTAATTTCCTTATCTCACATAGAAATTTCAAACAAAACTTGCAGCACTGTACTTTATACATGTAAAGTCAAATGTGTATCGATAAAATATTATAAACTCCTGTTATGTGATGATATAATGTAGAAGAAAGAATGAAAGGGATAGTAATACTACATTTATGTAGGCTTTAATATTGTAGGTATTGAATAAATAAACCAAAGCATCCATGTCTTTTTGTGATAACTTTTATAAGTTAAAGGGATAGCAATACTTTGTTTTATTTTTATTTTATTTTGTAGGCATTAAAAAAACATGATGTAAGTCTTATCGCTCAAACCTTTATGGTTTGAGAGATATTCACAAGAAAAGTTTCCCCCTCCTGCCCCTTTTACCTACTGTAAGCCATCTCTTCTCAGATGTGGAATCCAGTCCATAGACCAGACAGATAACAGAAGGGGACAATCTTCTTCCTATGAGAACAATGAAAGCCCAGTCCCCCTTGACAAGTTTTTCAGGTTTTTCCCTTATCTTTAATTGAAGATTGTCCCTCTCTTCAGTCTACCTGGGTGCCTCCCTTCTGATCTGGCTAAACAGTGTTACATCAGTAAAAGGGGCGGGAGGGGGATACTTTGTCATTGAATTACTCTTGAACTACAACTCTGACAGAATTGAAATAACACACTCCAAAGTTCAAATACTATGACAATTAATTAGAGCTGCTTTTATTATGAAACATTACTATCCCTTTAAGAGTAATCTTGATGTAAAGTTTACACCTTAGGTATGTCACTGCTCTACCTATCAGACTTGGATTCTGGTCTGAGACGGCCTGTCTGAGGAGCTGAAATAGCAGTGCATACAAAGGAAATCTTCATGACAACTGTCTACAAAGTGGGCACGGTTTGAGGCAAGGCACCCCTAACATGCAATTGGACATTTTCGGGGCACCCTTAGCATGTTTTATTTATGTAATTTATCTAGAGCATAATAAAGGGTACAATTCATAAATATTCAGATATTATTAGGTCTCACAATCATTTTAATAAAAATAAATATACTGTGCTTTACAATTTCCATATTTGTACACTTAAAAGACAATATTAACATTTTTTGTCAGTCTTCATAGAAAACATGGGGCTCCCTAATTTCATGCCCACGGCACACCAACGTGCCACGGAACCGTGTTTGAGAATCACTGCCAAATACATTATCCTACCCCAAAAGTTTTCACTGATCTCAGTTCTGCAGAAGTATCTGCCCACTGTAGTGGAGCGGGTAAGTATACTCATAAATAAACCTGAGAGGGAGGGTTTAGTTTCTTTGTTTTTTTTTTTATGGAAAATGCCTCTAATCCAGAAATATTAGAATGCAAAAGTAAAATTCTCTGGGAGGCATACTGTGCCAGTCTCTGTTCTTCCCTCTCATGGACTCCTCATAATCCCCTTGGAGTACAGGGTAGTGAGAAAAGGGGCAAAAGAGAATGAGTGGGGAATGAAAAACTGGTATGTGGATAAGGAGGATGACATTTTAGAGCAAAGTAACCTCTTCCCCCCCCCACATACACACAAACATGGCAGTTTCTCACTTAATTCTGATGTCAAAGAGAGAGAGAGAGGGGAAAGGTGTCCAACTCAACGCAATGTGTTGAATACTCCTCTGGTAATCAAAGGGTTGGTCCAGTTTAACCATTTGAGTCCCAGGCTCCAGCTAGTTGGGTACCCCATTGGTACTCAAAGAGCTAGTTCTATAAGGAATGTTCATCCCGTGGCTTCCAATTGCTGTAGAGTCACAATTCCCATATTCCTGAGGGATGGGAGGATGATGGGCATTGTAGCCCAGTAGAAGCTGGAGAGGCACAGGATGAACACCTTTTATGCATAGAAGTAATTCTTTAAATGTCATAGGGGTTACATTTGTGTGTCAGAATGATGTCCAAAGCATTGTGTGTTAAATATCTCTCTGGCACTCACAGGATTAATACACTGTCTCAGTGCAACCCTTTTGGCTCTCCGTAACTTAAACGGGTGGCTCTTTGCTGTTATTGGTTTACAAGTGCCATAATCCTCAGGGCAATGGAGGGTGTAATCTAGCAGCAGCTGGAGAACCACATATTGAATATCCATGCTATACATGCTGCCTGTGTGCTAGGGATTAAAACATTTGTCACTGCCACTACACATTTGTTTGGGTTCCATGTCCCTGTATCTGTGGGGCTATATCAGTATTTCCCCTGAGCCCCAGTAGCTTCTAGTTGCACTATTGACTAGGGGAGAAATAAACATCTCCATAGATTTAAACCCCTTAAATGCTAGTGAGGTCTCCAGTATATCTCAATGCTCCAGAGATATTTCTAGCATTCAAGGGGTAAGAAAAAAAATTAAATCAATAGGAATTTAGTAACCTTTTATTTAACCCCAAATGGTGAATTGAATTTGCTCCAGAATTGCTCAGCTTTTACTTTTTTACATAAGGCCTACCATCTTTTGAAGAAGGACAAGACAGTGGTAGGGCTCCCTCATTCCCCAGGATGGCCCCACAAAACTTGAACTTACTATCGGGTCCTGATGATGTATATCCATGGGTTCTTAAGGAACTCAGTGCAGTGTTGGCAAAACCCCTATATTTACTCTTTAAAGATTCTCTCACCACAGGCTCAGTGCCACAAGACTGGCGAAGAGCCAATGTAGTGCCTCTATTTAAGAAGGGAACTAAAACAGAACCTGGGAACTATAGACCTGTGAGTTTGACCTCTGTAGTGGGAAAACTGCTAGAAGGGATAATAAGGGACTATATTCAGGATTACAACACAAAAATATAAGATCATTAGCAGGAATCAACATGGTTTTATGAAGAACCAAACTAACCTTTTAAGCTTCTATGAGGAAGTAAGCAGCAACCTTGATAATGGCAAGGTAGTTGATGTAGTATATGTAGACTATGCAAAGACATTTGATACAGTGCCACACAGAAGGCTGGGGTATAAAATAAGGAAATTGGGGCTAGGAGATGACCTTTCCAATTGGATACAAAACTGGTTGAAGGATATGGAACAGTGTGTGGTTGTAAATGGACAATTCTCCAATACAGTTAAAGTGGAGTACCTCAGGGTTCAGTATTAGGTCCGCTGTTTTTTAACATGTTTATAAATGACCTAGAAATAGATATAGAAAGCAAATTATCAATATTTGCAGATGACACTCAATTATGGAGGGTAATTAATTCAGAACAGGATAATTCCTCTCTACAGAGTGATTTATATAAAATGGCAGATTGGGCAAACAAATAGAATATGAAGTTTAATGTGGGGAAGTGTAAAGTCATGCATTTGGGAAGGCTACTTGTAAACTTAATGGAATCATTTTAGGGGACTCGTTGCTAGAGAAAGACCTGGGTATCCTTGTCAACTACAAACTTAGAAACAGTGACCAGTGTCAAACAGCAGTAGCAAAGCCAAACAAAATCCTGTCTTGGATAAAAAGAGGTATTGAAGCAAGAGTGGATAACATTATTTTGCCATTGTACAAATCATTGGTGAGACCTCACCTTGAGAATGCAATGCAGTTTTGGGCACCAGTTATGAAAAAGGATATACTAGAACTAGAGAGGGTACAGAGAAGAGTAACAAAATAAGGGAATGGAGGACATGACATATGAGGAACGACTAGACAAACTTGGTTTATTTACTCTGGAGAAAAGACGAGTAAGGGGAGATCAATACAAGGATCTCTGCGGTGAGCTATTTATTCCAAGGCCTGATCAGATGACCAGGGGACACCACTTGGGATTAGATGAAAGGAGGTTTAGACTTCAGCAGAGGAAGGGTTTTTTTACAGTGAGGTCTGTTAAATTGTGGAATTCTTTGTCCAAGGAGGTGGTTATGGCAGATACAATGGATACATTCAAGAGAAGATTAGATACATTTATTTCCAAAGGGAACATACAGAGTTATACTGTATATCAGTAGGCAGATCAGGAAGGTCTGATAAAGACTAACTTAATTGGTAGCAGGAAAGCTATAAAATTACTGGGGTATGAGGAGAAGGTTGAACTTGATGGACTTGTGTCTTTATTCAACCTAATTTACTATGTTACTTGGGATGGAGGGAAAAGGGCAATGACAATAAAATATAGAATCAATGCCTTGAACAATAATAATAATAATCAGTTATCGATGCCCTGATAAACCAAAGAATAGATAGAGCTTACATCAATATCCCCCAGTCAATACATGAAAATGCAACTGTATCAATACAAGTCAACAATGATAAAGTCCAGAACAACACAGCAAAAAGGCAGCCAACAAGGAGACACAATCACCCCAAAACTATTTTCTGTTTAGAAGAAACTTTCTGCAAATTGAATTGAACAAAAAGGACTTAAGATCGATGGAGACTACCTACATCACTCATGTTTTGCAGACAATACATATTTTTTGCCAGTAGTCCTGAAGAACTGAAAGAATGCATTGAAGAGCTGCAACAGGCAAGCAAAAATGTTGGCCTGAAGATGAATATCAACAAAACACAAGTCATGTTTAGCACATTTACCATACCAAGCAAAATCACAGTAGATGGACAATGAAGGAAATTTAGTGACAAATATAACTGGCAAGGAGCTGATACATTCTGTGGAGAGTTGTAGCCTATGCATTGTCTCTCCCATAAAGAGCAATGAAGAAGCTGGAATTTGTCCACTAGTTTGAGGTGCAATAACTTTTGAATGATGCAGCGCCTCTGAGTGTTCAGGAAATAACAGAAATATGATATTTTCTAAAGAAATAATCTAATTGGGCCAAATTTCCCATTAGGCAGAACAGTGTTTAGGAAATAACAGAAATACAGGCAACTTCCTAACATCACAATTGTTGGTGGGATGCTCAGCTGTGTTTGCCATTGGTTAGTTCAGGATAATTGGGATAGTCTATAGCAGCTAGATAGCTAAAGGTTGATTTTTATTTCTGATAGGAAACCTGCTTTTGAAATGCATTGCTTGTGCCTGGGCTGCAAAGGGTTAATCATTAGAATGTTACCCTAGTGTTGCTTTTATTGGATATACATTAGTAAAAAATGTAGATGAATTGAGAAAAATGACCTGTAAACAGAGGTATAAGAAATACATTATTTTTCACTCAAAGTGCATGTGATGCCATTGTATAAACAGAGCGGGGTGTATAGGGGTACCACCAAAGAAGCTTGAAGTAGATTTACAGTACATTTGTGACTATGTAAATGATTATTATAATGGCTGGAAATATTTATCTTATTCCATATTTATCAAGGTAAAGAAGTGAAATTCTGGAGCAAACTGACTGTACCATAGTGTTGAAAAGAAAATCTCACTAATTCTCATTGATTTAACCAAACAGTTTAGAGATTACTGGTGTACAGTGGAAGAAGTGTATTTGTGGGTCTGTGACTACCAGTGGACAGGAGAACAAAACAGAGGTGGGATGTAAGTGCCTTTGTGGCACAGCAGTTGTTGAAACTACAATACTGGTCAGTTGAGGAAGACAGGAGTTGTATATGGGGGATATAAGGGCCTCTTTCTCCCACTGTCTATCCCAGGCAGTGCTGAGCCATTTTTACTAATATACAATTTCATGTTAGGAGCATCTACAGCTACTGCTGCTACTACTACTATTATTACTGCTACTACTACTACTACTACTACATCTACAGATACTGCTGCTACTATGTCTATTACTACTGCTACTACTACTACTAAGTCTACTGCTATTGCTGCTACTATTACTGCTTCTACTACTACTACTGCTGCTACTACTACTGCTACTACTACTACTATAAAATGATTTAATTTAACACTTCAAGTGCTGCAGGTGTGTGCAGTGCATTGATTCACGAGTTGGGCTCTCCTCTAGCACTTAAAAACTTAAAATACCTAGAAACAATGAATGCAGTTGCACACCTTCCACTGGACAACAAACATTTAACTCCCCAAATAATAGGATAATGTACAAATACACCACTGCTGCTCTGCTGATATTGGCCTCCAAAACAGTGGCTACCTTTCAAGGTGTGTATGTGTATTAGAGGGCATGATTAGGACTAGTACACATCCACATCCCCCTCTAGCATATGCAGGAAATGCAGTAGTGGTACGCCATGTTCTCTGCCCCTTGGTGGTATATAGCATTACATTGTCTCTCTGCCCCTTGGTGGTATATAGCATTACACTATCTCCTCTGTCCCTTGGTGGTATATAGCATTACAATGTCTCCTTTGTCCCTTGGTAGTATATAGCATTACATTGTCTCCTGTGCCCCTTGATGGTATATAGCATTACACTATCTCCTCTGTCCCTTGGTGGTATATAGCATTACACTGTCTCCTCTGCTCCTTGGTGGTATATAGCGTTACATTGTCTCCTCTGTTCCTTGTTAGTACATAATGTTACACCAGGTAAGAAGAAAGGGACACTTTCAAAAGGCCATTCCCTTCTCCCTGTGCTACCCTTGTGCTGCATTAGGGGAAATAACTTGGAGCATAAGTAGCTTAGTAAATCTGTGTCTCGCATGCTCCTGTGTAAGAAATCAGTTCCAGCACATATTCTAGTGCAAAATCGTGTTTGCAACCCCCCCCCCCATTATATGTTTCAATAAGGATTCTGGATTGTGGCATTTATAAGAGCAATAAATTGTAATATTTAGAAAAAATATCTATGTTGTGGGGCTTTTCTTACAGAGTTAAATAATGCTGCTCTCTGCTTCAAGTTAAAGATTTTTGAACAATGTGCCCTCCCAGTACTTATGTATGGCTGTGAAACATGGACGCTGAAAGCCAAAGCCATACAAAAACCTAAGGTTATGCTAAGAAGTGTGGCACATTGAACTCTAAACATAACGAAAGAGACTTAATAAAAGTGTGCATGGATTCATCAGCAAATGAAGGTCTATGACATCATTGAAGGAGTAAAACACCTGAAATGGAAAAAGGAAGGTCACATAACAAGAAAACCTGAGGGTAGATGGACCAAATGCACTAAATGCCCAAGAAAATGACCAAAGACAAGGTGGGTAGATGAAATTACCAAATTTGTTGGTACACTGTGGCAGCAAAAGGCACAGGACTGAAGTTGTTGGAGGCTTGCTGAGGAGACCTTCATCCTGCAGTGGCTGCTGATGATGATATTATATATATAGCAGGTGTGTGGCATGGCTTTGCCCATGCGGTGAACCTTGTTTCTTCTTACTGTTGTCTCAAAGTAGTAAAGAGGACTGGGGTGGGAGTACCCAGATAACGCACTTCATGTCATAATGTGGGTAGGGCTTAATTTTGGAGTATGTGATTATGAAGCCCTGTGTTCTCTGTCCTACACTGGCAGAAAGTGGGCAGAACAAAACAAGAAGTAGGCTGATGGGGAGGGAGGTGGGAGGGTTTACCAAGGAATGCAACAACCCATTGAAATACCCACTATTCTCAGTGACCCAGTAATTAACAGTGAAAAACAGATTCTCTGGGGCAAATCTGGAGATTTTCTAAGTATGACTATACCACATATGCCTGAAAGAATACATTGTTGCATCAGTTCTGCGAAAACATAGCAAAAAATGCTGTACTGAAAATACAAAGCACGCATAAAACAAGACACGTAGTTATTTGTACTAGCTTGCAAATAATGACAAAGCATACTGTTTCATTTGAATGGAAAATGAAATGCACATACTTTAAGAACTGCAAATATAGAGATGTAACAATCCCATAAAGAAATCACTCGGCCCTGAAGCAATCAATTTAACTATAAGAGCATGGCAGTTTACAATGAGATAATAGGAGAAAGAAATCATTTGTAGTTGTTGTAGTAAGCAGAAAAGGCTAGTTAAAATGCAACCTACACATCATTTACCAAACTGAAACTGTGAAGAAGCAAAGTTTGTATCCTGTACTGCAATGTAAAATAATATAAAATAAAACATTTTATCTACCAATATAGCAACTTCCATCTTTGTCTTACCTGTAAGTAAAATACTATGGCCTTTATTTAAAGGGATACTCAACAAGACATCTACAACCAATAAACAGTAGTAATGCACATGAAATGTGCTTTAATACTAAGTGTAAATTGTTCATATATTTTAAAACATTTTTAAAATACTTATATGTATATTTGCTGGCCTAGCTACATATACAGTGGTTTATGGGATGGGAGCATTCAGGGGACTGTGATTGGACTGAGCTATGCTTGTTTTCATAGTCCCTGATTTGCCTCCTATGATGCAGTAGGTATGCCCTAGAATTGCTCCAGTTCATCTTATTAAATCATCCTCAAGGAGGTGAAAGTACAAAATGGAAGACTGGTGCATGGGTAGGCAGCCTTTGGCTCTCCAGATGTGTTAGACTACAACTCCCATAATCCTTCTGCTGGTAGTTGTAGTCCACAACATATGGAGAGCCAAAGGTTGCCTAGATGTTCTTATATACAGTAATACCAAACTCAAAAAGAACAAAGGTTTTGACCCTGTCAAAAAAAAAGAGGCAGTATGCCTACATCTCCTCCATCTCGACTCTCAGAATTCCCACCCCCTCCCCTAAACAACATACCAAACTATACAAAGTATACACACTATAAGGTGGTAACCACCAAAGGGAAACCTCTGTTGAGCCCAGTAAGTAGCAAAATATTGGTATTACCACATCTGGAAAGTCATAGGTGTGGACTTAATCCAAATCCACACAAATATCAAAACTGGTGAATACATACCAGTCTATCCCATTACATAATAGCCCCAAAGCCTAATAATGTACAGGTAAATTCTAAATATACATATGTAGCCAATATATCTGCACTATAATAAAAATGCTGTTATAGGGACAAATAACTGTAATACCCATTGAATTGAATTGATCGATATAAGAGATTAGTAAAACATCATTCTGTACACAAATGTATTAAGTCCTTCATATAGCAGAACAAAGCATAGGAGAACTTATAGCTGTATTTCAGTCAGCATTATAAATAAAACAGAGGAGCGTATGGCTGTATCAGAGATTTCATTGCATTATTATGCTGGGAAGCAGCCAAACACCTCCACAATACCCATATGTTACTATGTAGTACAGGGTCAGGCTGGCCCTCCAGGACAACCAAGGATCTCCTGGTAGGCCTAGGAGCATGTTGGGCCCCATGAAGCCATGGTCTCAATGGACCCAGTTAATTACAGTGAGTGGTCATTTTTGATAGGGTCATGCCAGGTTGACAACCCAGTACCTGTAGCCATTTGAGTGCCAGAGGGGTACGCAATGCATTGCAAAGCAATGCGTTGCGTAACCCTCTGGCACTCAAAGGGCTAGAGCAGAGGTAGTGAACAGGTGGTTTACAGTCCAGAAAGATGCATGTGTGGGAGAGAGAGAGTATGTGGGGGAGCGCATGTGTGTGGAATAGCATGTGTGTGGAAGAGTGTGTAAATATGGGAGAATGTGTGTGTTGGAAGTGTGTGTGTTGGAAAGAGTATGTGTGTGTGTATAGGAAGAATGAGAGAAAGAAGGTGTATATGTAGGTGTGTGTGTGTGTGTGTGTGTGAGAGAGAAAGAGACAACATGTGAGTGTGTGTGTGAGAGAAACAGAGAGTGAGTGGGAGAGACCGAGACAGAGAGAGTTTGTCGGAGAAAGTGACCGTTTGTGGACAAAGAGTGTGAGTGGGGGGGCATGTGTGATATGCTGTGTGTGTTGGAGAGATAATGAGTGTATTAGACAGCAAATATGTGCGTGGAGGGAGAATAAATGAAATAAGGTGTGTGTGTGCACGTGTGTGTGTGTGACAGAGTAGGTGTGTGTGTGTGTGTGAGTATGAGAGAGAGAGTGTTTGTGTCTGCGTGGGAGAGAGAGGGTGTGTGTTTTTGTGTATATATATATATATATATATATATATATATATATCTGCATGCTGAGTGGCTCATCAAAACTACTATGATCAGTACCAAGTGTAGAAAGTGGCCACACCAGTATGAGAATATGTTGTGAAAGTGAGTGCGTGAGTATATTTGTCTGAATGCATTTGTTTTTCAGTGTTTGTGTGAGTGTGTGTACATATACATGCATGCGTAATAAATATTTATAACATATCTGTCTGGTGTGCCTTTACATCTTACTTCCCCAATGGTATGGAGCAAACCTGCTGTTTTGTCTCACAAAATGCTTTGTGCATAGGCGTTAAGCAGGACCATTTAGCGTATAAATCAGTTCTTGGTGCTTAAATTTGCACAGAATCAAATTCTTACAGTCCCCTCAAAAGGTTCAAATTCCCAACTAAACAAAGAAAGGTATTTCATTGTTTTTTTGCATTTCATAGTGATGTATGCTAGTGTATCGCTAGTCTAAAACAGTGCTTTCCAAACTGTGTGTTGCGACACATTAGTGTGTCGGCTGCAGTGTGTAGGTGTGTCACAGGCAAAGGTGCCATTTACACATCGCGAGACTGTCATTCAACCCAAGTACGAGCTACACTGGGAAATGAGATAAAACGCTACTACTTAATGGTCGCATTTACACCACAGGAGATTGCCACAGTGTGCTGCATACAGCTGGAGCTCCACAAAAGATTTGTAACAGCTGGAGTGTCTCTGTGTGCTGCATACATAATATGTATGCAGCACACGGAGGCACTCCAGCTGTTACAAATCTTTTGGCGGTTCACCTGTTAAAATATTTTGAGATGCCACCTCCTCTATACCTCTGCCCTCTCTTTGGGCTGCCAGGCTGGAGTGTCCCTGTGCGCTGAGTCACATGGCTGCTGCTTCTGCTTGTGGCGCCGATGACACAGGAAAGACGGACAGTACTTCTAAAATCAGTTATGAGCTATCTATTTAATAATGCGACATAAGAATATTGAGCTTATATGTAGCGCAACATTTTCATTTCGCCCTTTTAAAAACCACACAACATGCTTAATGCCTTCTGCAGTATGAATTAAAGGTTTTCATGAGATATGTTGTGTCCCCATACATCTTCTTATTACAATTTATGTATGTGTTTGTATCTCTTATAAGGGATTATTAGTTTAACCTCCAGTTTGCTAGCAATACTGAATTACTGTGTCAGAAAATGATGCATGTCTAAAAAGGGTGTCACCAACATGAAAAGTTTGGAAAGCTCTGGTCTAAAATGTCAGCTTATTGTCATTATAAAATGTAATGAGACAGCTTGTGAAAAGGGGACAATATAAAGGGGGATATTTATGAATGTGATTCGAAGCTAAAATAGGTATAGGACCTGATACGTGTGTTCTATATGTGCCTAATGCCTATGTACTAAGATGAAAAGGGACCTCTTTAATGAACATAAACCAAGAGGGAATGTACGGGCATTTCGGCCATGCTTTTCTTCTGCTCCTTGTTTAATCCTTTCAGAGCCAGAGGGCCACGTAACATATTGCAGAGCAATGCATTGCGTATCTTCTGGCACTCAAAGGGTTAACATAATTTGCTAACAAACCACAGAGAAAATCACAGTAAAATCACTCTTTTATCCTGCACCTGGTAAAAGGAGATGGTAAAGGATTGTTTTCGTTAAAGGCTTTTTCTTTTGGAGATGTGCACAGTTTGCACTAACGGTATTTGTACATAAGCACAGGTGCAGATGTAGGAATTTCAGGCTTACAAATAAGCTCAGCAAATGAGTTTCACTGGTGTATTTGTATATACCCTAAAATGACTCAAGCGAGTATCTTTCTGTTGCCTGTAATAATGGGTTATTGCATAGTTTTCTTTTAACACCTCATATAACATTTGAAATATTAGATCTTCTCCTGGCATATCTAGATTCTAAAATCCATACTAAGAAAAGTTATCACTGCCATCACCAAACTCCAGTTATCTCCGTGCTTCTGTGGTCCTGAATAATTGTGTTGCATCTGCAGAGACCATTCAATTCAGTAGAGCACAGAAGCACCAGCAGTATCTCTCCTGTCTGCAAAATGTTCGTTCTAATACATACCTTCAAAATATGAGACATGAATTGAGGAGAAACAAAATGGGAGTACAGTTTTATATATGGGTATAGATAAAAAATGGAGCCTATTATATGTTTAGAAATGTCTGATTTAATGATAGTCGTAGTTTTCCAGCATGAAAGAACAGAATAAAATGGGCATGAAGTCACAATAAATGATGCTACATGTTTAAAGGTGCAGTAAACTTTTTTTATGAAAACCTTTATATTATAGAGTTTTTCTTGCTCTCTCTACAGCAAGGGTACCCTCACCACTGACAGGTATTTTATTGAAGTGTTATAATCTTTCAAAGTGCCAGGATGTAAGTGGGCTTCCTGAAAGTTTGAACTAACTACGTCATGGGTCGTACTATGACCGTCATGGAATTTCTGGCTCCCCCCGCGGCTGCACGCCTTTTGGGGAGTCCGGAATCGAAAGAAAAAAAAAAAGCTCTGTGGTCCTTTAGTGACTGCCGCGTGCCTGCGCGGCTGGTCGTTAAGCAGTTAATAAGCATACCTGGAAACACTCAGTGTCTCATGGTGAAGGGCCACATTTTCAGGCTGAGAGAGTCCAGTTCTACCTACTATATGAATTGCACCAACTAAAGTGGGACTTTCATGCGATATAAAGTCGCCCTGCAATAATTAAGCAGGTAGCGACTAGCTTTAGAATATATATATTACCTCTCAAATGATGCCGATTATAAAGAAATCCTTTATTTTAGGAGACCGGAAGCTAGGCATCAGAGCTGACATCTTGTCTGCGCGTCTGTGCAGTCAGTCCCAGTCTCCATTGTGAAGCATTGCAGTGTGCCACAAGGTAACCAGAAGGGACTGACGGTGCAGGCGCACAGACTGCACTAACCTGGCCGTAAATCTCCTAAAATAAAGGATTTCTTTATAATCTGCAACATTTGAGAGGTAATATATATATTCTAAAGCTAGTCGCTACCTGCTTAATTATTGCAGGGCGACTTTATATGGCATGAAATTTCCGCTTTAAAGGGGATCACCACTATTTTTGTTGGTCTAAAAAGTTAGTTTATATAGCGACTAGATGGAATACCTTTTTCATTTTTTTTTTATTGTTATTTTGCCAAAATAAAACATGTACCCTGCACCTTCCGGACAGACTGCAGTTACCAGCTTTGTACCGCAATCTGTCATGCTTCCTCTGCTCCTCTGCCTTGACCCAGTCTCCTCCAATGATGGTGGCGTTCTGTATATAAGCTGGAGTGCTCTTATTGGCCTAAATTGGTGCAGTTTCTAACACAAAGGTAGAGGGAGAATTCCTGCTCATCTTATGCGTGTTTAATCAATTATATCTCTTTATTATAGCATATTATGTGTTCATTGAATTGACTGGAATACCTCTGGGTCACAGTAAACAAGTACATACAATGTACTTTATGGAAAGTGTTAAGGGTTAATAGTTGAAAGATCACAGGGTCTGCTCATTTTGTAAGGTCAAGTATGTTAACCCTTCCAGTGCCAGCGGGGTTTGGAGATCCCTCTCTGGCACTTAATGTGTTTATGGTCCAGCTGACACCATTTCAATGTTGCATCAAGGTGACAAAAGCCCTTCCTGGACCAATAATGACAATCATATCTCTTCTTGGATCAATGTCCTGCGTGTGCTTAAAGTAGTTTGCATAATTTTGTATATTGTTCTTTTATATATAGGTGATTAATACTAACATATCTACTATATGTATTAACACGGCCTACTGGGACAAATGAATTCCACATCCTCAATGCACTGTAAAAATGTAATGATTTAATGAATTAATTAACTACGCTTCTTTGTTGTTGTTCAAATCTTCATTGCTCTAATCTTTCTGTACAAATCCCTGGACAGTTCTTTGTATTGGCTTTGAATATATTTACAAAAATAATTCATATTCCCTAGGAGACACATCTCATGTAAACAAACCTGATATGGCTACTCTTTCTTCACAACTAGAATGTTCTGTTCCTTTGGTTAATTGTTTTTAGTGTCACTGAACTCTTTCTGGATCCATTAGAGGGTTTTTTTTACCCCTTAATGACACATGACAAGTCATGACCGTCACGTCAGTCTGGACTTTAAGGACTGGTGACGGTCCTGTCATGTCATGGAATTCTGGGATAGCAGCTCGACTGCACGCCACTCTGTCATCCCAGAATTAATTGCAATAAAAAAAAAAAGTTTTGGTGTTCCTTAACCCCATATGGACCCATGACATGCCAGGACCATCACGCTGTCCCAGCACTTAAAGACAGGTGATAGTCCTGGCACGTCACTGAATTCAATGAGCAAAAAAAAAGCTCCATGGACCTTAACGGCAACCCACATGTTGGATCGGCAGTCATTAAGGGGTTAATATTCACCCAGCCACTGATCGGGCAGTCGTTACAGGGTTAAAGTGATGGTGCACAAAGTTATATGGCACATTCCAGGTGACATTTTAACTGGGTTTTCTAGAGAAGTATACTCTTTTGAAGTGCATCTATACCTCCTTTCATACATGACTAGTTTTAAAGCCCGTGTACACGGGCCGACACTGGCGACGCTGCAGCCATGCACAGTACTGACTACATGAATACACGGGCAGTCTGTACTGCGCATGGCTGTAGCGTGCACAGCCGTCTCTACTGCTCATGATGGCTTCTGACAAACATCCTTACTGAATTATAATATAGGATAGTTCCTTCTTGGCCCTTGTCTTGGTTCTTTACAAGCACTTCCAAATCCTTCTCTATCAAAGATTCCCCTGGTAATTTCCAGTTTAGTGTATATGTAGCATAGCTGATTCTAATCACAGCAGCATAATCTTACATTTATCTATAGTGAGACTCACCTAACACTTATCTACCCACTCTCCCAATTTATGCAAATCCTTCTGCAGAAGGGAAAATCATCCTGATGTAAGCCTATTAGCTTACATAGTTTTGTGCTATCAGAAATTAAGATGTTGCTTTCAATAACCCCTTCAAAACCATTAATATAAACAAGTTTAAAAGAGTTGGGTTCAGGAGTGACCCTTGAGGTACACCACATAACTCTAGGTCAGCTTGAAAAGATTTAAAGGAGAAGTAACACCTCATCTTCATAACCTCCCTCTTACTTCAAACATCTTCAGTTTGCCCCGGATGTCATGTCATAGAGGCAGGCTTGACAGTTCCGGCAGGGTTTTTTCAAACTGAATCAGGCAAAGTGCTTGAATCTGCATAACCCTTTGATTGCCAGAGGGGTACGCAAAGCATTGCAAAGCAATGCGTTGCATACCCCTCTGTCCCTAAAAGAGCTAACCCTTGGGAACAAAGGGGAGTGCAGCACATTGCTGGTTAACCCATTGAGTGCCAGAGGGGTACAGAACACATTGTGAAGCAATGCGTTCCGTACCCCCTCTGGCACTCAAATGCTTAAGATTCAAATTTTAAGATTACAGTGATAAAATATGAGGTACTGTGGACTTTTTAGCAACCATCATGTCCTCCTCCATTAACATGATATCAAGGACTGACTGAAGATGTTATCTCTTGAACAAAGGCTCAAGGACACAATTGATAGGGGTTATTAGGATTTTCCGGCCATAGTAAATTAAGGTAAAGGTTAGTATTAGGTGGCTTTCCTTCTCCTTTAATCTTTTTGAGTGCCAGATAGGTATCCTAATGCATTACAATGCAATGTGTTGGATACCTCTCTATCAATCAAATGGTTAATATAGATCTCTCATCATTGCATCAATCAACCAGCCAAGAAAATATATCTTTTGTTAAATCAATATCTTTTAATGTATTCATTAATCTCCTATGTGGTGCAGTATCAAACAATTTTCAAAATGTAAATATACAGCATTCAGAACAACACTATGTCCTTAGTAGCTGCTTAGATAAATGTATGATACGATTTAAAAGTAAACCATTTGTGATTGAGGTGAATCAGAGCACTGACATTTTACCAGTATGTCCAGGGCAGTGGAGAATGTCCCCAGGGAAATCAGCAGTCTACATCCAAGTTACTCAGGGAAACAGAGCAACATTAGAAAGAAAAAAACAAGATAATAATGCTTTTGTGCTAGCTCCAATACAATTCAATCCATTCGCCACAGTGAGTCTAATGTACTAAATGGTGCAATCTGGAATCAATCCAACCTCCCCTGGAAGAAAATCAAAATTCCTGAAATGTTCATTAATTTAAATGGGTGTTTTAACCTCATGAATTCTAGAGACATTTCCCAACACATTGTTTCACGATATGTTGGACTCTTCTCTGGTATTTAAGGGGTTAAAAGCCCCATTTAAAGTAAGTGGAATACATATTTGTTGGTTGGTGCAGTTGTATTGCCACAAAATTGATCCAATATGCCTTAGTACATCAGCTCCTGCTGACTTTACTGGACTAAAAATGTTATTGTATTCTTACTTTATTTCACCATACAGTATGGTACAGTGCTTTCTCTTGATATGTCTGACTTACTCAGGGAACAGTTATGACGCTGTGTTATACAGTCACTATAAATAGTGACAAATGAACATACTGGACCTTAGGGCAAAATCTGAGCCTGCCCCCACACCAGGTTTGTATCATGCACTGAAACAGTCTACTGCCAGATGATTTCAGATGTTCTAAACATGATGGCAAAAGACAGGCAAAGGAAAGGTAGTTTATTTGCAATACCACTTAACCTTTTAGTGCCACACGTTTTATTTAAATATGTTGCTTTTTAATGCACTGGACCTCTCATTGTACTCCAATAATGAAGAAAACGGAAGGAGCTCACAAATGCTATTCCTATCTTCCTGGCTAACAGTGACTATGGGCTCGATCAAAATGTTGGAGTTAAAACCAGAGTGAAGAAAAAAACTGCCTTCGCGAGTTAAACAAGACTGGGTAACGTGAGCTTCAAATGTTCCTTATCCAGAAGAGTTAACGTGCGATGGCCTACAAAACACACAAAATCTACAAAACTGGAGTCGCCTAAAATCTGACCTCATCGTTGAAGCAAAACACACAATAAATGCGAGAAACGTCCAAATAAAATTAAAAAAAAGTCCAACATTAATTAGTGCCCCAGCCAATCACAGCACCCCAAAGTATCAAGTTGAGTCGAATAAACTATAAATAGACCCAAAATCACCTACGCACCTTTGTCTGGTATCGAGTTCAAAGAGCTAGATCTCAGGACCCAAGGAGAGGAGGTTAGTTTTAGAGAGTGAGGTAGAGAGGAGCACAACACACAGAAGTTGGAGAGATTGGCACAACATAATAATACACATAAAACACTTTTGTACATGTCCATCACACACATCCAAACACAAACACACATACACACACATAGCTTATTTTTATTTTGATAATACATCACACTATTTTTGTGACAGTGTGAGTCCGTGAGTGCAAGTGAGTAACAGAGATTGAGTGAGTGGGTGTTTGTGAGGGCCTGCGTGAGTGCCTGGGTGTGAGTGGGTGAGTGACATGGAGAGGAGGACAGGACAGAGGGATGGGGAGTGTAGGAGGAGAGGAGGAAGAGGTGCAGGCGGGCATCCCTGGTCAGGGGAGGGGAGGGAAAGCCCTGGGGAGGAGGGGGACCTCCAATAGAAGAGGCACACAGAGTGCAGGGCAAGAGATGGCAGTGGGATGAGGGATATGGCATGGGTAGCACCACACCCATCCAGGGGCATTGCAGGCAGGGCCTGAGAGCCAAGGCTCTCAAAGAACCTCCGGGGGTGAGGAGGAGAATGATAGGGCAAGAGACCCCAAGTTGTCCGAGGAGGAGAACCCTGTCCTCTGTGAGGCGGTGGTCACCAGGGAGAGGCTCCTGTTTCCCAAGGGGAAGGTCGTTGGGATGGTGTCAAAGAGAAAGGCTGCATGGAAGGAGGTCCTGGCTGCCGTGACTGCTGTGTCCAACTGCAGCCGGTCGCTGGAGTCCATCAAGAAAAGGTGGACAGACTGCAAGACCAAGGTAACATAGTAACATAGTAATTTAGGTTGAAAAAAGACTTGTGTCCATCTAGTTCAACCCTTTTCCTATTTCTGTTTACCATCGTGAAGGTGAAGAGGAAGATGGGAGAGCAGGCCTTGCATGCTGCCAGCACAGGGGGTGGTCCTCCCCTGCGCGTGTAGTACAGCAAGTGGGAGGAGGCCGTTCGCAGAATGATCTCCTTTGTAGTGGTGCATGGGATCCCTGGATGGAGTGACTCCGGGGAGGAAAGTAGCCTCCAGTCCACTGGTAAGTGCATTAAGGCCCACACACACATCACACAAATCTTGACACCTACCAGACAGAGGCCAGCACAGTGACACCTGAACACATGGAGGGCATTCCACACCACAATACAGCAACACGGCTTGGAGGGATGTCAAACAAGGACGGAATACTTGACAAATCCAGCCTGAATGGTAATGGTCAAGTCCCTGTTGAACCCCCTTCATGATGTCGACAAGAACATCATGCACAGCACAAAAACAATGCACACTGTCATGTGTCAGTCACAGATCTAATTGTTATGTGTATCACAATGTCATACATAGAGTAACAAAGAGGTCAGTACACAACCCCTTGAGTGCAACAGGGATAAGTAATGCATTGTTCGACAATACATTGGCTAGTCCCCTGGCACCCAAAGGGTTACCATAGAATATCAGTGAGGGGAATTGGTGTGTTTCCTATTGTATTGTTACAGCATGTCAGGGCTAGGTGTTGTACATGTAGGTACTTAGTCCAAGTGGAATAGTCAAGGTTCAGCTTTCTGCATCACATGTAGCCTGCAAAGTATGGATGGCCAGGGGGCATTCACCACCATCCCAACTCTTCAGGGCATATGTGATTCACAAGGCTCAATCCTGATGGGTGGGATATTCACTAGGGTGTCAGAAAGAGGTGACAATGTGTACATGACAACTGCAGTGTCATCACACCTGCAATCAATGTGTTATTCTTTGGAGCCAATGCACTGAGATCTAAACAACACCTGACGTATCAGTGTTTAGTCTCCATAGCATAACATAGGAAGACATAGAAGTAAAATCCAATAGTACAGTATAACCATGCACGTTTGCTGTGTGTTAGGATTTGGGCTGTCCATGGGGTGTGTTCGTGTGTCCTCCAACTGATTGGGTTGTTAGGTTCAACAGATCATGTTGGTTGGTGTGGTTGGTGTGTCTGTTACTGTTGCTGACATCATTGTTTGGACTCTGTAGTCATTGGTCATCACTGGTGCATTGCTGTGTTAAGAGGTCATAGTGTTTTTGTTGTTGAGGCCTAAGTGTATGACATGCAATGGGTTTGTGTCACTCAAGGTGTGATGCTTCAGTTTTGGTCACCACAGGAGGTATATGCCTTGCAATCCCCACTGCTCAGGATACACATGATGACCAAATCTGCACCACTGTAGGTTAGTAGAATCAATGTATGGGATCACGTCAAGCTTAGCAATGTGTGTCAGGATGGTAACCAATGCATTGCAAAGCAATGCAATGGATACCATCCTGCCACTCAACTGTTCACATGTCAGTGTCACAGTCTTGCAGCACTCCTGTCATGGCTCACATCACTGATTACATCATGTCATTTCCCCACACAGCACACCAGTCAGCACGAGCAGAGGACTCCGGAGACTCCTCCTCTGAGGAGGCCACCACCTCCAACGTGCAGCAGCAGCGGCCCCACCATGGCCCACAGGGTCCACCACCGGAGTAGCAGCAGCAGCGGTGGCCCCACCATGGCCCCAAGGGTCCACCTCCTCAGCGGCAGCCACAACAACAGCAGCTGGGCTACCAGCCCCCCCCCCCACCACAGCAGCAGCAGATGGGCTACCAGGCCCCTCCATTGCAGCAGCAGCAGCTGGGCTACCAGGCCCCCCCACCGCAGCAGCAGCAGATGGGCTACCAGACCCCCCACACTGCAGCAGATGGGCTACCAGGCCCCACCACCACCAAAACAGCAGCAGATGGGCTACTAGGCCCCACCACCACAGCAGCAGCAGATGGGCTACCAGGCCCCACCACCACCAACGGGTAGGCATCTGATGACTGAGATGGTGCCTATGCCGCAGCAGTCCGGGTTCTGGCCAACCCCTAGGCCACGGGGATTCATGTAGCAGGAGGATACCCTGAGGTCCACAACACCCCCAGGCAAGGGAGGTGTTCACCCCACCACCACCACCAACGCCATCACCCCCACTAACACAAGTCAGCCACTCGGAGGCTAGGGAATACGAGGAGAATGAGGGATCCAGGGATCAGAACCTGTTCTCCTCACAAAGCACCCATGCCGGCGAAAGGTCCTCCTGAGGCACTCCATGGGAGTCCACTCTCCCACACTACACCACCGCCTCCACAAGCCTCCATTGCCTCCACACCCGTAACACCCATGGGCACAGCGGCCCTTGATGCGACTTGTGTGGCCATCCAGGGGGAGCAGCTCACAGTCATCAGTAGGTGTGCCCGAGCACTGAGACGAGTGGAGCTGACCCTGGGGCGGATCATGGGGTGCCTCAGGGCCATTGAGGCACAGCAGGTGGTGTTGAACACACAGCAGCTCCAGTTCCACACCGGGATGATGGAGGTCATCGGCCACATGCTGGTCGAGACGCGGGACTCCAACTGCAGGCAAAATGAGCGCCAAAGACATGGACCAGCCATCATGGGAGGGGTCCAGGGATTTATTTTTCTTGACTATGGTTTTCTACTCTGAGTTGTGTGATGTTCGCCCCAAAAAATGGGTGTTAGATTTCTAGAGGAAAATGTTGCAATTTAACTCGCGTTAGCCCTAACACCAACATTTGAATGGCCCAAGGCTTCGCTTGTACATTATCCTCAGTGGGCGAGATTTTGATGTTTTGGCGACGGGTGTCGTGTGTTTCAAAACTGCCGTTATTTCTTACTAGTGGGAACATTTGCATTGCTTACTTGACGTACAAAACCACTATCGTCAGTTTTTTCTGCCAACATCAACATTTGGATCAAGTCCTATGTGTGGTGATGTCAGCAGCCCCGGCTAAAAATGCAAAACTGTTCTGGTTGTATTAGGTTGCAGGATACTGATAGGCTACCATGGAGGCTGGGCCCCATCACAGTTGCAATATCTACACTCCATGTAGTTACACCATTAGTTGTATTTTTTAATACTTACACAGTGTTAGTGCAAAGATAATATATGTCAAAATGCACATCAGTCTAATATTTTCACACCTACATTGATTCAGCCACAGGCCAGGATTGTGTACATATAACATAAATATATAATCTGTATGCATTTCGCTATAAATGTATTTTTTAATGATGTCTAGCATTTATGATATTAACTTGGAAGCTTAGCCATTAGCTACAACAGTTTCTTATTCAAGAAACCTCTTACACCACATACATGTACTAGTAAAACCATATCTATGGATATCAAATGTTAAGTTGTAAAGTCTATAGCTATAGGAATAAGCAACTTAATTTGGTCATGGCGTATAAGTAGTACAGTAGTCTTTCATTCAGCACTGTTTCTGCTGTTGCACCCCCTCAAAATAAACAAAATGAAGAAACTCTCTGAATGAGAATTTACACTGACAAAAAAATCAACACTTTTCCTTATGTAAATTATCATATTGTGAAAAGAAAGTGACCAGCTATAACTACAATAGAGTTTAAAGCCAAAGTATACATATACCTGACATCTGTATGAAGGACACATAAGTCCTTCAGTTAAACAAATGAAGAAACACTTGGACACAATTTGGACTGGAAATGTAGCTGAAATATTACAAGATGAATTAATTATACAACCACAGTAATAATGAATAATAATGGATTACAAAAAACTGCCAGTGTGAATGATCTTTGAAAATATATGGAATAAGATAAAATAATCTCTCGAGTTCCTATTTTATCCCATGGAGCCTGTTGCTAATAACTTGCATGAGTCTTCCTACTCAACAAAGAGGCTGTATAGAATAATATTGGAACACCATTATTTACTGTATATATTTTTTTAACTTAGTACCCACCTCCTTATATTATTACATTTTAATTAATGTGAAAAAGTATACACTAGTTTCATGAATATTTTATATTTTTTGTTTTTCAGGCCCTCCTTGAAACACAAAGATTGCTTAGAACAAAAGTTACAAATTTTACTTTTAATCTGGGATTTTCAGGAAAGTTCTACCACACGGGTAAGAATTAAAATATTTGAATTAAAAATGGAACAGGAAAAAAAAAGTATGCTTATGCTTTTGATTAATTCATTAAAACATTTAATTATTTAATTATACAAGCTCAAAACCAAGGCACTCCTTAAATATATTATTCCACTGGAGAATAATGCCTAGAACAATGGTTCTCAACCAGGGTGTAGTGGCACTTTGGTATGACATGGATATTTTTTCTATGACTTAGAGAATGATAATAATAGGTTTTAAGTGTACTTTCATCATTATATACTATCTGCTCTTCATTCACAATCTGATTGTTCACAAGCAGTTCACAAGATGTTAGAGTTGTCTTGAAAACTCAGTAATCTGTGTTAGGTGTGAAATGAGAGATTCATATTGTTATTTTTTTATGTTTTTAATTCATTTAATTTTGTTTTCTTTTGCTTTGTTGTTCACATGATCAGATTCATTTTATGAACTTCTGAGGCATCTGACAAAATTGTGCAAGGAGGAGACCCAACCATTGAGTCAAGTTCTTTCTTATCCGTTTTATTATTTCTCAGTCACTTTGGTACATTGTGCTCAAAACACAAGGTTATTCCTTTGCAGCCATCTAACAGAGGATTAAATCAGTTTCTTTTGGTGTGTGTGGGGGGGGGATAGTACAAATGGGAGCCCAAACTGAGGCCCTCTGAAAAAGGTTTGTGGTAAATGCCAGGTAAACACGTCCAGTAGAAAGCCTATTGTTTAAAAAAAAAAATTCCAAACATTATTTAACTTTGTTGATGGATCACAGAATTCTCTCCATTATGTACATGTCCTAGTGAAGAAAAAATCTAAAACAGGCTGGAAAATGTTATAATGAATAAAGCACTTGGATCTGAAAGTATGATCCAAGGTTACTTAAGTAGAGGAGCTTAGTTCAGAAATTGTAAGACCGATATCTATACGAGGATAAAGAACTGGTTAAATGATAGACTAGATATAGTTGTTGTAAACTGAACTTTTTTAAGTTGATCTTAAGAGGAATGCCACAAGTCTCAACCCTGGGCCCAATGCTTTTTAATTTATTAATGATCTCAGCGTGGGTATTGAAAGTGGTATCTTTGCTGATGACAGAAATTGTGCAAGGAAATATATAATGATCAGGATGCTTTTTCTATTCAGAAAGATTTGGATAAACTGAGTGAATGGGGTGAAATGTGGCTTAAGGTTTAATATATAAATGTAAATATATAAATGTAATATTATGCATTTGGGTTGAAGAAACGAACATGCTACATATACACTAAATGGGAAATGACTAGAGAAATCCTTGAAAGAGAATTTAGGAATAGAGGAAAGGTTCTTTTGACTAAAACAAAGCCAGGGATTTTTTTACAGTAAGGAAAGTAATGTTGTGGAATTCTTAGCTTTGGGATACCATTTTGCAGATAATGTTTTAGAAATGTATTGGACTAGGGGAATCCTTATTAGAGAATTTACGAATAGTGTTAGACAATAGACTTCACAGCAGTGTTCTATATCACTCAGCCGCTACAAGAAGCAATAGGGTCCTATGGTTTTTACAGTAAGGATGGCAATGTTGTGGAATTCTTTGCCTTGGGATGCTGTATTTGCAGATAATGTTTTAGGAATGCTGTGAAGTCTATTGTTTAACACTATTCATAAATTCTCTGGCAAGGATTGCTAGAGAATTTAGGAATATTTTTAGACAATAGACTTCATAGCATTGTTCTGTATCACTTAGCCACTACGAGAACCAGTAGGGTCCTATGTATAAAAGGGTTATAGAAGCACTGGACAGGAATACAATTCTACATCACTGAACTGGAAAAAGTGCTGAAATATTCTACAAAACTTATAAAGGGATTAGAGGATATGAGTTATAAAGTGAGATTAGCCAACGTGGGTGTGTTTACATTACAGAAGAGACATTTAAGGGGTGATATGACTACCATTTTCAAATATATTCAAAGTCTATAGAAAGATCTCTCTAAGGAACTATGTACACAAAAAGCTGAACAACAAAACCAAACAAAACAAGTGATTATCCATCATGATAAAGCAAAGGAACTTTTGACTAAGACAAAGCCAGGGATTTTTTTCCAGTAAGTACAGTAATGTTGTGGAATTATTTGCCTTGGGATGCCGTATTTGCAGATAATGTTTTAGAAATGTATTGGACTAGGGGAATTGTCTCTGAGAGTAGCTGTGAGATCTTTCCATTCATTTCTATGGTTCTATTTTTAAACTCAGAAAAACGGGGTGGATTAATCATTTTCCATTTAGTAACCATATAACATCTAGCACTTGCTAGCAGGATAATAATCCAGCATTTAACTGATTTAATCCACATAGCCTCCAACATTCAGGATTTGTATTTTTATGACCCTCTACATAATATTAACTGTTCATGGGTAGGTCTTATGAAGAATTTAGGGAATCGCAATATTTTACTTTCTTTATGTCTATTTATACCCAACAGATATACAGATCTTTACTTACACTGAGCACTACTGTAAAATCTGCCTGGAAAATACCATGAGAGTTCATCTTTCTAGCAAGTCTGCTTATATAAGAGCAGTCTTATCATTCCTGAAGTAGAACCATATAATTTAATGGCAGATGCAAAACATTTGGCCTATCTAGTCTTATTCTGTCCTTGTTTTGTCTTATGTTCAGGAAAGCCTTATGCCTATATCCCTCTGTGTCTTAACCTTTACCACTTCTGCTGGTAGGCTGTTCCACTTATCTACCACCCTCTCAGTGAAGTAAAACATTCTTATATTACATCTAAGCCTCTGTCCCTCTAGTTTTAGACAATTACCTGTTAAACTAACATGTCTACTCTTTTATAAGTACTTCCCTCCTGTATTTTTTTAATATCTTCCTTTAAACATTTCTATCATATACCCCTCTCTCTCTTCTATCCTCCAAGCTATGCATGATTAGATCCTTTAGTTTAGCCTGATTTTTATGCTGTAAATTATTCACCATTTTAACAGCCCTTCTATTAATTATTTCCAGAATATCTATATTGTTCTACAGAAGAGGTCTAATAGGAGATTTGTAGAGTGACATGACCACTTCCCTTTTTGTGCTACTAATTCCATCTAGCTATACAACCAAGATTTGCCCTTTGATTTGTACATTGCATGCCTACCTTTTAAGTTATCAGAAATAATTACTCCCAAATCCCTTTCCTCTGTTGTCTCTGACAGATCAATAACCTTAATACTTTATTCTGCCTTTGGAGTTTTAAGTCCCATGTACATTATTTTACATTTATCAACATTAAACAGCAGCTGCCACACTTACATCCATTCTTTTAATTTACATAAATGATTTTCCAAATCTTATTCTCCCAGGAATGTCTACACTGTACCATCTTCAAAAAGGCATACCTTACCTTGAAGGCCTTTTACAATATCACTAATGAAAATATTAAAAATAATGGATCCAGGCCAGTACAGATCCCTGAGGTAGCCCACTGATAACATGAAGTTCCTCTTCTGTAACTCAGCCATTGCCTTTCCCATTCAACTATTTTTAAATCCAAACTCAAACACTGGAATTTATTAATGAGTCTTCTGTGAGGGACAGTGTCAAATGCCTTAATAAAATCTAGATAAGCTATATCAACTGCCCCCCACCAGTTTATTATTTTAGTTACCCAGTCAAAAAAAATCTGTGAGTTTAGTTTGATAGGATCTCACTGTAGTAAACACATGCTATTTAGGATCTTGCAAGCCGTTTCAATTCAGATATTTACCAATGCTTTCCTTAACATGGTTTCCGTTACATGTCCCACTACTGATGTAAAACTTACTGGTCTGTAGCTGCCACACTCCTCTCTGCTACTTTTTTTTGCGAAACAATATTACATTTGATATCTTTCAGTGTTCTGGGACTACACTTGTCAATACTGACTAAATAATTCAGTTAAAAGGTTTTTCCAGAACATTTCTAAGTTATTTTAATATTTTTGGGTGTATCCCATCTGGTTCCATTGATTTATTTTTTTGCTTTAGAGAGTTGTAGTAGAGCTTCTTCCACTGTAAACATGCATGCTTCCCATGTATTGCTACTTCTTTTTTCTAATAGAGGTCCCATCCCTTCACCTTCCTCTGTAAATAAATATTCATTGAGGCTCTCAGCTAGACCTTTATCTTCATTTACATAATGTCCATTGTTTGTCTTCAGTCTAACTTTTCCTTGTTTCATTTGTCCTCTTTCACTTATATATATATATCCAGAAAATGTCCTGTCCCATGGTTTTTTATGTGCTTGACACATTTAATAATACTTAAGCCTAGCCTTGTACAGATACATATCTTCCGCCTTCTGTGTCTGTTTATATTTTCTAAATGCTACTTTTTTCTCTTTTACTATATTTGTCACTGCTGAGTTTCACTATTTTTATTCCTTTTGTCTTTTACCCTTACTGGAAAGTCTAAGCAATACTCTGTTGCCTCTAATGAAACACATTTCAGATAATCAAATTTCTCCTTACTCCATCTAAACATCTCCATGCTGTTAAAGACTGAGCTAAATATGTTTCTATTGTAGAAAAAGCTTCCTTTCTAAAATCTAGAGCCTTTGTTTTAGTGTTGTGCAACTTAGCCTCTGTCCTTATATTAATTCACACTGATTACTGGAGCCCAAACACTCTCCTACAGTTACACCTGATACCAAGTCTCCATTTGTAAATCATAAATCTAGCATGGTTTCCATCCTACTTGGCTCTACTACTAAGCAACTAAGTGATAATCCCTGTAAATAATTTAGGACACCTCTACTCCTGACTGAACCTTCTGCTTGGTTTTCCAGTGCAAATCAGACAGAATCATTTTATTTATTTCCTAGACCACTAGTTGATCTAACTCCTCTGCTTATCCAAGAGGGTGTATAGAACACACCTACATGAGCAACCATTTTACTTAAAGATTCTAAAGTTATCCAAAGGGTGTTCTCCCACATATCCTGTATAAGTTTAACCTTTAAAATATTTTTCACATAAATAGCAACCCCTCCTACCTTTTCTGTCTTTTCTAAATAGTACCCTGGTATTACTACATCCCAGTAGTTTTTTGCATTGCACCAGGTCTTGGTAATCCCCACTAAGTCCACATACTCACTTGCTGTTTTTGCAGTGAGTTCAGGGAGTTATTCCCTAAACTTCTGGAATTTGTAAATGTTGCTCGAAGTCTTCTGTTTTTCAGCCTATGTGTCTCAGACATATCTTGTTCAATTTCATGTATGATGCAGCTTACTGTAGATCTTTTCCTCGTTTCTTAAAAACGTCTAGTTTTTAATGGGTACATCATACAGTCCTGTCTGCACCCTAACAGTAGACTTGAGGTCAGAAGACTGTCCTCCTTTTCTTGTCTATACTAGCTTTGATATTTTTTATGTGTTTTTAGATTTTGCTTAAGAGACTATGATCTGCGGGATCTGGGCTCTTATGCAAATTACTTTTTGCCCCCTCCCACAGCTATGCACAATTTGGAAAATGTTAAACACTTACTGTCTTTACAATGGCTAGGAAATTCTAATGGTCCTCATGAATTCTCGCCATGTGCCTTTGTTCGAGATATCTTCAATCAGCCCTGGATGTCATGTCCACGGAGGCAGACATGACTATTTGTAGCAGATGCACATAACTCCAGACTCTGCTGACTGCACATGGTAAATGTAACTTTTTAAGGACTGTTGCTTTGCAATGCACACTGCACACACCTCTAGCCCTTAAAGCGTGTACTCTTGCTACTTCACTTTAAAAATAAAACTGCTTCAACTGTCATGTCTACCTCTATGGACATGATATCCAAGACTGTTTTGAAATGCACAGAAGCAAAATTCATAGAGGCCATTAGGACCCTCTGGTCATAATAAGCAAAATGTGGATTATTGTTAGGAGGTGTTCTCCTTTATGTTTTTTTTTTTTTTTTTTTTTTAAGTGAAGAGTGTAATATACATCATGTGTAAAACATATTGTCATTTACCTATTTGTCACTTCTTTTGGTGTCATTCTCAGGTACTGAGAAAGAAGATAAAGGAGATGACCTGTTGTTGGGATCAGTGGATGAGTTTTGGTGGTTTCCTCACATGTGGAGTCATATGCAGCCTCATCTCTTCCACAATGAGTCCTCACTTGTAGAACAAATGATTCTCAACAAAAAATTTGCTCTGGTAATTAATACCTTTATGCATTTTATTGATGGCACACAGATACAATGGGTCATATACACAAAAAACTAGAACATTAGAGCAATCCCAGGGCAAATCAGCTGAACCATGGCAGGCAAATGAGAATCAATATTGAATTGAAATGAAGCTTTTAACTAGGGATGAGCAAATTGAATCTGTAAGTTCAGTATACATAAAAAAACATGTTTCACAGGTCTCAAAGCAAGTCTTGTGAAATGGGTGTTTCATTTTGCATGTCATTTCCCCTTTTAACCCATCAAACAGTAAGAAAAGCAATCACATAATGTCCAGGGAAATCTAATGAAAAAGCAGGTTTGCTTGCCTTCAGATGTCAATCAAACAGGTTAATTTCCATGTCACTTGTTTGAAACTGGTAGTGGCAGGACTGCTGGATGATTATTCAGTGCATCTTCTTGATCTACCTCCATTCCCATGTTCCCCACTACTGTATCATCACTACCCATGCTTCAAATGGCCACCTCTTCTGTCCCCATATTCCTCAATGCTGCCTCCTCTCTCCATGCTCCCCATAGCCACCTCTCTCCCCATTCTGCTCACTGCAGCCTCATCTCTCTCCACACTTCCCATGGCCATCTTCTTTCTACTTATGCTCCCTGTGGCTGCTTTCTGTCTACCCCATATTCTATGTGGCCACATCCTTTCTACCCATGCTTTCACGAACAGCCCCCACACTACCCATACTTCCATGGCCACCTCCTCTCTACCCATTGACCCCGAGACTTTTCTCCAATAATCCTATGGCCACTTCCTCATTCCCCATGCTCTTTGCAGCTGCCATCTCTTTCCCCATGCCCACCTCCTGTTCTCTTTTCCATACTTCCTGCACTCACCCCCTTTGGTGCGGTTTGGCTCCAGCAAGGCTAGAATTTCATCACAGATCAAGTCAACACTAGGTGTTGTTAGCCTGACCCAAGTCCACTCCCCCAATTTTTTTTTCATGCTTCCTTCCTTTACACTCGCCCACTATACCTGGCATAAAAACAAACCAGGTCTTACATATAAAGGCAAAGTACACCAATTCCAGGGCAAACTAACTGCACCATAGGGGGCAGAAAAGCATTCACATCAATTTAAGGGGCGTTTTTAACCCAATGAATAATAGAGAAGGCTCCAACATACTGTGAAGCAATGTGTTGGAGACCTATGAAGCATTCAATGATTTAAAAGTCCATTTAAAGCATTGGGTGTTTTGGGAAAGTTTAGTTGCCCCTATTGTACAGTGGGGTTGCCTAAAATTGGTGCACTCTGCTTTTATACATGAGGCCCAATGTGTCCAAAAGACAAGCACTGAAAGTTGTTTAACCCCATGGCTGCTAGAGAGGTCACCAGCTCATTGCTTTGCAATACATTAGAAACTTCTCTGGCACATAAGGGGTGAAATAAGGGCCAGAAGGCCAGTAAAGGTATATGTTATCTGGAAAATAAATTGACCTTAAAGAATAAATACATACATATATACATATATACATACACACATACATACATACATAAATAAATAAATAAATAAATAAATAAATAAATGCAAAATGCCTGGAGCAGAGGTATAGGGATTCCACTTCCCACACCCACAACTCACGATGAGTGTGGCCAGCATAGCTGATAACCCCTCAACACTTTCTGTCTGGTTACCTGCCCTACCTAATGGGAAATCCTGCCCTAGCTGGTTACCTACTGTACCTATTAGGAAATCCTGCCCTAGCTGGTTACCTACTGTACCTATTGGGAAATCCTGCCTTAGCTGGTTACCTACTGTACCTATTGGGAAATCCTGCCTTAGCTGCTTACCTACTGTACCTATTGGGAAATCCTGCCTTAGCTGGTTACCTACTGTACCTATTAGGAAATCCTGCCTTAGCTGGTTACCTACTGTACCTATTAGGAAATCCTGCCTTAGCTGGTTACCTACTGTACCTATTGGGAAATCCTGCCTTAGCTGGTTACCTACTGTACCTATTAGGAAATCCTGCCTTAGCTGGTTACCTACTGTACCTATTAGGAAATCCTGCCTTTGCTGGTTACCTACTGTACCTATTGGGAAATCCTGCCCTAGCTGGTTACCTACTGTACCTATTGGGAAATCCTGCTCTGTAGATTATATCCCAGTAACGTCAAATCTTTAAAGATCACACCTCATTTCCCTGAAGTCAGTTTCAAATGTTTTCTATTTTTTATTTCCAAGTAAACATCTGTTCAGCCATGTGAAAAACAAAAGAAAGATTTAAATGTAGATTTTTTTCGTACCTTTTCCATACGTGATAAACTGTAGAATAAATGTTATGTTTTTGTACAGCATAAGTTAACAGCTCAATGAAGAAAAATATTGGATAGAAATCGGAGAAAGAATAAATCCGTAGAAGATAAAATATATAAATGCTGGATGAAATATCAAACTGGGAACCATATCATTGAACAATATATTTTTTTAAATTACATCCATATCCTGAACCTGATGTTATATAAAATACAGCTTGCACAAAATAGATGTTGTATTGCTTCAATTACTACCTACAGATAATTTTTTTTTCAGTTCATGTATTTTCTCTTTCACAGTTCTTTGCCATCTTCCTGATTTTCCCTTAAGCTTCATAACCACCCACTCTTTTATTTAGCTGAATGTTCTTACTATACAGTTAGTCACTGTCCTGGAAGCAAGTCATATTTCTAGCTCCTTAGTTGAATCCATGTCTTCCCGTATCATGAAGAGTGAAATATGCCAATAACTGATTTCTTACTGAAATAGCCTTCAGGATACTGCAACCATATGATTTTTATGAGTTTGATATCTAGGAGAAGAAAACTAAATGTAAAATATGACAAGTAAAAAAGTGTTTCCAGCCTATTAGACAATATGATGTAGAGACTTCCATAAGCTAAAAATGTGCAGTTCTGGAGCAAACCAACCACACGGTAGGGGAGAAAGTTAAATTCCAAACAATGTAAGTGGGAATTTGCCCCATTTAAATCAACAAGGATCTTGGGAATTTGAACCCTTTGAGTGCCAGAGGGGTACACAAACGCATTGCTCTGCAATGTGTTGCATACCCCTCTGGCACTCAAAGGGTTAATATCGTTTCTGAGCAATTGGTCCAGAATTGTAACACTTTTTTTTTTTTAACGTAACACCCTAATGTAAATCTGGGCAAAAACAACGGAACTGCAGGAGACAAAATACAAATTCTCCATAACGTCTACTGATTTAACCCTTTGAGTGCCAGAGGGGTATCCAATGCATTACGAAGCAATGCTCTGGACACCCCTCTGGTTCTCAAAGGATTGCATGGCTCGTTTAACACCTTGAATGCTGGATAGGTCTAAAATGCACTGAGCTGGAGACCTCTCCAGCAATCAAGGGGTTAAATACCTAATTTAACCCTTTGGGTGCCAGGGAGGTATCTAATGGATTGCATTGCAATGCACTGTATACCTGTCTTTTGTTCAAAATATTAAATCAAGTAAATTTTATTTTCCTCCTATGGTGAAGTAGGTTTGTTCAATAACTGCATCCTTTTTGTGTTCTGAATGAGGCCCTTTATCTCTTCCAAAACATATACGGTATTCACCAAATGTCATCACTTACTTCTCTGTTATGAAAAGGAGATAATTCATTAAGTGGCAAGTGCATTAGAGAATTTCATGAATCACTCCATATGGGAACATAGCATAAGGTATATGCAATCTAACATCTTTAACAAACACCTTTCATGCTAGAATCATCTTCAATTTGTTTTGTAGTGAGCTGGAGACATCTCTAGTATCTAAGGGGTTAAACCGTCTTGTATTTTTACGCAAAGATTCATATCTTGACTTAGGGACATGTTACAATAATACTGTCAGGGAGGAAGTGATGTACATTGGGGAAACTGCATAATATTGGATAACTGAGTTGCTTTCTCTTTTAAAGGCATAGTAATGTTTCACAAAAACAGCAGCTCCAGTTATTCTTCATAGTATTTGGGCCATGGAGAGTGTTATTTCAATAATGTCAGAGTTGTAGTTCAAGAGTAGTTGAATGATAAAGTATGCCTCTCCCGCCCCTTTTACCCAGTGTAAGACATCTCCCCTCAGATATGGAATCTGATCTCTTGACAGGAAAGGTTGCAGCAAGGGACAATCTTCTTACTGTGAGCATAAGGAAAATCCTGCTCCCTTTGACAGGTTTTTCAGGTTTTTCCGGAAGATTGACCCTCTCTGTGATCCATCAGGACAGTCGTGCTGCTCTGAAGTGAGCAGTGTTACATCAGTAAAAGGGGCAGGAGTGGGAATACTTTATCATTCAATTACTCTTGAAGTACAACTCTGACAGTATTGAAATAACATTCTCCATGTCCCAAATACTATGATGAGTAATTGGAGCAGCTTTTATTGTGAAACATTACTGTCAGTTTAAAGGAGAAGTAACAGCTCCTAGCAATAACCCTCACTTGCTTTACTATGACCACAATATCCTAATGGCCCCTATGAATTTTGCTCTCGTGCCTTTTCAAGAGACAGCATCTTCAATCAGCCCTGAATGTCAAGTCCATGGAGGAGGACATGATAGTTGATAGAAGGAGCGCAGTACATGAACTGTGCTCAGAACAAGGGAGTGACCAACACCTGCACTCCACTGGTTCTTAATTGGTTAAGTAGGCTCTTCCTGCTTCTGTTTAAAAACAGCCAGCAACTGTCATATCTGCCTTGATGACATGACATGACATCCAGCATTGATTGAAGATGTTAACTTTCCAATCAAGGCACAAGGGCAAAATTCATAGAGGTCATTAGAATTTTATAGACCTAGTAAGGTAAGTGGAGGGTTATTATTAGAATGCATTACTTCACTTTTAAACATTCTTTTTCAAGTTACCTGGTGGATTAAAAAGAGGAACCATGTTGTAGAAATAAATGGCTTCTTTTTAACAGAAAAATGTATCTAGGTAAATGTCACAGCAATTAGATGTATTCATACACTCTTTTTATTCATTTAAACTCTGATATGTGACTAGATTCATTTGCAGGTTTGTTCTCATTGGTTTTATCTCACAGATTCATTTAACCCTTTGGGCACCAGAGAGGTACACAACACATTGCTTTGCAATGCATTGCATTCCCCAAAGGGTTTTCAGTCTATGGGGAAATTTGTTGAAAATGCTAGTGATAAAATTACCTGTGGTGGAGTCCAGCCCTAAATCAGCTTCAAAATATATGTCCCACTATGCTTAACTCGTTGAGTGTTAATTAAACAAACTAAATGAATGAAACATTCCCACTGCCATAAGCTAACTTAATAACTGCTATATACTATATACCAGTGGTTCTCAACCTATGCTCTCAGTGGCTACTAACAGGCCAGGATTTGATGATTTCCTTTTAAGAGCACAGGTGAGTTAATCAATATGACTGAGTCTCTGATCAACACACTTGTGTTCTAGCAGGGAAATTCCTAAGTCCTGGTCTGTTAGTGGCCACTGAGGGCACGGGTTGAGAACCTCTGCTATATACTAATGCATTATGACTATTACCCTTGACTAATACAAAACACACATGCAAAATTATCTGTTTTGAACTGCAGAATTACTGCAACTATGTCGTGTATTTTGATTATTAGCATTCATTTATAAAGCACACACATATACCGCAGCACTGTACAAACAGGGAATATTCATTACAAACCCATAATACACTTAAACAGATACAAATCATGGATATTGATCTGCTCACAAGCTCTTACAGTCTAGATCAATATCTATGTACGATGCAGTAATATAATATAGTGTATTTAACTAGAATACATTAATTTTTCATATGTTTCACTAATAATATGACTACTGCTACAGTATCTTTCCCTGGTATAAAATGAAAGTGTGCCATCATTCACTAGTAAAACTAATTTGCAGTCTCACTAGCTCAAAATGACAATCACGGTTTGCTAGTTTAGATTGTGTAGATTACTATTGGATATGTTGTCATTCCCTAGTGCAACATTGCAGTTTCTTCCACTTCACTAGCCAGATGCACTGAGGCTAATGTTCTCAGAATAACTGCAGCAATTCTGGAGCAAACAACTTGCACTGTAAGGGACAAACTAAAGGCCCATTAATCTAAATGGCCTTTGTGACCTTCTGAATGCCAGAAAGGACTCTTTGCAGCATTGGAAACCTATCAAATTTTCAAGGGGTTAAAATCCCAATTTAAATCAATGAGGATTTGGGCAAATTTATATTTGCTTCTATGGTGCATCTGAATTGGTCCAGAATTGCTCTAGTTCTTCTTAGCAGATCAGCCTCAATGTTTGTTATCTTCTCTTCCACTGACGTATTTACTCATATACTTCACTAATACTGACACAAGCCAGGATTTATTAAACCTATTTTGTGCCATACCACTGGCTTTGAATTTGCATTTACTTTGCAATTTACCAAGGGGATTGTGCATGTAATTATTCCTGATAACCCCCTGGATCTGCCCCAGAGACTACATTTTTCACATTGAATTACCAGTAGTGATGAGCGAGCATGCTCGGCCGAAGCTCGGTTCGGCTCGAGCATCGCTCTGCTCGGCACATGGCGGTACTCGTACGAGTACCGCATGTGTTCGCCCGCCATGTTCGGGTCTCCTCCCCGCACGTTTCGCGGCTGCTGCGCAGCCAATAAACGTGCGGGGAGGCTCTGACATCAGTGTAATGCCAGCAGCCATGTTGGCTGCTGGCATTACACTGATTGGCTGGCCAGAACCCGTGATCGGGTGCTGTATAGCACCTGACCAGCGAGTTCGGCTCAGTCTTAGCCAGGGAGAGATGAGGATAGGAAGGGAAAGTCAGTGTAGGCAGAAAAAAAGCGCGTTTGAACAAAAAAAAGACCCAAAAGTCCTTTTTAGGACTACTGTGTGTGGGGGCAGCAGATATATTTTGTTTTGGGGGGCAGAGTTTAAAAAAAAAACGTCACATATTCCGTTCACTGTGCCTAGCCGCAGATTAGCAGCACATTCTGTTTAGTGTGCAAAGTTTCAGATTAGCAGCACATTCTGTTTAGTGTGCAAAGTTGGAGATTAGCAGCACATTCTTTTTAGTGTGCAAAGTTGCAGATTAGCAGCACATTCTGTTTAGTGTGCAAAGTTGCAGATTAGCAGCACATTCTGTTCAGTGTGCAAAGTTGCAGATTAGCAGCACATTCTTTTTAGTGTGCAAAGTTGCAGATTAGCAGCACATTCTGTTCAGTGTGCAAAGTTGCAGATTAGCAGCACATTCTTTTTAGTGTGCAAAGTTGCAGATTATCAGCACATTCTGTTTAGTGTGCAAAGCGTAAAAAATAAAAGTCACTTATTCCGTTCACTGATCCTAGCCGCAGATAAGCAGCACATTCTGTTTAGTGTGCAAAGTTGCAGATTAGCAGAACATTCTGTTTAGTGTGCAAAGTGTAAAAAATAAAAGTCACTTATTCCGTTCACTGTGCCTAGCCGCAGATAAGCAGCACATTCTGTTTAGTGTGCAAAGTTGCAGATTTGCAGCACATTCTGTTTAGTGTGCAAAGTGTAAAAAATAAAAGTCACATATTCCATTCACTGTGCCTAGCCGCAGATAAGCAGCATATTCTGTTTAGTGTGCAAAGTTGCAGATTTGCAGCACATTCTGTTTAGTGTGCAAAGTGTAAAAAATAAAAGTCACATATTCCATTCACTGTGCCTAGCCACAGATAAGCAGCATATTCTGTTTAGTGTGCAAAGTTGCAGATTTGCAGCACATTCTGTTTAGTGTGCAAAGTGTTAAAAATAAAAGTCACTTATTCCGTTCACTGTGCCTAGCCGCAGATAAGCAGCATATTCTGTTTAGTGTGCAAAGTTGCAGATTTGCAGCACATTCTGTTTAGTGTGCAAAGTGTTAAAAATAAAAGTCACATATTCTGTTCACTGTGCCTAGCCGCAGATAAGCAGCACATTCTGTTTAGTGTGCAAAGTTGCAGATTTGCAGCACATATTCCGTGTAATATGAAGAAGGCGGGTAAAAAGGGACGGGGAAGTGGACGTGATCCTGATAGTTCAGGGCGCGGGTCAGGACGTGTAGAAACTGTGCCTGGTGCCAGAGCACAAGAAAGAAAGACATCCACCATACCTAGCTTCATGTCTCAGTTTACAGGGCGTTGCAGGACATCACTCTCGAGGTCAGACCACTGCGAACAGGTGGTCGGTTGGATTTCAGCTGATACAGCTTCCAGTCGGTTAAGCACCACCCTGTCTTCCACCAAGTCCACTCTCAGTAGCCAAGAGTCTGGTCAACATAATCCTCACCCTGATCATCCTTCCTCCCACCATAGAGGGTCTGGTCAAAGAAGTGATCCCACACTGGGATATAGTGAGGAGCTCGTCTCATCACCAATCCTTAATTTGAACCTCTCTCCAAGCACGCTTGCAGAGGAACATGAAATCTTGTGCCCTGATTCACAACCTCTAGAGGGTACCCAATCACAAGAAGATGACAGAGGTGAACGGCATTTAAGGTCAAAGGAAGTGGATGATGATGATGATGAGACACAGTTGCCATCAAATCAACCACTATTACTGTCTCAAGACCTTGATGAGGAGGATGATATACAGTTGTCAATGACTGAGTATGTGGTGGGATCAAGAAATGAGGAGGATGATCAGAGTGAGGAAGTGGAGGAGGACTTGGTGGACGATGAGGTGACTGACCCCACCTGGGAAGGTGGAGAGCCGAGCGATGACAGCAGTCCTGAGGGTGAGCCATCTGCAGCACCGCAACAGGCTGGAAGAGGCAGTGGTGTGGCTACAGAAAGAAGGCGGACCGCACCAAACCGGCCCGCAAATGTTCCACGGAGCACCCCCTTGCGTAAATCTCCCTTGCCAAGGGCTAGGTGTTCCGCGGTATGGCGTTTTTTTAAGGAAAGTGCGGACGACAAAAAAATTGTAGTTTGCAACCTGTGCCACACCAGAATGAGCCGAGGCATGAACACTAGAAACCTCACCACCACCAGCATGATCCGACACATGGCATCCAAGCATCGTAATAAGTGGGAGGAACGCCCGGATCGCCAATCTGTGTCTGCAGGCCACACCACTGCCTCCTCTTCCCCTGTTTTCGGTGCCGGCCAATCGCCTGTCGAAGGCGCAGGCCCGCATACCTCCCGCCCTGCACCTGTACCATCTGAAGCACCATCAGCGACCACATCCACTTCCCTGTCCCAGCGCAGCGTCCAAATGTCGTTACCCCAGGCATTTGAGCGCAAGCGAAAATACCCAGCCACCCACCCACAGGCCATAGCACTAACCTCACACCTTTCCAAATTACTGGCCATCGAAATGCTGCCATTTAGGCTTGTGGAGACTGAGTCCTTCCGCAGCCTGATGGCAGCAGCTGTCCCTCGGTACGCAGTCCCCAGCCGCCACTACTTTTCCCGGTGTGCCGTCCCCGCCTTACACCACCATGTGTCCCGTAACATCACCCGTGCCCTGACCAACGCAGTTACTGGGAAGGTCCACTTAACGACTGACACATGGACAAGTGCTTGTGGCCAGGGACGCTACATTTCCCTGACGGCACACTGGGTGAATGTCGTGGAGGCTGGGAGCGACTCGGACCCTGGGATGGCACAGGTGCTACCCACGCCGAGGATTGCGGGCCCTACCTCCATCAGGGTTTCCGCCAGCACCTACGTTATTGGCTCCTCCTCCTCCGTTTCCACCTCCGAATTCTCTGCGCGCAGCGCCACTCACCCATCAGCCGGTAGCTGGAAGCAGTGTAGCACTGCAGTGGGGAAGCGTCAACAGGCCGTGCTGAAGCTGATCTGCCTTGGGGACAAACAGCACACGGCCTCAGAGCTGTTGCAGGGGATTAGTCACCAGACCGAGCAGTGGCTCTCGCCACTCAACCTGCAACCAGGCATGGTTGTGTGTGATAATGGGCGTAACTTGGTGGCGGCTTTGGAGCTCGGCAAGCTCACACACGTACCATGCCTAGCGCATGTATTTAATTTAGTGGTTCAGCGATTTCTAAAAACCTATCCCAATTTGCATGATCTCTTGACCAAGGTGCGCCGCGTATGTGCACATTTCCGTAAGTCATCAACAGATTCAGCCGGCCTGTTGAAGCTGCAGCAGCGCTTACAATTGCCAGCTCACCGGCTGCTGTGTGACGTGAGCACGCGCTGGAACTCCACCTTCCACATGTTGGCCCGGCTTTGTGAGCAGCAGAGGGCAGTAGTGGAGTACCAGCTGTTACACGGTCGTCGCCTCTCCGTTCAACTTCCTCTAATCAGAAGTGAGGAGTGGGAATGGATGTCAGACCTCTGTGAGGTTTTACGCAATTTTGAGGAATCGACACAGATGGTGAGCGGCGATAACGCTATTATCAGTGTAACCATCCCACTTCTGTGTCTACTGAAACGCTCGCTGCTCACAATTAAAACCGACGCTTTGCATGTGGAAGAGGTGGAAATGCGGAAGGAAGAGCTTACACAAGGTGATAGCCAGAGCACCCTCACTTCGTCTTCTCAGCGACAATTGGAGGAGGCGGAGGAGGAGGAGGAGGAGGAGGAGGAAGACACGGTTGCCTCCGCTACAGAGGGTAGCCATGGAACTTTAGTTCCATCTCTTCAGCGTGGGTGGGCAGAAGAGGAGGAAGAGGATGAGGAGATTGAGAGTCATCCTCCTGGTGAGGACAGCGAAATCTTGCCTGTTGGTACTCTGGCACACATGGCTGACTTTATGTTAGGCTGCCTTTCCCGTGACCCACGCGTTATACGCATTTTAGACAACACGGATTACTGGGTGTTCACCCTTCTGGACCCCCGCTACAAAGAGAATTTCTCATCTCTCATTCCTCCGGTGGAGAGGACAAGCAAAATGGTGCAATACCAGAAGGTTCTTGTTGAAAAATTGCTCCAAAATTTTCCATCTGACAACGCTGGCGGCAGAGTACGTGCTACCTTGGCCAACCGAGAAGGGGAGAAAAGGGGAGCACACAGCAGTTCTGACAAAGGCAGGGCAACACTCTCCAAGGCGTGGGACACCTTCATGACACCCCGCCAGCACCCTCACCCTGATGCGCAGCCTAGTGTCACAAGGAGGGAAAAGTTTTGGAAGACGGTGAAGGAGTACGTAGCAGACCGTGTCAGCGTCCTCAATGATCCCTCTGTGCCTTACAACTACTGGGTGTCCAAGCTGGACACGTGGTATGAACTGGCACTCTACGCCTTGGAGGTGCTGGCCTGCCCTGCCGCCAGCGTTCTGTCTGAGCGGGTATTTAGTGCTGCTGGTGGCATCATAACAGATAAGCGTATCCGCCTTTCCACCGAAAATGCTGATAGGTTGACACTTATAAAAATGAACAAGGCCTGGATTTCCCCTGACTTCTCCACTCCACTGGAGGAAAGCCCCGGGGGAACATAAAGTCACTTTAGATATGTTATTTACAACCATATACCCATTCACCCCTTCCACCCAAAAAATGGGTATATGGTTGACTCTCTTCCATATACCCTGGGATATAATTTTTATATAGGGCCAGCTCACCAGCGGGCCCTGTGATATAAGTTTTTATATAGGGCCAGCTCACCAGCGGGCGCTGTTTGACAATTTTTGTATAGGTCAGCTCACCAGCAGGCCTTCTCATATAATGTTTTATTGGGTCAGCTCTCTAGCGGACCCTCTCATATAATGTTTTATAGCGTCAGCTCACTAGCGGGCCTTCGCATATAATGTTTAGGATGGTCAGCTCCGCAGCAGACCCTCACCCATAATGTTTTAGATGGTCGGCTCAGCGCACGTTTCCCTCTTAATCATGGCCCCAGTTCAGAAAAATCGAGGAAATTTTTGGGAGAATTTGCCTCTGCGCACGTTTCCCTCTTAATCATGGCCCCAGTTCAGAAAAATCGAGGAAATTTTTTGCAGAATTTGCCTCTGCACACGTTTCCCTCTTAATCATGGCCCCAGTTCCGAAAAATCGAGGACATTTTTTGCAGAATTTGCCTCTGCGCACGTTTCCCTCTTAATCATGGCCCCAGTTCCGAAAAATCGATGACATTTTTTGCAGAATTTGCAGATGATATACAAGTAAATATACAGCAAATACTGTTTGGTAACAATTTTTCGCCTAAAGTCGTTTTTATCTTCCTTTTTGTGTGTTTTACGGTCAGTCTGTAAAAATGGCGTACTACGGGCGAAAGATCGTTCCCAGCAGCGATGTTGGAGTCCAAGATGCATCCAGACATCCTCCCTATGCTGTCCCTGAACTATTTCTGTGGTGTTTCCATCATTTTCTGCCCTTTTCCTATGGACCAGGCACCCTCCCCTCATCAGAGCAGGGGGTGCCTGGTGTAATGCTCGAGTCCTCCCATTGACTTCAATGGGGCTCGGGTGCTCGGCCGAGCACTCGAGCCTCCGGGGGCGCTCGGTCAGAGCACCCGAACACCCGAGCATTGGGGTGCTCGATCATCACTAATTACCAGGTCTCCAAGGACTGTGGTTGATTCTCCAGCTATTTGAGCTCGGCTATAACCAAACCCACTTTCCAATCTCTTCATCCCACTCCTACTCATTCTACCCACTTTCTCACCAATTACATGGCAAACTCCACCTTTTAACCACCCCCATGCTCTCCCACTTAAGCCCCATCCACAATATGAGGTGAAACACATAATTCATACCCTCGCAAACTCCGCTCTAATAGTATTTGTCTTGGGACTTAGGACAAGACGGTTTCCAGGTATGCATGTAATCTTGTTTTCATGCGCTGGCCTGGCAAAATCACCACTGCATCATGCGCAAACTGTTTATTTAACTCTTAATAAATGCTGACTAATATTTATCACTGTATGAAATACAAAACTGTGGTATTTCATTGCCACAAAAACTGTGGTTCTCAAATTGTGTTCCGTGGAGCCCCAGGAAAGTACAATGGGTTCCATCTTGGTAATGGCAGACAGGGAAACAGGGCTGATGTATGTATGCATATCTTTATTTATATGGTGCCACACAGTGTACGCAGAACCTTACAATAGACATATGTTACATTAAATAAGAGAGGATAAAATAAGTGCCACATTCATAGTAACAATAGGAGAGAGGTCCCTGCCCCATGGGAGCTTACTACACAAGGAGGCTGATGTATGAAGAAAAGTGGTACAATTCTGGCCCAGCTGCAGAATGGGGATAAATAAATATTGTCACCAATTTAAATTGCCTGCTGATCCTTTTGAATTCTAGAGAAGTGTCCAATGGAAGGCTTCACAATGTATTGGACCCTTTCTAGTATGCCAGTGGTTAAAAGCCCTATTTAACCCTATGAGTGCAAGAGGGGTGAGCAGTGCTTTGAATTCTAGAGAGGTCTCAATGGACGGCTTCACAATGCATTGGAACCTATCTAGCATTCCAGGGGTTAAAAGCCCTATTTAACTCATTGCTTCTCAATGCACTGCTCATCCCTCTGTCACTCAAAGGGTTAAATCATTTGCACTTTTAAGAATTTTTATTTGATCAATTTTAAATAACTAGTGAGGCTGATGTCCTAAGAAAATGGAACAGTTCTGGAGCAAACCAGCTCACTTTAGGGGACAAATAAAAAGTGTCACTGGTTTAAATTAGGTTTTTAAACTCTTGACTTCTGGAAAGGTCTAATGTGGAGACCTCACTAGCATTGAAAGGGTGAATAATGTGTGTTTGGGGAGTTTATTTCCTATAGTGCAAAATGTGTGTTTCTATGACTACCGGTGGGCATGTAGAAGATTATGGTTACCTTAACCCTTTAAGTGCCAGAGAGGCATCCAAAGCATTGCATTGCAATGTATCACATACCTCATGGGCACTCAAAAGGTTAAACTTTAATAACTTCAATAATAGGTTCTATATAAACTGGCATTCCCAATACTTTTGATATTGACACCAACTTAAAGAGACATTCCACTTCCATTTTGACTTTATATATTCTGTAAGTGAATAATATACAACATCAGATTGCCTTTCCTTGTTCACCATTTTTTTGTTTTACAATCTTATTCCCCTGACAAGGAATGCCCTGAATTTCTCTTTCCAGAGAGCTTTCTTTTAGAGGCTGTGGAATCATGAATAGTGGTACAGCATTGCACTATCCCTGCACCTCTGAGTGCTCTATGCACTTTTTAACATCCTTGGTAAGGAGCTCTCTGAATAGGTTTCAGTCTGTAGAAGCAGGGATAGTTATTAGTGATGAGCGAGCACCCCAATGCTCGGATGTTCGGGTGCTCTGACCGAGCACCCCCTGAGGCTCGAGTGCTCGGCCGAGCACCCGAGCCCCATTGAAGTCAATGGGAGGACTCGAGCATTACACCAGGCACCCCCTGCTCTGATGAGGGGAGGGTGCCTGGTCCATAGGAAAAGGGCAGAAAAAGATGGAAACACTACAGAAATGGTTCAGGGACAGCATAGGGAGGATGTCTGGATGCACCTTGGACTCCAACATCGCTGCTGGGAACGATCTTTCGCCCGTAGTACGCCATTTTTACAGACTGACCGTAAAACACACAAAAAGGAAAATAAAAACGACTTTAGGCGAAAAATTGTTACCAAACAGTATTTGCTGTATATTTACTTGTATATCATCTGCAAATTCTCCCAAAAATTTCATCGATTTTCTGAAGTGAGGCCATGATTAAGAGGGAAACGTGCGCAGAGGCAAATTATCCCAAAAATTTCCTTGATTTTCAGAACTGAGGCCATGATTAAGAGGGAAACGTGCGCAGAGGCAAATTCTCCCAAAAATTTCCTTGATTTTCAGAACTGAGGCCATGATTAAGAGGGAAACGTGCGCAGAGGCAAATTCTCCCAAAAATTTCCTTGATTTTCAGAACTGAGGCCATGATTAAGAGGGAAACGTGCGCAGAGGCAAATTCTCCCAAAAATTTCCTTGATTTTCAGAACTGAGGCCATGATTAAGAGGGAAACGTGCGCAGAGGCAAATTCTCCCAAAAATTTCCTTGATTTTCAGAACTGAGGCCATGATTAAGAGGGAAACGTGCGCAGAGGCAAATTCTCCCAAAAATTTCCTTGATTTTCAGAACTGAGGCCATGATTAAGAGGGAAACGTGCGCTGAGCTGACCATCTAAAACATTATGGGTGAGGGTCTGCTGCAGAGCTGACCATCCTAAACATTATATGCGAAGGCCCGCTAGTGAGCTGACGCTATAAAACATTATATGAGAGGGCCCGCTAGAGAGCTGACCCAATAAAACATTATATGAGAAGGCCCGCTGGTGAGCTGACCTATATAAAAATTGTCAAACAGGGCCCGCTGGTGAGCTGACCCTATATAAAAATTATATCACAGGGCCCGCTGGTGAGCTGGCCCTATATAAAAATTATAGCACAGGGCATATGGAAGAGGAGGAGGAGGATGAGAAGATTAAGAGTCAACCATATACCCGTTTTTTGGGTGGAAGGGGTGAATGGGAATACAGAGTATTCCCATCATTGTAAATAACATATATAAAGTGAGTTTATGTTCCCCCGGGGCTTTCCTCCAGTGGAGTGGAGAAGTCAGGGGAAATCCAGGCCTTGTTCATTTTTATAAGTGTCAACCTATCAGCATTGTCGGTGGAAAGGCGGATACGCTTATCTGTTATGATGCCACCAGCAGCACTAAATACCCGCTCAGACAGAACGCTGGCGGCAGGGCAGGCCAGCACCTCCAAGGCGTAGAGTGCCAGTTCATACCACGTGTCCAGCTTGGACACCCAGTAGTTGTAAGGCACAGAGGGATCATTGAGGACGCTGACACGGTCTGCTACGTACTCCTTCACCATCTTCCAAAACTTTTCCCTCCTTGTGACACTAGGCTGCGCATCAGGGTGAGGGTGCTGGCGGGGTGTCATGAAGGTGTCCCACGCCTTGGAGAGTGTTGCCCTGCCTTTCTCGGAACTGCTGTGTGCTCCCCTTTTCTCCCCTTCTCTGTTGGCCAAGGTAGCACGTACTCTGCCGCCAGCGTTGTCAGATGGAAAATTTTGGAGCAATTTTTCGACAAGAACCTTCTGGTATTGCACCATTTTGCTTGTCCTCTCCACCGGAGGAATGAGAGATGAGAAATTCTCTTTGTAGCGGGGGTCCAGAAGGGTGAACACCCAGTAATCCGTGTTGTTTAAAATGCATATAACGCGTGGGTCACGGGAAAGGCAGCCTAACATAAAGTCAGCCATGTGTGCCAGAGTACCAACAGTCAAGATTTCGCTGTCCTCACCAGGAGGATGACTCTCAATATCCTCATCCTCTTCCTCCTCTTCTGCCCACCCACGCTGAAGAGATGGAACTAAAGTTCCATGGCTACCCTCTGTAGCGGAGGCAACCGTGTCTTCCTCCTCCTCCTCCTCCTCCTCCTCCGCCTCCTCCAATTGTCGCTGAGAAGACGAAGTGAGGGTGCTCTGGCTATCACCTTGTGTAAGCTCTTCCTCCCCCATTTCCACCTCTTCCACATGCAAAGCGTCGGTTTTAATTGTGAGCAGCGAGCGTTTCAGTAGACACAGAAGTGGGATGGTTACACTGATAATAGCGTTATCGCCGCTCACCATCTGTGTCGATTCCTCAAAATTGCGTAAAACCTCGCAGAGGTCTGACATCCATTCCCACTCCTCACTTCTGATTACAGGAAGTTGAACGGAGAGGCGACGACCGTGTAACAGCTGGTACTCCACTACTGCCCTCTGCTGCTCACAAAGCCGGGCCAACATGTGGAAGGTGGAGTTCCAGCGCGTGCTCACGTCACACAGCAGCCGGTGAGCTGGCAATTGTAAGCGCTGCTGCAGCTTCAACAGGCCGGCCGAAGCTGTAGATGACTTACGGAAATGTGCACACACGCGGCGCACCTTGGTCAAGAGATCATGCACATTGGGGTAGGTTTTTAGAAATCGCTGCACCACTAAATTAAATACATGCGCTAGGCATGGTACGTGTGTGAGCTTGCCGAGCTCCAAAGCCGCCACCAAGTTACGCCCATTATCACACACAACCATGCCTGGTTGCAGGTTGAGTGGCGAGAGCCACTGCTCGGTCTGGTGACTAATCCCCTGCAACAGCTCTGAGGCCGTGTGCTGTTTGTCCCCAAGGCAGATCAGCTTCAGCACGGCCTGTTGACGCTTCCCCACTGCAGTGCTACACTGCTTCCAGCTACTGGCTGATGGGGGAGTGGCGGTGTGTGTAGAGAATTCGGAGGTGGAAACGGAGGAGGAGGAGCCAATAACGTAGGTGCTGGTGGAAACCCTGATGGAGGTAGGGCCCGCAATCCTCGGCGTGGGTAGCACCCGTGCCATCCCAGGGTCCGAGTCGCTCCCAGCCTCCACGACATTCACCCAGTGTGCCGTCAGGGAAATGTAGCGTCCCTGGCCACAAGCACTTGTCCATGTGTCAGTCGTTAAGTGGACCTTCCCAGTAACTGCGTTGGTCAGGGCACGGGTGATGTTACGGGACACATGGTGGTGTAATGCGGGGATGGCACACCGGGAAAAGTAGTGGCGGCTGGGGACCGCGTACCGAGGGACAGCTGCTGCCATCAGGCTGCGGAAGGACTCAGTGTCCACAAGCCTAAATGGCAGCATTTCGATGGCCAGTAATTTTGAAAGGTGTGAGGTTAGTGCTATGGCCTGTGGGTGGGTGGCTGGGTACTTTCTCTTGCGCTCAAATGCCTGGGGTAACGACATTTGGACGCTGTGCTGGGACAGGGAAGTGGATGTGGTCGCTGATGGTGCTTCAGATGGTACAGGTGCAGGGCGGGAGGTATGCGGGCCTGCGCCTTCGACAGGCGATTGGCCGGCACCGAAAACAGGGGAAGAGGAGGCAGTGGTGTGGCCTGCAGACACAGATGGGCGATCCAGGCGTTCCTCCCACTTACTACGGTGCTTGGATGCCATGTGTCGGATCATGCTGGTGGTGGTGAGGTTTCTAGTGTTCATGCCTCGGCTCATTCTGGTGTGGCACAGGTTGCAAACTACAATTCTTTTGTCGTCCGCACTTTCCTTAAAAAAACGCCATACCGCGGAACACCTACCCCTTGGCAAGGTAGATTTACGCAAGGGGGTGCTCCGTGGAACATTTGCGGGCCGGTTTGGTGCGGTCCGCCTTCTTTCTGTAGCCACACCACTGCCTCTTCCAGCCTGTTGCGGTGCTGCAGATGGCTCACCCTCAGGACTGCTGTCATCGCTCGGCTCTACACCTTCCCAGGTGGGGTCAGTCACCTCATCGTCCACCAAGTCCTCCTCCACTTCCTCACTCTGATCATCCTCCTCAAGTCTTGATCCCACCACATACTCAGTCATTGACAACTGTATAACATTCTCCTCAACAAGGTCTTGAGACGGAAATAGTGGTTGATTTAATGGCAACTGTGTCTCATCATCATCATCATCATCATCCACTACTTCCTTTGACCTTAAATGCCGTTCACATCTGTCATCTTCTTGTGATTGGGTAGCCTCTAGAGGTTGTGAATCAGGGCACAAGATGTCATGTTCCTCTGCAAGCGTGCTTGGAGAGAGGGTCAAATGAAGGATTGGTGATGAGACGAGCTCATCACTATATCCCAGTGTGGGATCACTTCTTTGACCAGACCGTGTATGGTGGGAGGAAGGATGATCAGAGTGAGGATTATGTTGACCAGACTCTTGGCTACTGAGAGTGGACTTGGTGGAAGACAGGGTGGTGCTTAACCGACTGGAAGCAGTATCAGCTGTCATCCAACCGACCACCTGTTCGCACTGGTCGGACCTCGAGAGTGATGTCCTGCGACGCCCTGTGAAATCAGACATGAAGCTAGGTATGGTGGATGTCTTTCTTTCTTGTGCTCTGGCACCAGGCACAGTTTCTCCGCGTCCTGACCCGCGCCCTGAACTTTCAGGATCACGTCCACTTCCCCGTCCCTTTTTACCCGCCTTCTTCATCTTACACGATATATATGACTTTAATATATATGAGTTTGAAAACTTAACAGTATTTCTTACTATTCTGCAACTCTGCAGAGTACACAGAATAGGCTGCTAAACTGCGGTGACACACACTGAATGGAATAAGTGACTTTAATATTTGAGTTTGAAAAATTAACAGTATTTCTTACTATTCTGCAACTCTGCAGAGTACACAGAATAGGCTGCTAAACTGCGGTGACACACACTGAATGGAATATGTGACTTTAATATTTGAGTTTGAAAACTTAACAGTATTTCTTACTATTCTGCAACTCTGCAGAGTACACAGAATAGGCTGTTAAACGGCGTTGAAACACACTGAATGGAATATGTGACTTTAATATTTGAGTTTGAAAACTTAACAGTATTTCTTATAATTCTGGAACTGTACAGAGTACACAGAATAGGCTGTTAAACGGCGTTGAAACACACTGAATGGAATATGTGACTTTAATATTTGAGTTTGAAAACTTAACAGTATTTCTTATAATTCTGGAACTGTACAGAGTACACAGAATAGGCTGTTAAACGGCGGTGAAAGACACTGAATGGAATATGTGACTTTAATATTTGAGTTTGAAAAATTAACAGTATTTCTTACTATTCTGCAACTCTGCAGAGTACACAGAATAGGCTGCTAAACTGCGGTGACACACACTGAATGGAATATGTGACTTTAATATTTGAGTTTGAAAACTTAACAGTATTTCTTACTATTCTGCAACTCTGCAGAGTACACAGAATAGGCTGTTAAACGGCGTTGAAACACACTGAATGGAATATGTGACTTTAATATTTGAGTTTGAAAACTTAACAGTATTTCTTATAATTCTGGAACTGTACAGAGTACACAGAATAGGCTGTTAAACGGCGTTGAAACACACTGAATGGAATATGTGACTTTAATATTTGAGTTTGAAAACTTAACAGTATTTCTTACTATTCTGCAACTCTGCAGAGTACACAGAATAGGCTGTTAAACGGCGTTGAAACACACTGAATGGAATATGTGACTTTAATATTTGAGTTTGAAAACTTAACAGTATTTCTTATAATTCTGGAACTGTACAGAGTACACAGAATAGGCTGTTAAACGGCGTTGAAACACACTGAATGGAATATGTGACTTTAATATTTGAGTTTGAAAACTTAACAGTATTTCTTATAATTCTGGAACTGTACAGAGTACACAGAATAGGCTGTTAAACGGCGGTGAAAGACACTGAATGGAATATGTGACTTTAATATTTGAGTTTGAAAAATTAACAGTATTTCTTACTATTCTGCAACTCTGCAGAGTACACAGAATAGGCTGCTAAACTGCGGTGACACACACTGAATGGAATATGTGACTTTAATATTTGAGTTTGAAAACTTAACAGTATTTCTTACTATTCTGCAACTCTGCAGAGTACACAGAATAGGCTGTTAAACGGCGTTGAAACACACTGAATGGAATATGTGACTTTAATATTTGAGTTTGAAAACTTAACAGTATTTCTTATAATTCTGGAACTGTACAGAGTACACAGAATAGGCTGTTAAACGGCGTTGAAACACACTGAATGGAATATGTGACTTTAATATTTGAGTTTGAAAACTTAACAGTATTTCTTATAATTCTGGAACTGTACAGAGTACACAGAATAGGCTGTTAAACGGCGGTGAAAGACACTGAATGGAATATGTGACTTTAATATTTGAGTTTGAAAACTTAACAGTATTTCTTATAATTCTGGAACTGTACAGAGTACACAGAATAGGCTGTTAAACGGCGGTGAAAGACACTGAATGGAATAAGTGACTTTAATATTTGAGTTTGAAAAATTAACAGTATTTCTTACTATTCTGCAACTCTGCAGAGTACACAGAATAGGCTGTTAAACGGCGTTGAAACACACTGAATGGAATATGTGACTTTAATATTTGAGTTTGAAAACTTAACAGTATTTCTTATAATTCTGGAACTGTACAGAGTACACAGAATAGGCTGTTAAACGGCGGTGAAAGACACTGAATGGAATATGTGACTTTAATATTTGAGTTTGAAAACTTAACAGTATTTCTTATAATTCTGGAACTGTACAGAGTACACAGAATAGGCTGTTAAACGGCGGTGAAAGACACTGAATGGAATATGTGACTTTAATATTTGAGTTTGAAAAATTAACAGTATTTCTTATAATTCTGGAACTGTACAGAGTACACAGAATAGGCTGTTAAACGGCGGTGAAAGACACTGAATGGAATATGTGACTTTAATATTTGAGTTTGAAAACTTAACAGTATTTCTTATAATTCTGGAACTGTACAGAGTACACAGAATAGGCTGTTAAACGGCGGTGAAAGACACTGAATGGAATATGTGACTTTAATATTTGAGTTTGAAAACTTAACAGTATTTCTTATAATTCTGCAACTGTACAGAGTACACAGAATAGGCTGTTAAACGGCGGTGAAAGACACTGAATGGAATATGTGACTTTAATATTTGAGTTTGAAAACTTAACAGTATTTCTTATAATTCTGCAACTCTGCAGAGTACACAGAATAGGCTGTTAAACGGCGGTGAAAGACACTGAATGGAATATGTGACTTTGATATTTTAGTTTGAAGACTTAACAGTATTTCTTCCTATTCTGCAACTCTGCACAGTACACAGAATGTGCTGCTAAACTGCGGCGAAGCACACTGAATGGAATATGTGACTTTGATATTTTAGTTTGAAGACTTAACAGTATTTCTTCCTATTCTGCAACTCTGCACAGTACACAGAATGTGCTGCTACACTGCGGCGAAGCACACTGAATGGAATATGTGACTTTGATATTTTAGTTTGAAGACTTAACAGTATTTCTTCCTATTCTGCAACTCTGCACAGTACACAGAATGTGCTGCTACACTGCGGCGAAGCACACTGAATGGAATATGTGACTTTGATATTTTAGTTTGAAGACTTAACAGTATTTCTTCCTATTCTGCAACTCTGCACAGTACACAGAATGTGCTGCTAAACTGCGGCGAAGCACACTGAATGGAATATGTGACTTTGATATTTGAGTTTGAAGACTTAACAGTATTTCTTCCTATTCTGCAACTCTGCACAGTACACAGAATGTGCTGCTAAACTGCGGCGAAGCACACTGAATGGAATATGTGACTTTGATATTTTAGTTTGAAGACTTAACAGTATTTCTTCCTATTCTGCAACTCTGCACAGTACTCAGAATGTGCTGCTAAACTGCGGCGACGCACACTGAATGGAATACGTGACTTTGATATTTTAGTTTGAAGACTTAACAGAATGTGCTCTAATCTGCAACTTTGCACACTAAACAGAATGTGCTCTAATCTGCAACTTTGCACACTAAACAGAATGTGCTCTAATCTGCAACTTTGCACACTAAACAGAATGTGCTCTAATCTGCAACTGTGCACACTAAACAGAATGTGCTCTAATCTGCAACTTTGCACACTAAACAGAATATATATATTTTTTTTTTTTTTTTTTTGTTTTTTTCCCCCCACACCAAATAACCTGCTGCCCCCACACACAGTAGTCCTAAAAAGGACTTTTGGTTCTTTTTTTTTCACAATTTTTGTTTTTTTCCTCCCTACACTGCCTTTCCCTTCCTATCCTCAGCTCTCCCTGGCTCAGACTGAGCCGAACTCGATGGTCAGGTGCTATACAGCACCTGACCACGGGTTCTGGCCAGCCAATCAGTGTAATGCCAGCAGCCAACATGGCTGCTGGCATTACACCGATGTCAGAGCCTCCCTGCACGTTTATTGGCTGCGCAGCAGCCGCAAAACGTGCGGGGAGGAGACCCGAACATGGCGGGCGAGCACATGCGGTACTCGTACGAGTACCGCCATGTGCCGAGCAGAGCGATGCTCGAGCCGATCCGAGCATCGGCCGAGCATGCTCGCTCAACACTAATAGTTATACTACATTGCACTATTCCTGCACCTCTGAATACTCTATGTACGTTTTTACATCACTGGTAAGGGCCATATGTTCAAAGAAGTAGTGAAATAGCTTTTGTCATTTATAATGACTTTTCAAAGTACAGTGTCGTTGGGCTCATTAATATTTTCAGAGAGTGTCGGTTGTGATTGGAAATATGTCGGTTGTCCTGACTGAAATTACGACAAAAATGTCTTAACTAAGGACAAAAATGTCTTAACTAACAACAAAAATGTCTTTAAAAATGTCTTAACTAAGGACAAAAATGTCTTAACTAACAACAAAAATGTCTTTAGTAACAACAAATATGTCTTAACTAAAGACAAAAATTCTCACATTCAGAACATTTTCCTCCACTTTTTTTCTTAACGTACAAATTTTGTCTTTTGAAAGACATTTTTTTGTCATTAGTTACGACAAATTTTCTTTTCCTCTATACGACACTGGAGAATAGTTTAGCCACGCCCTTGCCCCGCTCCTTTGACCATCAATTCTGGAGTTGTGTCGTACACAACGGACATTACTATTTTTTGTCGTATACTCTATAGAAAATATGCCATGCATGCTTACAATGACTTGTTTTTGTCTTTCATATGACAATTTTTTGTCGTTATCCCTTTGAACATATGGCCCTAAGAGTTTAACATGTGAGCCAGAGGGGTTTCTTACGCATTGCAAAGCAATGTTCTCATATTGCTAAGAATAGTTAGGGTTCCTATATGATTTCATGTGAACCCCAATGGTTCCACCATCACAAAAAAGCTTGAGAACCACTGTCACAAATGTTCAGTTTTCATTCATGTCTATATAAATGTATTTTACAGGAGCACGGCATTCCCACTGACATGGGCTACGCAGTGGCTCCTCATCACTCAGGTGTCTACCCTGTACACATGCAACTCTATGAAGCCTGGAAAAAGATCTGGGGTATTAAAGTCACAAGCACAGAAGAATATCCTCACCTGAAGCCAGCACGCTACAGACAGGGGTTCATTCACAAAAATATCATGGTGAGCATTGTTAGTAAATGTCATCTGTAACTATAAAGCGGTATTCGTCAAACACCACGAGGTAAATGTACAATGGCAATTCTTCACTATATTATGTGCTGGAATTAATGCTAGGACCTTACACTGGAATAATGCCAATTTACTAACATATGCACTCCAAAATTCCTTCCCTTTACTCCACTTGCACCTAAGGGAGGACAATGAGCTATTCCGTGGGCATGTTGGGAGGTTCTTTTCCTCTCAGAGGCAGATTTCCCATTAACCAGAGTATGCATCTGCCTAGAGTTCCACATTTTGAGGGGTGCTGTGCTGGCCACACCCATATTCTGAATTCTGAATGTCCCTGCACCAGTTTTATTCCCCTTTACTGGCCATGATCACTTTCTGCCGATCTCTCTCTAGCAACCAAGGGGCTAAAGATTTTTTTCTTCTTGCTTGTTATAGGCCAAGGAAATAATGAATGGAACTGAGGGTGGGGTCATGTGAGGAGTGTGGGTGTGGCCACGGACAAAGCTTAAGGCACCTAGAGTGTCTTGTCTAGGGGCTCCTGTGATATAAATCTGGTCCGGTGCTTCCTGTACACCTTATTTTAAGGCAATATGTAAAATGAGTCATAAAGTAAATAGAATGATTTTATGGAATTGCCTTTGCATGCTATGGGGCTGGTGTTCATACCGTTCTGTCTTGAAGTTTTAACTATGCCAGTGAGTGTTCTCCAGTAATCATTACAGCACTCATACACTGTAGTGAATGACCTGAGGTGCAGACGCTGGTGTTAGAGGCAGGGCAGGGCTGGCCTGGGGGGCAAGGGGGCAATTGCCCCCCAGGCTGGTCATGAATATGGGCCAGTGGGCCACTGCCTCACTCAATTTACCATTTGCTGCTGTAAATAGAGTAAACAATATTTAAGGAGTTACACGAGTATTGTAGCTCCATTTCAATTGTAAGCTCTGTGGTATCACTAGTGTAGATCCATTTCAATTGTCATCTCTGTGATATCAGTTGTTTACTACCATTTCAGTTATAAGCTCTGAGGTATCACTTGACTTCATCCATAACATTAATGCCAGCTATAACATTAAAAAAAGGGTTTTGGCTGGGACATTGGGCTAGAGCGGTAATAGAAATAGGCCACATAATTGTACTTGCCCCCCAGGCCAAAAGTTGCCAGCCCTCCCCTGGTTAGAGGCTAGCGCCAGTGAGTCTGTATCCACTTGGATCCTTTCTAATTTATGTTAATGAGCCCCTTACATCTTAGGGAGTCTCAGCCTCTAACATACTGCTTTGCAATGTGTTGGAGACCTCACTAGCATCCAAACTGTTAAAATGAAAATAAGAAACACAGTAATATTCTGATATGTAAACTTGCAGAGAAGGTTTAGGTTAAGTAATTGCCAGAGGGATTTTTCATACTTTCTCTGCTGCCCTTTCTGGGTAGAGATCAAAGTAGCAGAAGCATTATGGTATTGTTTGCAATTACTAAGGCAGTGGATTCTCAGACATTCTCAAAGAATGGGTTGAATTCTAATAAGGTTCACTGTAAAATATTCCTTTTATAATTTTAGTAAAATAGATCTTTTGAAGACATGTATTTTGTCAGGTTTATCGTAAGCTCGGAGATATAGGACAGAAGTGTCGGAAACCAATTTACAGAAAACCATTTTTAAGACCTTCTATCTTTGAAATCCTAGGCTACCAAATCTTCAATGGAAATGCTTTCATTTTCTGCAACTGCAGAGTTGTGGAGACGAGCTTATAATAAATTCATTATGTAAGTTGTACTGGGAACATTTCCATTCCATACTACTGCCCTCTGTGTCTTTGAAATATAAATGCAGTAGTATTTAATCAGTAAAACCAGAAGAATTGGAACAATGGCTTTAAAAGTATCTGTAGGATAATAACATCCATGAATCTTATGATGAAAGACAAAGTAGGATTTTTTTTTTTTTTTTTTTTTTTTCAAATCCGAGGGTTTAAATTATAAAACGATAGAAAATAGTGCTTGTAAGAGAGACAATTTCTTTAAGGTTAAGATTTCTTTTACACAGTTCTGACTTAAGAGTTTTGGGTTTTTATAACAACTCTACACTTCAATACACATGCTGGATGTTAGGCATTTTCCATATAAGAGAAAAGAATTTCTCATGCAAGATCTGAACACAGAATACAATTACTTCCATGATAGCAAGGAATTTATTTACTGGAATCAAATATGGCAACTTTTCAAAGGGAAACAATTTTGCTATCAAAGGAGCAGACAATTAAAACTCCTGGACTGCACTGCACTCTACTGAACTGTACGTCTGCTTACCATTTGGAGAGCATCAGAAAACTGACCTCCTCTGCTAACAGCAGGGTTGGAACATAACCTGAAGTTTTTAGTGATTTCCTACACGAGTCAACCTTATTAAATTAGCAATGGTTCTACAAATCACATACTAATTATTGTCAGAATGCTGATTGCGAGGATACCCAGTACCTCCCAGGTGGATGCTAGAGTGTGAAGGATTGAGAGTGATGCTTGAGATAGTGGAATATGTTGTAAGTGTTTGTGCTGCAGCAGCTCAGCAATAAAGGTGTTGGCCGCAAAGCCAAACATCCAACTCTGGGGGGGGGGGATGCAGTAAGGTGTGATGATGGGGTGATAAAGAGAAGATAAGTTCTGCAGTGATATCACTAATTCAGTTCCAATGTTATTCTATGGAACCTATGAACTAAGATTTCTCAAATGGGAGAGATCTTAATGCAAAGGCTCAGTACAATAACATAGGAATTCAATTAGTGATATCAGTGAAGAACTTATCTCCTCATTATCACTGCTTTATCTCACTTTAGTGCATCTCCCCCAAGTTCTGCTGGAGCTGGATTAGGATAAACACTTCCACCAGTCAAAGAGACCTGGAGGGGGGACTGAGACTGGGGATACAAATACAGCTGTATCAGAGACTGGTGGTGATCAAAGACAACTTGGGGATAGCAACTAGGATAACAGGATCAATTGTATTCAATAGACTAAAACCCTGGGTAACTGGAGGCTATAGAATTCTGTAGATGCACTGAAAGATCAGATGGGCAACACTTTCCTCTCTCAGGCAGCAGATGGCAGCGGGTTCAAGCTGGAAGAAGTGATGCAACTCTCCAACTCAGACAGTAGAGGGCATAGAATAGATGAACTGACCTGAGACCTCTTATAGTGAAATAGCTGCAACAGATCAGAGGGAGAAGCTCACATGTATTTGCCCATGCTCAGAACTACAGTTCACAATGGATGTTAGATGTGGAAGTCTGAAGGGTCAGGCAACATATCCAAGACTTCAGAGACAGATATCAGAGCTGTGGTTTCAGATGTAGCCAGAGTAAGGTTTAGGTAATCAGGCAGTGTAAACAAGAAACAGAATCATAGCTGGAGAGAGAAACTAGGATCAGAACCAGAGAACCAGGCAAATACAGGTAAGGTACCAAATTATATAGAGGGGAGCATAGTCGGGATGAATAGCCAGGAGTTAAGAAGGCTGTATTTGTATGTATCAGAAGGGTGTTTACAGGCACTTGAAGTGCAATCATCTCCTCAACAGTTTGAGCTTCCAAAACAGAATTTGTCCAATCTAGAGGTATCATGACAATGGAAATGAGGATCTGCTGCAATGTAATAGGTTGATTGACCAGTTCCAGTGGCGTTCTATGGGTGGTTTGATCAGATCCCGATGTGTCCTGAAGTGACCTTTTGAAGACTTTTAACTTACTGAATGGAGAGTTTTTTTGTAGAATTTGGTCATTCAGCTGGAATGTAATCTAGGTGCACAGATCTTCTGGTCTTTGGATAACATGATACATTGACAGTTTTTGAATGCAATTACCAAATATACAAGATAAAGGTGACCATTACGATTTAACGTAGCATTCTATGAAATAGTTGCAAATGCTCTTATTATTTTACATTTGTAACCAGATAATGGCAATTAGCATGATTTGTTTTCTTTCTATAACAGATGTTCTTATGCAGATGCTATTTACTTAGTGCTAATCTTTGTTTTTTCCCACATCTGACTTTAACATTTGAACAGTGTTTTGAGCTGGGGTATCAAAAAAGCATATACAATTGCATCCAAATGCTTGGGTGTGGGTGGAGGATTGCTTAGTTTGAGGCAAAAATACCTGAAATTCTGCCTTCCTCAAAAGGTTTAATCCTTTGAGTGCCAAAGGGGTATCTAATGCAGTGCTCTGTAATGAGTTGGTTACCCTCTGGAGCTCAAAGAATTAATGCATATGTTACATTTACCACTATTACTTTTATTATTGAGCTCAACAACTTGATACATTACACAAAATACATTTGAACTTTGACAAATGAAATACATTAACCCTCTGAGTGCCAGGAAAGTATCCAGTGCATTGCATTCAATGTGCTGGGAACCTCCCTGGCATTCAAAGGGTTAAAAGATATGTGAACATCTCAAGTAATTTTCTCATTTTGTCAAAACTATGCATATAATCATCAGTGTAAAAAATAACTGTAGGAAGTGAGATTAAGGCATTGCACACTTATGGTGCTAATACACATAGGTCAAAGCAAAAGGAAACTATACATGAAAAAAAGGAATTATAGAGAAAATTCTAGAGAAAAACAATGACAAGTTAGGGGACAGATAACAATTCCCCAAGTTATTGTTGATTTAAAGTAGAACTGTCACTTTTTTTTTCTTCAAAAAGCTTTATTAGAGATTCAGAAAATTTACACGTAGAAAAAAGAACATCACAAGACAATTACATGGGAGTCGAGCATAATCATATTATAGCAGTTGAGTACAGAGAAAAGATCAATAGCAGGTATTAAAAGTATGACCCTTTGAGTGACAGAGAGAGAGAGACGAGGACTGCTCGTGAGACTATAGTAATAGGACTCCCACAAGAGCTTGCCTGCACAGGGAGAGCGGGTCTTGGAAGTCCTAAATAGATATATCAGAGGATGAATGTGGATTAAAATTGGTCAAGATTCCCTTCTGATGAGTGAAACAAATATTCAATTTCCAAAATTCATCTTAATTCGTATTGCCAGTCAGCTATACTGTGAGGTAATTGAGAGTTCCAAACTCAAGAGATACGGATCCTGGCCGTTGAGATTAGAAGGAGGCAGGATCTCAGCCTAGGTCTGGTGGCTGGATCCACAGGGTGTCCTGGTGAGCTGGGCAGAACAGATAGGATCAGGCATTCGGGGTAAACAGGACAGAAATATGTGATAGTGAGGATGCGTCTGTATGAACTGTCGACCAGAAGTATTGTAGTTTAGGGCACGTCCAACATATATGAAGGAAGGAACCTTCACCTCCAACAACCGCCCAATTGGAGAATTGTCACTTTTTAACAAATATATCATTTTGAAATCACCTATATTTGTTAGCATTTTCCTTTAAAAACATTGATTATTAAAGAGTTAGATTTATTCAGTTGTCAGTTTATGCAAATTAGATTAGACTTTCTAGCATACCAGACAGATATTAACTAGGGACCGCAAACTCCAGGAAAATTCCCGCAAGATCATAGCAATTTCCACTGCTGCTTTTAATGGCCATGACAAATTCCCACTACAATACTATTCCTGAGGTACTACTACTTATTACATACAGGAGTTCCATGTTGCAATAGTACTAGTAGTGGCAGGTGACAGTGGAACTGCACCTTGAACAGTAGCAGAAGAATTCTGCTTAGTCAGTAATAGTGATTGTGGCTGTGTGGGGTTGGGACTTGGAAACAGTGAAGGTGAAGATGATGACCAAGATTATTGTGTATTTTTCTGCATGGTTAAAAGGGATAGTAATACTTCGTTTTAAATTTATTTTATTTTGTAGGCATTAAAAAACATGAAGAATGATATAAGTCTTATCTCTCAAACCTTTATTGTTTATGAGATATTCACAAGCAAAGTTCCCCTCCCCGCCCCTTTTTCCTAGTGTAAGCCATCTCTTCTCAGATGTGAATCTGGTTGTATGACCAGACAGATAACAGAAGGGGACAGTTTTCTTTGTATGAAAACAATGAAAGCCCTTCCCCCCTTGACAAGTTTTTCAGCTTTTTCCATTATCTTAATTGAAGATTGTCCCTCTCTGCAGTCTACCTGGGCACCTCCCTTCTGATCTGGTTGAACAGTGGGGGGATACTTTGTTTGTGAATATATCTCTTAAACCATAAAGGTTTGAGAGATAAGACATATCATTCTTCATGTTTTTTAATGCCTACAAAATAAAATAAAGTTAAAACCAAGTATTACTATCCCTTTAATTTTCCAGACTTTCCAGCTTATTTTGTCAAATACTTTATTAACAGGTATATTGCTTCTTTTCAGTATGCAAGATTGAGCCTTTTCCTTTCAGATACAACTATTTTGCATAACTGCTCTCTACTTGAGTTTTATCTGAAGAAGGGGAGAAGTTTAGAGGAATATATTTTAAAGGGATAGTAATGTTTCAAAATAAAAGCAGCTCCAAATAATCTTCATAGTATTTGGGCCATGGAGAGTGTTATTTTAATACTGTCAGAGTTGTAGTTCCTGAGTAATTCAATGACAAAGTATCCCTCTCCCGCCCCTTTTACTGATGTAACACTGCTCACCTCGGAACAGAGAGGTGGTGTCCTGTCACGGTTTACCAATAACGATCAAGAGTCAGTACGATATAGTTAAAGGGGATCTCTCACCTACATACATGTAATGCTCATTAGTTAGAGCATTTATCTAAAAGACTGAAAACATTGTTCATTGAATTAAAAAAGCAGTTACATGCGTAAAAATTAAAGTTTAAAAAGTGTTCGGCAGCCTACTTCTGGCTTGCCGAACCTTGCCGACCAGAGACAGCTCCCACTACCCATCATCCTCAGATGACGGAGGCTGTCTTTCACTAAGGTGGAGCGATCGCATTGGCTAGATATCAATCTCTGCCAATGCAATCGCTCCACTTTAGTAACAGACAGCCTCCATCATGGGAGGATGATGGGTAGTGGGACGGAGCTGCCTCTATCCGGCAAGGTTCGGCAAGCTGGAAGTAAGCTGCCAGACACTTTTTAAACTTTAATTTTTGCGCATGTAACTGCTTTTTTAATACAATGAACAATATTTTCAGTCTTTTAGATAAATGCTCTAACTAATGAGCATTACATATATGTAGGTGAGAGATCCCCTTTAAATGCAAAATGTATTAATAATAGAAAAGTAGAGTACACTGCATACACAAGTAGCAAGCAGAGGATTACAAGCCAGCGAGCACTGCTATCAGGAATAGTAGGCTGCCAAGCTTGACTACTCTGCTGGAGACTAGGCCTCAGCTACTGGTAGTTTCTGCAGGAACCAGGACCAGGAACAGGAGCAGGAACAGGAACACTGGATCTTGATCCGACGAAGCAAAAGTACTGACTCACACCTGCAGTCATTTTTGTCCTAATGTTACCATTTCACACTGCTCTCCCTCCCTCCTGTCACTCTTTGCCGGCCAGTACTAGCACATTTGTATAAGACAAACTGACAGTCATTCAGATCTTGTGAAGGTGAAGGTGGATTCTCCCACTGAACTGTGAAAGTTTATTGGTGACAGTTCACTTTAAATGGGATGTTTAACCCTTTGAATTCTAGAGAGATCTACAGCACATTGCAAGACACCACTCCATTCCATTGTTTATTAACACTAAAGGTGTGCAACACTTTTATCTCTTTTTATAGTCCTTGTTCACTTGTATGTTGGGCTATGCATAATGGAGCCTTTTGCAGTCTCAATTCTTAAGCAATCTTGGAGTTAGTAGCATTCCCTTTAAGATAAGCAGCACAATACTTTCACATAGGTGCCATCTGTGCCTACTTAACTCTGCATAGGACAAGTGATGGAGGTGAAGAACAAGGCCAACCAACAGAGGAGTCAGCCATATATTACTGGCCAGTGCTTTGTTGGCCAGCCAATCACTGAATGATGCAAATGGCATTGCATCTTCCAAAATCATTCATCACTGTGAACGTTCTGTGTGGCAGTCCATAGTCCAGCATGTATATCATCAAACTAAAACATGGCTGTTCCAAATGCATGAGCACATTGAAGCTGTGGCATGCTATGTTATGATGTGTCCAGAAAGGTGGATATTACCAGTGTGAACAGCACCATTGGGGCAAGTTGTTTCACAAGGGTTCATTTACTGCAGCATTAATAATACTGTGCTTAAGTCACTGGTATGAACATATCCTTAAAGAGAATGTATTATGTGGGTCTGCATTGAAATAGATGCAAACACAGCCCTGCCCAGTTTTAATTACTCTTCACAATGAATTGGAGACTTCTCTAGCACTGAAAGGGTTAAAAATTCCACTTAAATCATTGGGAATACCTATTTGTCCTCTATGAAACAGCTGGACTGCCCCACAATCCTTCTAGTTCTTATAATATCAATATCACTGTTTTGCAATGTTGGTCTACAGGGCACACCAATAGGTTGGGTTTTAACCCTCTGAGTGCCAGAGAGGACTCTAACACTTTGTTTATCAATGAATCAATGAGTTGGATACCTCTCAAGTATTAAAATGGTTAACTGTCCCATTTAAACAATCATAATAGTAATATTATTAAAATTATAAAAAAATTAATAACCCTGCTTAAAACACACCCTTATAACCTCTGTTCTTCAATAGATATAAATCTGTGAAATAATTCTAAAAATGTGCTGCTACAAAATAGGGTTAAAAGTAGATAAGTAATAAAAAATGTGTGTACACAGGTCCACCTCCCAATCAAACCCCCTTAGGTTAATTAGGATACATAGAAAAGCTTTATCCAAAACAATCTTCCATATATATATAGGGCTGTAAATATATCTCTAGTCTCCTTCCCAGTTTGTAGAATGAAACAGGGGTAAGGAAAGAGAACCTCATATAGTCAAGATGATGGAACACTGAATACAGGATGGCGTGTGGAATGGAATAATAGTGATGAACTAGATGGAAACCTCTGCCTGCACTTCTTTATAAATGGCCTCTTCCATTGTTCATAGAATAATATATATTTGTAAAAAGCACAACACATAAAGGATTTTCTATAAACCTTTACAATTAAGGGATAACCTCTTTATATGTGCAGTTTTTCTCCCCTCCTGGATTCCTCCTTGCATTGAACTCCAAGGTCCTTGGCTACAATAATTCCTTATTGACTGTAGGAGTCTCTTGTAATGTAGGTTGTTGTCTGGGACATGTACCTCGGTTCTATTCACTGGGTACTGCATCAAGTTCTTATAGAGGGAATGTTGGCAACCTAAGGAGTCACTCTGGGGAATCTTATAACCAACACATATTATGCAGCCTCTCTGCACTGTTCTACAATTGTGAGATCTCCATACAGGAGCTGGTGTATAGTAGCCCCTTACATGACCTGGTCATCATAACGACAGCTCTACAGTTATGATAGTTCTGCTAGTATTGCAGCCACACATCAGCAACCCACATTACAAGAGACATCTATAGTCTATCAGGATTAATCCCATTAAAATGAATGGAGACCAAGGACCTTGGAGGAAAAGCAAGGAGACATCCATGAGGAGAGAAAGAATGGTACTTTTGGAGCACAGTTAAGAGAATACAAGGTGGGAATATTATATGCAACATGTCAAAGATTTATCCTGAAACTTCACCGGTTTGTGTATGAGACAATTAATGTTGAAATGCAAAAAGAATAATTTGTATAGTGCACTTTTCACACACATACACACACACACACACACACACACACACACATATATATATATATATATATATATATATATATATATATATATATATATATCAATCAATTGTAAGTTTGGGAATCTTTATTTGTTTACATGGTGCAGTTTGTATTCTCCAGAACTGCTCCACTTTTTCTTAGCCTTAATGTTTATGTGATCCTGTGGATGTGTGGAGGATTAGGGTACCTGAAACTTTAGCCTAATGACATTGTCACAATGCTTTATTTTGTATAAAATAACATTCCAATACCTTTGATATTTATACCAAATGAACCCCTTGGATGCTAGAGATGTTTTGATGCATCCAGAAGCATTTGATTGCGAAGGTTGCACTACAATTTCATGTGAAACCAAAGGGTTCCACCACTGAAAGAATCTAAGCACTCCTGTATTATATAGCAACAAAGGCATGTTTTCAAAGAAGGCAAGAAAAGAGGCAGAAGTTTATGTAATTACATATTTTCCTGCCTCATTTTAGTATATTGTGTTTAGACATATACTCTATCACTGAAAATGACAGAAAATAAAAAAGTATAATAATAGTATCTTGCCTTTGAAAACTTGACCTCTTAAACAGATAAAAAAAACAATGAAGGCACAATGTTCAAAGAGGATAACAAGTGCTCATCTGATTGCATTGTATCCTGATTTAGCAATTTGCATTTGATGTGAACTGCATTAATTGTTAATCATTAAAAGACTGTTTACTTTTGTTGTTTTATCCCTTTTGATGACAGAGAGTGAGGGGAGGAAGAGTCGGGTCTATTTATAAAGAACTGAGGAGAACAATATATATTATACACTGTTCTCCTCTTATTTATAAGATCATTCAGGTAAAGAGCATATTCATTCTCATCCACCGACAAAAGACAAGGGGAGATGGATGGAGAGAATCTTGTAGCATTGTTATAAGTGTGTGTTTTGTATGCATAATTCCATTTTCTCTAATTTTCTACAACAGAAATTATTAGAGTGAAGTAAGAACTTTAAACACAGATAATTGAAACTAAATGTTCCTGTCTTTCTTTTCAATTCTTTTCATTCTTTTTCCCACTCGCTAAAACTTTTGAAACACTTAATCATACAGACTTTAGCGCTATTATTTCTGTAAGTGGTAACTCAGCCATTAAAAAATATTAAAAGCATACAAATCTAATTACACAAGAAGAAAAGGGCCACTATAGAGAGAATAAAAGAGTATATCATAATTCACATGTATTTCAAAATTGCTTGACTATTATTTCTTCGAAACACACATATACTGACAGACATGACCAATTTTATATTACTTAGTTTTATGATAGGAACAAAAGAAGTGGCAATATACATAATTATTATGCCCTAATTTTCAGTGGCAGAAGTCAAAGTACTGTAGAGAAGACAATCCAAGTGGCTGTAATCTAGAAAGGACATTCATTATAATATCAGTTAGTGTTTCAATATATTTTGTGCATTTCTTTGGCTATACATGGCATGATGGCAGATTCAATAGGTACATTTAAAATAGAATTATATAATTTTCTAGCACAAGGGGGAATGAAGGGTTCTGCTATATTTTAGTAGCTTAAACTGGAAGATGTTCTAATAAATTGTCATACATCAATCTTGGGGACAGTACTAATTATTTACTTTTCATTTTGTGGGATAGGCTTTAGAATATTTTTAATTTGAAGAACATATCTTTTCAACCTAATTTTTCTGCTTAACTATGTATGTATGCAAGTCTGATGTTTTCACTTCTCACGGATAAATATCTTTGTGTTTAAATTTAGGTTCTTCCACGGCAAACATGTGGTCTATTCACACACACTATTTTCTACAAGGAATATCCTGGAGGCCCAAATGAACTTGACAGAAGCATCCAAGGGGGGGAGCTTTTCTTTACCCTTGTCCTCAACCCAGTAAGTGCTTCAGTATGGCTTAAAAAAGATAAGAACTATTGTGAATGAGATTGGTCAAGCTTTGCAAATGGGTGCTTATTCCATATCCCTACCTTAAGATCACAAATTGCTTTGGTAGACATCTTGTCATGGCTTGTGAGATGGTGAGGTTGATGTTCTAGGAGGAACTGGCATACTTGTAGGGCAAACCAGCTGCACCCTAGGGGACAGAAAAAATGAACATGGATTTAAGTGGGGTGTTTAACCCCTTGCATGCTAGACAGGTAAAACAATGCAGTAAGGATGTCTCTAGCATTCAATGGAAGTTTTATTTGTCCCCTATGGTGCAGATGGTTTGCGCAGAATTACTCTCTGAGTTAAACATCTCATTTCAACCCATGAGCATTTTCATCTGCCCCCCCCCTTAGGGTGTAGTTGGTTTGCCCCAGAATTGCTTAAATTATTCTTAATACATCACCCTCACTGTCTGATTGATTATAGAGAGCTACCTCTGAGATGGGCCATGATATCTGCTTTTATAGCTAAATCTATGGATTTCACAGAAAAAAATCCTTCCATCCTGGCCTGTTGGTGGCCCTTGAAGACTAAACCCGGACAGCCCTGGTATAGGATAAACAAGCATTCCCATTGATTTAAAGTGTTCCACTAACTATACAGCAATCTGCTGGAGACGTGTATTGCATTCAAAGGTTTAAAACAGCCCCATTTAAATCAATGGAAATTTGTATGCATTTTTGTTCATTCCCTATGGTGCAGTTAGTCTGCTCCGGAATTCCACCAGATGTCTTTGATGTTGGCTCCTTTGAAAGTCATCGGACCTTACAAATCCCCTTTGCTTTTAACCCCTTGATTGCTAGAGTTCTTCAGTACATTACAAAGCAAGACCTTTGTAGCATACAAGGGATTCAAAGTCCAATTTAAATCCATGGGGATTTGGAAAATGTTTATTTTTCCCCCATTGTGCAGTTGGTTTGTCCCAGATTACTCCACTTTTCTTTTGAACATTAGACCACTGAATGCCCCCTAAGTGCTATAAAAGTCTCTAATGATTTGGTACACAAGGGGTTAAATGGATGATTAAAAAAATGATCACCATTGCCAGCATATTTGCTGGGTTTGATTTCTAGCCCCATTACGTATCAGGAATTAGAAATAACCCAGGGCACAAACAGAAAGCAGAAATCTGTTCACATCTGAGTCACACTAAGCAATGGCAGCTTTACTAGGAAATAAATTATGTACAACACTTGTATTTTCACTGACATTAACACACATCACAAATCAAATCTGCTAATCTAAAAAAGAGCTATAAAAAGAGATTTACACAATTTCATCAAGGTCTTTCTCGGTCTCATGAATCCTGATTACCTATGCTCATAACACCAGTAATATCTTTAGAGGCAAAAAGGACTGCGGCATGTTGGTCTGCAATATAGTGCAGGTCTTGCTCAAATCTACCATTTTAATGACTAAGAAAAATACTTCATTCACGAGTAGAAGAAAATAATTACATGGCAGTTAAATAACATATATCTTGGAACAGAACAACGACACAATATACATATTTCAATATTTTTATGTGCCTTTTGCATTACCATTTAATATTATATTGAGTTCTGTGTTAATAATAACAATATTTAACCATTTAAGGAGCAGAGAGGTATGCACAACCCGCTCTGCCCATTCCTTTTCAATATGTTGTTGTAGGAGGAGTTGCAACTGTTCATTTAAATCTTATGGGCCATACCATAAGATTTAAAGGGTAGTAGATAAGTGGAATAGCCTGCCAGAAGAAGTGGTAGAAGTTAATACAGTGACAGAATTTAAGCATGCATGGAATAGGCATAAGACGGTCCTTAACATAAGAAAAGACCAAGGACCAAAAAAGGTTTGAGGTTGTTTTTGTTTTTGTTTTTTTTTTGTTTGTTTTTTTATACAGTAGGAAAATGGGGAGAGTAGATGGGCCGAATGGTTCTTATCTGCCGTCAAATTCTATGTTTCTATACGAACAAAGAATTGTGGAGCGATTCTGGAGCAAATCAACTGCACTATAGGGAGCAATTAAAACGTCCACAAATTTCTGCTGATTTAACCCTTTGGATAATCAAAGGATTAAATGAAGCTTTTTAAGCACTTGAATTCTTGTGAGAAAGGCTGACCAGATCTCACCTTTAATCGGGGACACATAGGAAATAGGCATATTTCAGTACTTCACTGAAATCAAAGCAGCTCTGCAGTATGCATTTTTCATATGCGTCCCCGGTTAAAGGTGAGGTCTGGTCACCCTATTGTGAGATCTTCAACCCAGAACCTCCCCCCCACACACACACACACACACACACACACACATACACATATGCACACACATACACACACACACATACACACACATCTACATACACACACACACATACACACACACATATGCACACACATACACACACACACACACACATACAAACACAAACACACACATACACACACATCTACATACACACACACATACACACACACACACGGTTACTTTAATATGACCAGAAAATTCTATTGGCTTCTAGGAATTTTTGACCTTGGGCCTTTGTTCAAAAGATAACATCTTCAATCAGTCCCAAACATCATGTTCTTAGTAAGGTTATCACTTATGCCTTTCATTCAGGGATGTTTATGAAAATTAATTCTGCAAGACAGCACAAGAATTAGCCTTGGAGTTCTTATGGTTTATAAGTGTTCCTTATTTAGAGGGATATGTGGTTAAAGTCCATGGAGGGGGACATGACCATTGCTAGCAATCAAACTGAAGCAGGCAGAAGTACATGAGTTTACTCAACTCTTTAAAGGGATAGTAATACCTAAAATGTAAAAAAAATATGTTGTAGGGTTTATCCCCCTGAGTAAAACAAGAGTACTCCCACTGCTGAAAGATGTTTCATTCAAAAGTTATTAATTTTCCAAGTTGAATTTTTTAGGTGCAATATCACAGTGGCCTGAAATTGTACAGTGGCGCTGTTGCTACACGATCCTATGGACAGCTCTGGTATCAGGACCATAAATCTCCATAGGATGGTGTAGCAACAGCGCCACTCTACAATTTCAGGCCACTGTGATATTGCACCTAAAAATTCAACTTTGAAAATTAATAACTTTTGAATGAAACATCTTTCAGCAGTGGGAGTACTCTTGTTTTACTCAGAGGGATAAACCCTACAACATATTTTTTTTTACATTTTAGGTATTACTATCCCTTTAAGGACCAGAGAGTGATGCACAATGCATTGTGAAGTAATGTGCTGTATACTTAACTGAACAGATCTCACCTGTAACCAGGGACCCATAGGAAATACGTGGATTTCAGTGCAGTGCTGAAATTAAAGCAGCCCTGCAGTATACATTTTCTTTTGTGTCCCTGGTTAAAGATGAGATCTGGTCAGCCTGCTGTACACACTCTATGTCTTAAAAGGATAGTAATGTTTCACAATAGAAGAAGCTCCAATTAACCTTCATAGTATTTGGGCCATGGAGAGTGTTATTTCAATTCTGTCAGAGTTGTAGTTCAAGAGTAATTGAATGATAAAGTATCCCCCTCCTGCCCCTTTTACTGATGTAACACTGGTCACCTCAGAGCAGCAAGGTGGTGTCCAGATGGCTTGCTGAGAGGGACAATATTCAATTAGCATAAGGGAGAAACCTGAAAAAAACTGTCATGGGGGGCAGGGTTTTCCTTATCTTACAGTAAGAAGATTGTCCCTTGCTGTGAGCTGTCTGGTCTCAAGACCAGATTCCACATCTGATGGGAAGTGGCTTACACTAGGTAAAAGGGGCAGGAGGGGGATACTTTATCATTCAATTACTCTTGAACTACAACTCTGACAGTATTGAAGTAACACTCTCTATGGCTCAAATACTATGAAGATAATTGGAGCTGCTGTGGTCCTACTAGTAACTACCATCTCTACTTCCATGGACATGACAAACAGGGCTGATTGAAGATGTTATCTCTGGAACAGAAACACAAGGACACAATTCATAGGGTCTATTCAGATGTTCTCGCCATAGTAAGATTAGTGGTTCATAATTATCAGACTGTGTTAGTTTTCCTTTAAATTAATTATATCTACTATTTGTCCCCTATGGTTTAGCTGATTTGCCCTAAGATCCACTTTTTCTTTGTGTTAGGTGGCCAGGGGGTTATGAACTAAGGCATGATAAAGTGCTAATAATGTGGAGATAACTTCTCCAGTGATATCACTTCTCTAGTTCTTATGTTATTCTATAGAGCCTATGCACTAAGAGCACTAAAGCTGGAGATTTGTTACTATGTGGCATTAACCCAGTGTTTACCAACTCCTGTCCTCAGGTCCACAGGCCAGGACTTAGGGATTTCTCTGCTAGAGCACGGGTGTGGTGATCAGAGGCTCATTCATATTGATTAACTCACCTGTGCTCTAACAAGGAAATCATCAAATCCTGGCTTGTTAGTGGGTCCTGAGGACAGGAGTTGAGGTACACTGCATTAACCCTTTCAGGACCAGCAGGGCATGCAACACACAGAGGAATGGTACACCCCTACACTGCCTCTCAGTCCTTCTCTTGGCACAAACAGCATTAATCAGTGTTCCCTCTATGGTGAGCAGAGTGAGTGACCCAGCCTTGAAAGAGCTAACCCTTTAAGTGCCAGAGGGGTACGCAGTGCATTGCTTTGCAATGTGTTGCATACCCCTCTGGCACTCAAAGGGTAAAATGATCAGCTAAAACCAGGAAGGGCTGCATAGTGAATCAGTTATTCCAAACAGCCCTGCAGAAACAGTCCTCTTTAACTCTTACAGGGTTGGGTTGCACCCCTGTGCTTACCTAAGAGGTAATACTGACATTAACCCTTACATTTCCAGATAGGTGTGCAATGCATTATACAACCCCCTGACATTAAAAGGGTTAATGGGTGGATTTTTGGTGTAGATAGCTTAGTACACAGGCAGTAGGTAGGTACAACACAAACCATATGGTTCCAGCAACTATTTTAACCCATATTTATATTAGTATCCACCCCTTCATTGTCACTATATAGCCATTTTTACCCTGAAAATAACACTGGTCATGTTTCACTTGCTAATGTTGAAACTCAAGAGTGTAGTTCTGTTCTGTCTCCATTTTCCTCATTTTTCCCCACGGCTGTATGGCAGGAAAAATAACAAGTCAGACCAAGACTACAGTCATTAATTTCACTTGCAAAATGCTGACTCCATAGACTGCAATTTGAGCTATGCATGCTGCATCTGCAAGTATAGCCCAGGACTACATCATAACAGACAAAACAGCTATTTTTTCTGTCTCGTCTTTTTGGCTATACCAGAACTGTATTATGATGTGTCTGGTATATCAGCTGGTTTCACACATAGGGCCACATCTCATCAGGGGATTTTAATGTATGGGCATAGCCAGTATTTGCCGAGGATCTTCTGTTTCAGGGGGACCCACATTGAGTTCCCAAAAGTCGCATATACTCAACAAGGAACCAATTTAATTCAATGATCAGAAAGAAGAGATGTCCTGAGTGTACAACACACCAATATGGCTGCCTTTCCCATTAATATTAATGAGCCTAAGGAAGGCAACCATGGTACATGAAGTGATTCTGAAGATATTCTGATATTTTGTAGCCGCCACAATTTCTTAACCCTTTGATTTCCAGAGGGTTAAGCAACACAATGCTTTGCTTTTGTGTTACGTACCCTTCTGGCATTCATTGGGGGAGATGTTCAAAAAGTCTTCACAATGAAAAATTTGTCGGGTCGTGAGTTGGTGGTAAAAGAAGGATGATATTTTCATAAGTAAATCCGTCATGTTTGAAAATTCGTCTAAAGAATTAAAAATGACGGTAAGAAGATTTTAAAAATTGTCTTTCAATTTGTCTTTGAAACGAACATTTTCAAAGAAACAAAATACTTTTTTTGTCTTTGAAACAAATTTTTCTTCTCCAAGTTTAGACCATTTTTATTATGTCGGGAAAAAGACGTTAATCAGACAAAAAAATGACGTCCAAACGAATATTTTTTTCTGAAAATACCTTACATTATGACGGAAGACTAAGCCACATCCACATTTAAGACGGCTTTTTCCCTTTGACGGAGATAGCAGAATTGGATGCAAAAAATGACAGAAACACGTCTGAGAATTGACGGATCATGGTGTAAGAACTTTTTTATTCTGATTACAATTTCAGTTAC